>OX030951.1:64542634-64946425 GCA_943735915.1 Pherbina coryleti
ATATAAGTAAGAGAGTTCAAACATGAATTTTTCTCCCAGTGAGGATCCAGCAGACCAACTAGTGCTAACATCAATATTGTACGATCAGTACTTTAGGCACACCAAAGGCTCAAATTGTGATATAAATACCGACACCTGATCACTATCAACCACCCTACTTACCTCCAAGAATGACGTATTCTACGTCAAAAGAGAACAAGGATTTGGTCAAGGTTAATGACAATTATTAGGGTAAGGATTAGGATAAGAATTATAAATATTAGGAATTGTGTTAAGCGGTACAAGGATTATGTAATGCATTTGGACAAATACTGGGAGAAGAATTTGAACAAGGATTAAAACAAGACATTGAACAAGGATTAGGACAAGGAGTAAGACAAGAATAATGTAAACATACCAATAAAGTTAAGGATGGGGACAAATCAAAGGACAAATTAAAGTATTCGAATAAGAATAAGGTTGAGGATTAAGACTCTTTCCATGTCTTAATGGAAGAGTTTCCATGTAGTGTCCAAGACATTACATCCATTTTTTTATATAAAGTCTTTGCTTTACATGAGAAATGGTTGGTTATGATATACTAGAAAGTTAACAAATTGAAATTACATCAGAGTGTATCCTTCATCGATCTCCCCAGTAGGGGAAGTATTCATTACAGAACTAGTTGCATAATGATTACTTGGCAATGGGAGGTAGTTCCCTGGTGGATTACAACACACAGAAATAAGGCATTATTTTAACATGAGCTTGTCATAGGCGGTAATGTGTGGTTCTTACAGGTTTTACAGCTTAGGTTATTTATTTTCAAATCGTAAGCGAGGATGTAAGGTTTTGAGTAGATCATGGCTGTTCGGCTAGATTAGAGATCTTTGTTACGAGGCATTTTCTTTGACATTATTTATTTAGAACTGTAAGCGAAGGCGTAATGACATGTGCTTACAGGAAAACTAATCACTGAGCTAGTTATGCCAATAATGACTTCTTATTTCCCCTCTGGGTCGTTTCCCCACCTACTTTTAGAAAACCGGCCACACAAAAAATTTGGAAGTTTTGTTTTTAAAAACTTTTGTTTCAATATTTTTCTCATATTTCTTACCACAACACATTTATTCTAAAAAAAAAACCGATTTATGCACCTAAATTGCAAGATTGTGGCTTGAGCACACCATGGCTCTAGTTAGAAATTTGTATTACATATCAGTGTATATAACAGTGTACATAACTTCAATTCCACCAAAGGAAACACAAAGAATCACTTCTGAACTTATCAAATTTATATCGACTTTATTCGTTAGAAAATGCAATTAGAATGAATTTCAAATATATTGGCGTTGCCAGTTGACTCTTTTTGTAGTTTGTTGCCAGATCGTTGATACGCGCCATGTTGCCTACTTCCCTGTTTCACTCGTTACAAATGGAAGATTTATTAGTACCATAAATCAATACTTATTAATATACCTCAAATCTGCCACATGGTTCCAAGATCAAAATTTGATATTTTTATTTCATTCTGAATTACTTGCAAATATTTAAAGTTGATTGATAATGATTTTTTTCAAATTTTTCTTATATTAAGTTATAGTTTATTATAAATTGGACACATGCATAAATTATTGCTTCCTCTTTACACATTAATGGCGAAGTTTGTTCCATTTCTCCAAGCCTGTAAAAAAGCTACAATCAAATAAATAAATTTGAAGTTTTTAACCGCTTTGTTACCAAACCTTCAATTAACTTACCTCTACTTTCTACATTGTTACTTCAGAAGACCAACCGGTTCTTTAAAATAACTAATACGCTCTGCCTGTCCAAGCAATAGAAAATCTGCGTAGAAATGAGTGTCGGCTACGGAGTCTTCTAATGTCGACAGCGATGCCAAGCAATTTCAAAACAGAGAATACAAAATGCCACACCCACTAGAGCTAGATATATGACAAAGACACCTGATATATGTTCCAACGTTATGCCATCTACCTCTACAGTTTTTTGCTCACCAAAGTAGCTCGTGTCCAGGCTTTGTCTAGCCCAATAGTCGATAAGCCCCTGGCTTCTAAGATTCATGAATAGTTTATTGAATCGTTCGATCAAATACGAGTGCTTTGTAAAATACATTGTTATGTGCTGTGTGAATATCTTTTCGGGCAGTATATAGAATATGCCACGCCTATTGTACTTCATTACATAGTAGGTAAGAAAATCCATCGGAGATACACCTGCCAAAAGCTGATGCCCAGCCGCTTTTTCAACGTAACTAAATGTCGAGAGTTCGGATGAGTTCGTATTAATAACAAGACCCACTAAGCCCGACTCAATGCGGGGTGCAGTATATATGGAATCTCTAGTACCAGCAGTCAGAACCAACGTGTATCCTGTCTCAATTAGCTCCACCAGGTTATGTGGTGGCTCACGATATAGATTGGTTTGTAGTAGTTTGAAGAGCAAACTCTGGTAGGCAATTCGCAACAGCACACCGTATATAAGCCAAAGTGTGAGCACGAAACGTGTAAAGGTATTCCATGGAAGTTTGACTAATGGATATCCGAAGAAGCTAGTAAAAACATTCGTGAGCGGCATTTTCGGCGCTGGTTGTCCAATAATAATGTTTGCTAAGTTCGATGTTCGCTGATGGCGATAGAGCAAGTAGCTTACCAGTCCTATCACTTGCAGGCTCAAGCAGAGACACATCCAGGTTCGGTTGTCAAATGGAAACGCTAGAATTTCCAGCGAGGTATATGGCTGTGCACCAATTAAGACACCGTATATCTGCCAAGTCTGATAGTAAGGAAGCGCCCCGGTTAAGACTTGACAACGTTCAAGTGTATAGCGAAAAGAACCCAGGCTAAGATCGGCAAGTCGTTGTTGGAGCTGCAAGCAGAAATAATTATTAATTAGCTGCATATGTTAATTATTAGGTTTACTCTGAGAGAGAAAACCCAAAGATTTTTAAATAATTCATCCTAAAACAATTTTTGAATTTATTAAATATGGAAGAAGGTACACGATAAGTAATCTCCGGAGAAAATCATAGAAGAAAGGAACTCGGCTATAATCTTGCTACCCTAAACCTTATAAAATCGAAATCAATTAGACTGCTTTGAAAACGGAGAAGGACACAAGTGTTTTCTCAGTATGTATGAACAATTCACAGAAAATAAAAGAATTGATTTATTACCTAAACTAGTTTAGCTAATGTGAAATTTTCTATTTCACCTAATCTTTTCAACAACTTTTCTACTTACACAGTTAATTAAACAATCATGCATTAGGTAATTCACCTAAATTAAATTTGTAAATTCAACTAAAATTTTGCTTATTAAATCATCTAATTCTTCTAGTTATTTTACCTAATGCAAGTTGTCGATTTGTTCGTACATTAGGGAAATAACGCATATTAGCATTATCCACGCCTCAGTATAAATTTTAAATAAATATTTACGTGGATAAATCAAATGCTTTCCTTACAACTTGTTTTTTCCCGTATTTGAATTTTTTATTTCTGTGCAATGCAAAACATAAAAGAAGTGAAACATATCATAAAGTGTTAGCCCAAGGAGAGCACAGCGCTCTCCTATAAAAAGAATAAATAAAAACAAAGCGAGAAAATTTTATTTTTTGTCACAAGCGAGCATTGAACTCGGACCGCTGGCGTTATAGTCAAACGCTTTCCCGCTCTGCTTTTACGCCGATTGATAACTTGTGAACAAAATGTATATAAAAATATGAGGTCCACAACTCTGAAATTATTTTTCCACTGGGCATCTACAGCAATTTGATTAATTGGTATGTAGAGTAAGTTCATTTATTGGAAATTTAGCTCAATAGATAAGGCGTTGGTTGTTGAAATCTTGAGATCGCAGGTTCCACTCTCAGCGGTGACAAAGAAATTTTTCCAGTCATTTATACAATGTATATATCTCTCTCATTCTATCTTCTATAAAACAAATCTTTCTTCTCTATCATATGACGAAATGAAGTAAAGTCACCTAAGGAAAGTTTCACTTCAAAATAGAAATTGCAAAACAAAAAACATATTTTTTGCATATTTTTTGCACGGCATTCCCACTCTTAAGTGGGAATGCTATCTAAATAATTAGATGATTTTTCTACACTTAGTAGGTGGCTTACCTAATCTGAAGTGGACATAGTTTAAAAAAATTAGCTTATTCTTCTAATAAATTAATTATCTATTTTATGGCTGAAGGTACACCTAAATATTTAGGTTCTTTATTTACTCTCGCAGTTAAACTACCCAATTTAATTGTAATAATTAACATTAAGAAATTGGTAACGCACCTAATCAAATTCGTTGACTGAAAATCACCGGATTACTTTAGCTGAATTCACTACATTTTTAGGTAAAAGTTCTACTCTTTTTTTTCTGTGTACTATAAAAAATCTAAGAGCCTATTTCTCGCGAGCCTCAACCGCATATAACTGGTTCAATCCAACTAAATTCCGCTGCTCTTAATAATAGATTAAATTATTAACTGTTTCATGATCACTCACGTTGATATTTTGACGTGAAAACGTATAAATATACAGTACACGTCCAATATGACGAATACCCGATTTAACAAATGTCCAATATAACGAACAGCAAAATCTCTTCATTGACTATTCTATATAACGAATACAAATTTTGTTGTCATTCGATTTAACGAATGACATCAATGCTAGTTGAAACTATTTTCATTGATCAGCTGTTGCTGTAATCTCATCTTCCACTACTCCGCATACACAGATTCTCTTTGTTTTTTGTTCTTGGTACCGTTATAAACTCCTATGAAGCAACATTTACGTTTTTTGGACTATGGTTGAATTAATAAGGTTGTCTCGGGGCTGATCGTACGCTCTTCTTAGTACCCACAATTGTCAAAATCTATGAAAAGCAACAACAACAACTTTATCTGCTTTACATGTTATCAATTATCACTTTCAGATATTGTATGAGCTGTCAACTTCGATTTGACATTTACTCGCTCTTTCGATTCTACATTTACCCATGCGACGACCTTATTTATTCAACCATGTGTTGGAATGCAATATAGGAATGAGTGGTGCAATTTTACCGATCGTTTCCACTGCCTAAACGAACGAAGCATTCATCGCGAACAAATCGTAGCGATGAATTCTTCGTTCGGTCTTACCGTTTCCACCGCACGAACAAAAGTTGCGAACATTGGTCATCTTGTTCGTTTGTGCAGTGGAAACACTTAAATTCATTGCTTGCGAACATCAGCGTTGATCAATTTTTGTTTATGCAAACGTAGTAAATCGGATTAATTTTGACAACTTTTATGCCTTTTAATTAAAGATTTATTCTAATTAAGATTTAAGAATTCTTCGTTCGTTCGTCATAGAAGAGTGTTTACACTGCACGAATAGCGTTCGCGAACATTTTGTAAAAAACGAATGTTCCGAACCTTGGTTCGGACCAAACTGCTTAGGCCCATATTACACGGTGCTCGTTTGCTCGGCGTGCAATGAACACTTTTATTCTCTTTTCTCAATTTGCACGTTGGTATGTTACACGACAGAAATATGCTCGCCGAGCTAGTTTTGACATTTCATTCAGTTCCTTGCTTTTTCTCCTGCACTTTATTCCAACAAGGGTTTCCGACAAGTATTTTCTTCATACTATTATAGTACAATAGTAGCACTTTTCTTAACAAAATATACTTTTTAGCTACTAAAACGCCCAACTCTTTAATTTCACCACCCAGCAACACTGTTGCACGGTGCTCGCTGCCATGTACACCGAGCAAAAATGAACATATTTTGCTCGGTCTACAAAGTGTTCATCCTCTCACACTCTCACTGATTTTTGACAGTTTTACATTGGAAACAACAACAAAATGATGTGCACACCGAGCAAACGAGCACCGTGTAATATGGGCCTTACACTGGCTGAACAAACTTCGAAATCTTCGTTCGTTCGGGCAATGGAAACGCTCGGTTAGGTCAGTTGTCATTTTCCTACGCGTGTTTAAAGTTCTATATAAAAAAATATTTAACAATGGCAAGTAAGGAAAAGATTTTTACACTAAGGAGAATCTGTGGCTGAAATGACACACAAAATATCCCACACAAATGCTGTGGAAAACTTAAGGGCTTCTATACAGTGGGCTTCAGAAAAGAATGTAAACTGCAATAAAATCAATATTTTACAAGAGCTTTAAGAGGTAGCACAGAAAAAAATTAATGGAAAGCGTCAAGAAACAAATGAGTTTATTAAGTATTTTAAAAAACTAATTAAAAGAAAAGAAAATATGCAAATATTTTATTACGAGTAATCTATATTAATAAAAATCATTTTCTGTTTGTTTGACTACTATACAAATCTAAACGGCTGAACGGATTTAACTCAAACTCAGCTCACATATTACTTGAATCCTAACTTAGGTTATGGCATACTAAGTTTTGACCACGCCTCTTCCGCCCCTTTACAAGTAACGCAAATCTAACTACTAGCGTATTTTTTTCAAGCGAAAATGCTCGACTTATTAATTTTAAGAAAATCCTGTTATTTTGACATCAAAAACATTCAAAAATAAAAAAAAAAAATAAATAACTGGCCATTTCAGCCCTTGAAAGGACTTTGACCTAGCTTCTTATGATCAATTGTGTTGTGCGTGTTATTAAGTTTGTACACAATTGACCGAGAAATGGACCTACATGCTTAACGCCGACTCCGAACGGCGATGAACGGAATGTTCTTATTCTCAAGAAGCTTTACATGGCATTTTGATTACTCTCTGAGGTTTGCCATTGTCTGCAGAGAGGTGGCGGCCGTACAGAAAAATTATTTTAATTCAAATAATTTTCTGTCGCTGCTGGGATTCGAACCCGGGTCTCCAAGGTTCTTTGACATAGCGGCCACGCACTTTAACCAACTACGCCACGGACGCCACTTCACATATCTTTAATCAAAAACATTCACATATCTTTAAAATTGGACAAACTTTTGGTACAACGTCTTTTTCTAATAACATCGTTTCCTTAGAATAACAAAAAAACCATCAGAAATTCGTATATTTTAATTGCGATGCAAATAACTCCGTTGTTTTTGAATATATTTCGTTCCAATTTTTTTCGTTGATAAACTCAATTCAAGCACTTAATAAAAACAATTTATAGGGTACTGTTCTTAGCGGATATATTTTTAATATTTCTTTCAAAAAAGGTCCAAAATATTGACTTTTTACTCAAAACATGACACAAAAGTTGTTTTTGTTGTTAAAATAATAAAAACTCAAATTTGAATTTTTAACTACCTTTCACATGACATGGCGCTTAATAGCAAAAATGCTTCCAATTTTACAAAAAAATTTATTACCTGTTTCTCTCATCAAAAAACATGACCCTACCCCCAGTGATTTTTTAAAGAAATTAATTTTTTTTTTTTTAAGTTTATTTCTTTTATAATTCTTAAAAAACATATTTTTTAAGAATTATATTGTGAGCTTAATGCCAAATAATTCATGAAGCAACAGGTTGCTACAACAACCTTCTTCACGCCTTCTATGGTTTAATACCAACAAAATGTTGGAACCTAGATTGATACGTGATAAAGAAGTAAACAAAAAAGCACAACAACAAAATCTTTGCAGAATCAATGCAGTCAACTTTTTTGAAATTTTGCGACTAGCAAAAGAGTAGAAAAACATTGCTTTGCCAAAGTATAGCGCTTCTATAATTCCTCTTTGGTTTTATTGATCTTGCGCCTATTAGCTTGTCAAAGTTAGTGGACTGCTAGAACCACTGAGACTACTGATGAGTCGGAGTAGCGTCCGACGAAACCATGGTCTAGTCAGCTTGGTTTAAGTTCTGCAAAGAACTTTGTTGTTGTAGCAACCTGTTGCTTCATGAATTATTTGGCATTAAGCTCACAATATAATTCTTAAAAAATATGTTTTTTAAGAATTATAAAAGAAATAAACTTAATAAAATATGCCACAATTTTATAACTCATGAAATTAATTTTTTTCAAAAGTTGTTTTTATTCTTTTTATATAATAGTTAAGCTCAAAGAATAATTAATGTGAAAAAATTATACCAATATCTCTTTCCGATCAAAAGTTATCGCGATAAATATATTTTTTTTTTAGACACAAACCAATCTGTTTTTCAAATGCTTATCTTCTATATTAATAAAAATCATTTTCTGTGAACATTAAAACTACTGGGAAACTGTAACGGGCAGTGGAAAATGACTTTGGTGTCAAACTATGAGTCTAAGAAAAGTTTTGAATACACCTATTATGTTCCCATATAGTTGCAGGGTGCAGCAACGCGCGCCGGGAAAAGGCTAGTATATAAATAAAAAATGAACTACGAAAAATTATATTTCTTTGTTTAAAATATACATTGGTTATAACGAATTTTCCGATTTAACGAAAAGGCTGGACAAGAAACCCTTCGTTATATTGGACCTCTAATATAAATATATATATATATATGTCCATATTCTTGCCCGTATCCTTTCTCAAGACCCCAAACTTGTCCTCATCCGTGTTCTTATGTTTGTCCAGCCTCATCCAGTGCTCATCCTTGTCGGTGATCTTGTTTTAATACCTTTCCTAATCCATGACTCCCTTCTGGACCCAATGTCTATCCTAATTCTTGACCTAGGCGAGGTCCTTATCTTTGTCCCAATCCTTATCTGAATCCTTGTCCTAATTCTTTAAGGACTTTTCTCTCTATAATTAATTCTAAAACATTGTGTTAATTCGGCTTATTTGTACTTTTTATATAAATAAAATAAAAAATAAATAAATAAATAACTGGCCATTTCAGCCCTTGAAAGGACTTTGACCTATCTTCTTATGATCAATTGTGTTGTGCGTGGTATTAACTTTGTACACAATTGACCGAGAAACGGACCTACAGGTTTAACGCCGACTCTGAACGGCGATGAACGAAATGTTCTTGTTCTCAAGAAGCTTTACATGGCATTTTGATTACTCTGAGGTTTGCCATTGTCTGCAGAGAGGTGGCGGCCGTACAGAAAAATTATTTTAATTGAAATCATTTTCTGTCGCTGCTGGGTTCGAACCCGGGTCTCCAGGTTCGTTGACATAGAGGCCACGCACTTTAACCAAATACGCCACGGACGCCACGTAATTTTTATTTTTATCCTCATTTTCTTTTCCCATTTCATTCTCATTTTTAATTTTTTTATTTTCATTCTCATTTTAATATTTTTGATTTTCATTTTCAATTTCAATCTCATTATTATTTTTTCGGTTTTACTCTCATTTTCATTTTTATTTCATTTTTATTTTCATTTTCAATTTCGTTCTCATTATCATTCTCATTTTTATTTCCATTTTCATTTTTATACTCATTCTCATTTTCATTTTCATTTTTTTTTTATTCTCATTCTTATTCTCATTCTCAGTCTCATTTTCATTTTCATTTTTTCCTTTTTTTTATTTTTATTTTCATTTTTTTTATTTTCATTCTCATCATCATTTCAATTTTTTTTTTTCATTTGAATTTTCATTTTCGTTTTTATTTTCATGTTCATTTGTATTTTCATTTTTTTTTTTTTTTTTTTTGAGGTAGAGTACGTCATTCTCGGATGTAAGTAGGGTGGTTGATAGTGATCAGGTGTCGGTATTTATATCACAATTTAAGCCTTTGGTGTGCCTAAAGTACTGATCGTACAATGTTGATGTTAGCGCTTGTTGGTCTGCTTGATCCTCACTGGGAGAAAAATTCATGTCTGAACTCTCTTACTTACAATAATTTTACACAGTTACATAAAATATAAAGCCAACATTTGATGTTTTAGTACACAAAAAAAAAAGAGTAGAACTTTTACCTAAAAATGTAGTCAATTCAGCTAAAGTAATCCGGTGATTTTCAGTCAACGAATTTGATTAGGTGCGCTACCAATTTCTAAATGTTAATTATATGCAATTATATTGGGTAGTTTAACTGCGAGAGTAGCTAAAAAAACCTAAATATTTAGGTGTACCTTCAACCATAAAATAGATAAGACACATAATTTATTAGAAGAATTAGCTAATTTTTTTTAAACTATGACCACTTCAGATTAGGCAAGCCACCTACTAAGTGTAGAAAAATCATCTAATTATTTAGATAGAATTCCCACTTAAGAGTGGGAATGCCGTGCAAAAAATATGCAAAAAATTTGTTTTTTGTTTTGCAATTTCTATTTTGAAGTGAAACTTTCCTTAGGTGACTTTACTTCATTTCGTCACATGATTGAGAAGAAAGATTTGGTTTATAGTAGATAGAATGAGAGAGATATATAAATTGTATAAATGACTGAAAAATTTCTTTGCCACCGCTGAGATTCGAACCTCTGATCTCAAGATTTCAACAACCAACGCCTTATCTATTGAGCTAAATTTCCAATATAGGAATTTACGCTACATACCAATTAATCAAATTGCTGTAGATGCCCATAATTTAAGAGTTGTGGACCTCATATTTTTATATACATTTTGTTCACAAGTTATCAAACGGCGTAACAGCACAGCGGTAAAGCGTTTGACTTGAACGCCAGCGGCCCGAGTTTAAATCTCGCAATGAGGCTTTACTTTTTGTAAAATTTTCTCACTTTGTTTTTATTTATGTTTTTTATAGGAGAGCGCTGTGCTCTCCTTGGGCTGCACAGAAATAAAAAATTCAAATACGGGAAAAAAACAAGTTGTAAGGAAAGCATTTGATTTATCCACGTAAATATTTATATAAAATTTATACCGAGGCGTGGATAATGCTAATATGCGTTATTTCCATAGTGTACGAACAAATCGACAACTTGCATTAGGTAAAATAACTAGAAGAATTAGATGATTTAATAAGCAAAATTTTAGTTGAATTAACTAATTTTAATTAGGTGAATTACCTAATGCATGATTGTTAAATTAACTGTGTAAGTAGAAAAGTTGTTGAAAAGATTAGGTGAAATAGAAACTTTCACATTAGCTAAACTAGTTTAGGTAATAAATCAATTCTTTTATTTTCTGTGTATCATGTAAATATACAAAAAGCATAAAATTTGTATGGGATCCCCCCTAAGGAGTGGTCAGAGGGAATAGGTGTCAGTCATACATATTAACCCTCTCCGGCACTCTCTTAAAGGTCATAGGCTAAGGTGTATGGAATAAATATCCGAAAACCATAAAATTTGTATGGGAGCCTCCCTAAGGAGTGGTCGGAGGGAATAGGTGTCAAACGCAAAAATGTTTCTTTTGCAAAAGTAATAATGGTCGGTCATACATATTAACCCTCTCCGGCACTCTTTTAAAGGTCATATCCTCAGGTGTATGGAATAAATATTTTGATAAATATTTTTTAAAAAAGATGTGAAGAATTATTCAACAAAAGCGAATAGAATAATTCTACGTCTTGTGTTACGACATAGTTGAAACTACTGTATCTTTTTTGTTTTTTTTTGTTTATTATGATTTTGCTTTAGCTTTGATGTTAATCAATAAGTTTTTTTTTTCTTATCATGTGAAAAAAGAGCTCATCTAAATTGTCGGTTCATAAAAATAACCATAAGCCACCGAGTTATAACTCCATGCAACGCTTTTTCCAAGCAACAAGAAGCTTTTTCGCTGTATTAAACGGTTGCCACAGTGGTGTAATGGTGCCATATTTTTTTATTTTCGTTGTTAGATCAAAAATTCTTTGATTTGTGAAATGAGCTTCTATTCTGAGTGGTTAATAATTACATGCAATAATATTACTTTCTTTTGCAAAAGTTGCTACCTTGATGGTGTTGTTCACTTTTTTTATTTTTTTTTTTCGAATACCAAGTAGAAATTAAATTAAAACATCAGCCGTAATACTCACTGAGTATTAACTCCATGAAACGCCGTTTTACGATTGAAACATTTTCGATCTTGGATTGACTTATTAATTTTTGTCTTACTTTGTCGCAAGGGTCAAGGACCAGCTATTTTTCAAACTTTTTAATATCGTCCTATTCTAAACATCACTATCACTATCTTAGTATATTATTCCATGTTAAGACGTCTGTCTGTCTTTCTGATATTCCTTCCAAATGTTTGTCTCATGGCTACATCTCCAATTAAAAAAGTACTGCTTGATATGTTTGCATTTCTCATAAGAAATAGGTTTGAATTCGGGGACCTCGATCAAAATAACACATACAACTTGCAAAACTAACATGTTTGTCCCTTATCCAATTTTATTTTTGAAAATAGGTGAAATTAAGAAGTTAAAGATTATATCTAACATATAAAGACTTGAAGAGTGTTTAAGAACTCGAACATACTTATTTACACGTGTGAAGTTATCTATTTTGACCTAGCTAAAGGTATAGAACTTTGTAATTTTGATCTTGCTAAGTTGTGATTTCCAATTCGATAAAAGGTTAGCGGTTTTAGATACTTTTATACCTACCAATTTCATTGCTCCAGTTGTAGTTCCATTCGACAGACGTTTGCCGCGTTGTTCGTCGTTTGGAGGAATTACATAATCGATGGTAAAATTCATCTTTTTGGCTAATTCTAACAACATTGTACCTTCGAAGTCACCGACACGCCAGAAACCACTTCGAACGGGATGGAGGCTTAAGTAGGGTGGCGTATCCCAGACAGCCACCTTCAGCGGGCATTTATGTAGATTATTAAGCTTTGCTGGAAATACTCTGTCCACATCTGAATGCAACCAGCTGCCAGCGACAAAGCTATTAATGTGCCTAACAGTGACGAGCTTGCAGCTCAAATCACTCGAAAATGGAAAGAACGTGTGTAAAGTGCATTTGCCGTCCAATCTATCCAAAATTAAGCTCACATTGATGATGTAGTGCTTCCAGAAGTAATTGAAAAGTTCCAAAGTGACTTGCGTTATACTGACGACTTCTGAACTGCGCTTACACGGTGGAACTAGATACACAAAATAATGTTCATTTATGTCGTAGTCATGGGTTAATCTTGCAGGATGCATCAATCTAAAAAAAGTTGCAATTACTTATATGAAAACATTGTTCACTAAATTAACATCAACTCACTCCAGCGCCTCCACACTGTCCACTAGAATCAGGTTAAACTTGCGATCTGCAAATAATAGCATTCTTATCGCCCGCCACTTTTCGATGGTCACCTTTAAACCCTTGATGTTTCTTAGCAGCTGATTTAGAAACGTTCGCATACGCCATCGAGCACAACGATCTGCGCCATAAACGGAAATGGCCAGACTCTCCGTATTCGGGGTATAAAATGTGTCTATTAATTGCTGCAATGCCGCTACAGCAGGTTCCGTATCAGACTCTTTTTGTACCAAAACATCTAAAGAAATATTTTTCGCAAGTGGCAAAGAGGAAAGCAACAACAAATTCACAGAAATAAGTTTTTTTAGTCGCAGTAAAAGCATGGTCGCCTTATACTTCCGGTTGCTAAAGCGTTTGCCGACCAACTAATATGTTGTGTGGTTATCTCGCTCTAGGCAGCGTTAATTTTTTTTTTTTTGTTTTTGTTTTTCCAAATATTTGCCGGCAAAAAGGTGGAATTTAATGCGTCATTAGGTGCATGCATTGCACGTTATTGCATGCGTTTGTTTGTTATTTTTGCTTCGTTTGTTGTGTGTGTGTGTGTGTGTGTGTGTGTGTGTGTGTGTGCATGTGTGTGGGTGTGTGTCTGACTTTGTATTTTCACTTAGTACTCTATAATTATGATGATCAGTTAATTACGCGTCATTTTCAAATTTTATTTTTGTTTACTTGCATGGGTTAGTATGAGTTTGTGTGTGAGTGTATTTTCGTTATTATAATGTGCTATACATGGCGCAGAGAGCTGGAATTAATTTTGAAATCAGCAAAAGATTTCTACACTCAGAAAAATATAGAGCTAAAAGGCCCTAAGTTTATTTTAATATTAGAGTTCGTTCGATTAATCACGACATTTTTAACAGAAGTTTGGTCAATATAAGCCTTTTGAATTCTTTGTATACAAGTCTTGTATATAGTCTTGATAGAACTGTGTATAAAGGTTCTAGATACATTTGAATCCCAATAATCCTGTATCTGTTACAACTCTTAAACTGAAATATTACATACACTAGTAGTCAAAGTTGAAAAACTCTCTTTGTTAAATTCTGATTCAGGGATTGAAATTTTTCTATTCGGAAATAGGTAAAAATTCTTGAATTCCAAAATAGTGTACTATCGACATCCGTAGTCGATACGGATCAACAACAAAAACAACAATGAAATAAATTTCGAATTTTCTGCAAACTTATTTACATATTTAGTTTGCTGGCACTATTGGAAACTCCAAGCGTGGATGTCCTCTAATGCGTTCACCACCGCATGGGACCGAATCGAATATTTTATTCACTGGAGCGTTGTTATTCATCAGGTCAACAGAACCAGCCAGTGGAGCTGCTCGATTTTTATGCGCTTAACTACTTTGATGTCATCATACAGCTCATACAACTCGTGGTTCCATTGAGTTAGGTACTTGCCATTAACGCAGAATAAGGCGAAGATGATCTTTCAAAGGTTCTCAAAGTTTTGTTGAAGAATTACGGCATTCCCGGAGATAAGTAGGATTCAAGAGTTTGCGCTAGTTGTAAGCACCAAGCGTCGTTAGGTTTTCCAATACTTTGTCCTGCCAAGGGAGAACGACTCCTTCCGAATAATTTTTTTCACTGGAGCGTCTTTTTTCATACGTGCAACATGACATAGCTAAAAGAACCGTTCGATTTTTATACACTCAATTATGTCGATGTTTGCATACAGCTCATGGCTCCATTGAATTCAGTAATCGCCATTGACGCAGATTAGACCGAAGATCTTACGAAGGATCTTTCTCTTAAATGCTCTCAAAGTGTTTTCATTAAAACTGTTCAGCGCTGCACATAATAGGACGGTTATGGCTAGTGACTTCACGTGAGTTTTTTCTATAGAGAGAGGGCTCTGGATATACTGGAGACAGAGACCTTAGACTGGATCCCAGGTATACGAAGTCCTCAATAAACTCGAAGGAGGTGTTGTCAACGGTGATATGGTTTCCCAAGACTCTGGGACTGTTTTTTTGTTGACACCAGGTATATCGTCTTATCTGCTTTTGCGACTCGACTCTTTCTCTAATCTAAAGAATGCTGCACTGATTTCCCGCATGTTATGATATTAATATCATCAGAATACTTCAGCACCATAATACTATTGTAAAATAGAGTGCACTTCGCCTCAGATCAGTAGCTCAGATGATTATCTCCATCGTTAGTTTGAAAAAAATCGCGATAAGGAATCACCTTGTCTAGTTTGATATCTTAGTAGGGAAGAGGTCCTTCCCGATTTGAATTGTGCTGTTGGTGTTGGATGAGCTTTACCAAATTACGACATGTTGGACTATAGGGCGTCCGTGGCGTAGTTGGTTAAAGTGCGTGGCCGCTATGTCAAAGAACCTTGGAGACCCGGGTTCGAATCCCAGCAGCGACAGAAAATTATTTGAATTAAAATAATTTTTCTGTACGGCCGCCACCTCTCTGCAGACAATGGCAAACCTCAGAGAGTAATCAAAATGCCATGTAAAGCTTCTTGAGAATAAGAACATTCCGTTCATCGCCGTTCGGAGTCGGCGTTAAGCATGTAGGTCCATTTCTCGGTCAATTGTGTACAAACTTAATAACACGCACAACACAATTGATCATAAGAAGCTAGGTCAAAGTCCTTTCAAGGGCTGAAATGGCCAGTTATTTATTTTATTTTTTTTTTTTGGACTATAGGTGATTCCTTATTGGATTTTCGAAGGCGGCTTTGTAATCCAACAAAAATTTTATGTGTGTCGATTTGTTTTTTCTAGGAAATTTTCTAAGATTAAGCGTAGTGTAAATATCTGCTCGAAAGTAGATCTTCCAGGTCTGCAGCCACACTGATAAGGTCTCATCAGCTGGTTTATAATGGGCTTCAGTCTTTCACATAATACGCTCAGCAGGATTTATATGCGATATTAAGAAGGCGTATTCCACATTAATTGTCCTTTCTTATGGATTGGGCACTCGAGGTAGCTATTAGTGATCCGTAGAATGCTCGTTTACGACCCATAGGCATAAAAAACAATGTTGCTTCAAAAATCCTTTTTTAGCGTCAATATGGCAGCAAATATTACAACCATGAACATCATACTTTATAAGATCAAGTATCAACTCCATTGTATCATAATTTTCTAGTACATCTGTGCCATAAACAATTGGTATGGCAGTAACACACTTTTGGGGCTGCTGGAAAAAAAGTGAGTATGACATTTATCTATTAGATTCTCCCTTTAGACCAGCGGGGCCCAAGAAATTTTAAGCGCGGGCCAAAACTAAAAAAAACATAAAACAAACACAAAATGTTGCTCATTGTTGTGTTTGGCAAAAAATCAAACAAAACGAAAAAAAGATACAGTAGTTTCGTCTATGTCGTAACACAAGACGTAGAATTAGTCAATTCGCTTTTGATGACATCTTTTTTAAAAACTAATTAGCAAAATATTTATTCCATACACCTGAGCATATGGCCTTTAAAAGAGTGCCGGAGAGGGTTAATATGTATGACCGACCCCATTACTTTTGTAAAAGAAACATTTTTGCCTTGGACACCTTTTCCCTCCGACCACTCCTTAGGGGGGCTCCCATACAAATTTTATGGTTTTTGTGCCGGAAAGGGTTAATATGTATCACTGACCCCCATTACTTTTGCAAAAGGAGCATTTTTGCCTTTGACACCTATTTATTCTGACCACTCCTTAGAGGGGCTCCCATACAAATTTTATGGTTTTTGTTTATTTATTCCATACACCTGAGCATATGACTTTAAAGAGAGTGCCGGAGAGGGTTAATATGTATGACCGATCCCAATTACTTTTGCAAAAGGAACATTTTTGCCTTTGACACCTATTTCCTACCACTCCTTAGGGGGGCTCCCATACAAATTTTATGGTTTTGTCGATAAAACCGGGAACTGTCGATAAATAGGTAGCAAGTTTAAGCAAACAAAAACATCAAATGTTGGCTTTATATTTCATGTTATTGAGTAAAATTTATATAAGTTAGAGAGTTCTAACATGAATTTTTGTCGCATTGAGGATCAAGCAGACCAACAAGTGCTAAGATCAACATTGTACGATTAGTACTTTAGGCCCACCAAAGGCTCAAAAAGTAATGTAAATACCGACACCTGATCACTATCAACCACCCTACTTACCTCCGAGAATGACGTATTCTACGTCAAAACAATTATAACTCAATAAAATCACATGTCATGAAGTACACTGCAAGAAAATTATATTTATTTATTTTTTTTTTAATATATTCAATGTTTGATAGATATTACAAGTTTGACAAATCAATGAACTCAATTTTAGTGGCAATGCACTGCGACAAGAATTAATTTCTATTACAATAACAATGCTTGCATGAAAAATTAATCGACATACAAGTAACGGGGCAATCAGTTTCAGTATCGACATCATCGAGTGTGCGTTATTTTATTTTGGCTTTGCATGCAATTGTTTTTGTAAAGTTCGCTGGAAAATGTGCTGAACACTGAACAAGTGCGGTTTGTGTTGTTATTTTTTGCAGGTATTCTTTGATTTTGGCTCATCGCAAAGACAAAATTAAGATAGAAAAAAATTTGTATGAAGGGCCACTCGGGCCATACGGGCAACTACGAGGGCATGTTTGCTTTAGACCTATTAGAAGATTTTCATGGGTTAAAAATAGTTAAGAACTGTTGTCTTTGTAATACATCGGAAAAGAAATAAGGGGTTCCTGGAAATGGGAAATATATACAATATTGGATACAGATATACTTATAAATTATTCATTTTGCTGCATTCTCATTTTGGATAAATTAATGCCAACTCCAGTTAGAACTTGGGGTTGATATCATATTCGAAGATGATCTTAGTGAACCTGTTCACCCTCAACTATTGCTGTAAAGCTATTTGAATTAACTTGAATTTTATTTCTTGACTTTTGAAATGACTGATAACTGCATTTGAGATATTTTTCCTAGAATACTTAAGACTATCTTAAGTCGATAATATTTCTTACTTATCAAATTCATTTGAATAAAAGCCAAACTTAACGACATCCTTGTAGAGCAGAAACTATAAGTAAAGTGCATGGAATGTTCAACAAATTTCTTATAAAGTATATCCATTGACTTTTATAGAAATGCAAATCTGCTTAAATTCTGATAAAATTTAAATTGACGAGCTTAAAAACACATAAAAGTAGTATCGACAGCGAGTGCTTCGAAGTAAAAAACATAGCGCGACAGATGAAAAAAAAAACGTAAAATATATCTTTTTATGTATTAATGCATATGTGTGAATGTATATGGCGATATACATTGTACATATATAAATATATATATTTATCTGGTTTTTTTTTTTTTAAGTGAAATAGTGCAATAAAAATTCATTGCCAAGCTGGCAAAAAAGTGGAACAGAATGAAAAACCGAGCGTATACAAAATAGTCAAAGTAGCAAGCAGCAAGCAGCGTGGTCTATTCAAAATGGATGGCAACTTGGTGTGAGGTTCGACCACATGCTGCATAACAAGCTCTTGTTGAATTTCGGTCTCGTCTATAGTGCGCTGATATTGCGACGTTGAAATGCGTTTTGTGATAAGCAGTAAATGCTGCTGCCAGTGTTGCCGCAAAATGTGGGTCCCTTTTTTTATTTTTGCTTTATTTTTAGCGCGGAAAATTGTAGCGATAATTTTGAAGCATTTTCCAATTTTTATTGTATCTCTTTCCATATAAATTTTTGTTGCTGCTTAGAAAAGCAAGATCAAAACACGACGCTGCGGTTGTAGCATCATAAAGTTATTTTCCTCAACTCCATGTTGATGCATGAGGGTGTGTAATTATGTGTGTGTGTGCGTGTCTATAGCAGTGTGTTGCATAATTTATCTACTTACCACAAAGCATATCTTTTGATGCACTTCTAAATTTCATGCTGTGCTGTTGTGTTTTAAATAAAAACAAAAAAAAATTACTTTTCCATTACCCAACAATTTTGAAAACTATTGTCAACATTTCTTTGAAAATTTCTGCAAATTAGTTCTTCTTCCTAAATTCATTACTTAGCTGTTAATGAAAATTTAGCCCTTTACATTGACACATAATATATCTAATTTTGGAGCAACAGTAAGTGCGAAAAGTATTTCTCGCAATAATTGCATCATTAATTTTCTGCATGCACACAAAGAGAGTATCCTTGGCAGTTTGTTGTTTGTAAAAAAAAAAGAATAATGTTGGTGCTTAAGTATGAACGAGTGCGTCATTTATTTCATAGTAGCAAGAGCAGCCTTCGTTAAGATGCTCCACAAACTGATTGCTTTAAGTTAAAAAAGCTGTTTTTTCGCTGTAGTACCTTTAAGAAATAAAATATTAGATTTTTTGGTGGATCCGTCATTGATGACTGCCCACGACATTCTTATAGAAATAAAAACTTCAAAACATATATCAATTTACAAATAAATACAAACTTTTTAACAAAAAAAAAAACAAAAAAACCGACTTAAAAATCACTACAAAGTAAAAAATAATTTTAAATAAATTTTCCCACTAATTTCTTGGTCAAATGTCAAAAGTTATTAATAATGGAAATCTTATAATTTTCATTTTTTCTATTTTGTTTTTTTATCAATATATTAATTGCTTTATGTACATAAAAGCTTTGAAGTCGGCGTATATCTTACTTAATCGAAATCTTTTTACGTTCATTTTTTTTAATTTGTTCTATTATCATAAAAATATTACTAACTTTATGAATGCACTAAGGGAAATAACGCATATTAACATTATCCACGCCTGTGTATATATTTCATTTAAATATTTACGTGGATAAATCAAATATTTTCCTTACAACTCGTTTTTTTCCCGTATTTAAATTATATTTATGCCACACACTGACACACATATCCCATACAGCTGCCAAGCAGCAACAGCATCGCACTCTGTTCCTGTGCGATGCACTCTGTTCCTGTGCGATGCTGCTGCAGTTTCTTCGCACCAGCAGTTGGTTTCTTATAGTTCTCATTGAGTTAATGTTGCAAGGGTAATATAGCATGGATATTTGGCAAATATATACTATGATACTAAACAGTGTTAAGAATAATTCCCAGGAAGTTTATATGTTCTAGAAATTTGTTTATTGAGATCTTAGGTAAATAATTGTAGTTGATTGTTTCCTTGAATTTTGAACGGTTTGCTACCTATGGACCTGAACACTGGAAAAAAGGTAAGAAAAATCGAATTTTTTTAAGTGTTTTGCGATTTTGATCTGGAAGGTGAAGTTTTTTTGATTTTATATGTTCGCAATTTTTGTTCTTTATGACAAGAGCTACAACTTTTCCTCAGAGAGTAAATCGAAATTCTGAACGGTTTGCAAGATATGACCCCGAGAAAATGATCACTTTTTTGCGAAAATGATACCGAGGCCCAAAATCTTTGGCGGCCCATAAACAAAAAAGTGCATGACTTTGGGAAAAATTGGGAGACACGGGTCTTTTTTTTTAGTTTTTATCACGTAGTGGTGTCCGTATATAGTTATTTTGCCATGACTTAAAAAATTACACACAGTGTAATACAAGGTAGCATTGACAACTGCTTATTTTCTCTTCTGCAAGAAAACATCTCCTGTCAAAAACAGCTTTTTGTGTATATGCATCTGCAGCTGCTGTGGTTGTTGTTTTTTCACTTCTAGGTTTTCAGCATTGTTTGTGTTTTCTATGGCGGATTGTAAGCGCTCTTTTTTTGAGTAAATTTTTTGACAGTAGATGGTTTCCCAAGCAACTGGCAATGCTACCTTGTATTATTATACCATGACCCAAACCAGTATAGTGAGAATGCTTATGTGTACAAAGCTTTTAAAATTACTATTGTGTCACCAAGGCAGCATAGCATCAAATAAAAAAGTATAAAATAGTGCAGGGATGGTAAATATTTATGATTGTGTGTCAAAGATTAGCGCCGACTTCAAAGCTTTTATCTTCATAAAGCAATTAATATATTGATGATAATGAAACAAAATAGAAAAAATGAAAATGATAAGATTTCCAATATAATACATATAAATAACTTGCTGGCAGTAATTGAAAAAAAAAACTCCCTTTTAATAAGCAATCCTCTTTATATGCTAGATGTGCAACACTTACTTTTCACAACAGCATGCTCTCGCTCTTACGGTTTCTATAAAGCACACTGAAAACAAAGTAGTGCTAAAGTGGTTTTTTCAGAAATTTTATAGGTATTAGAGATTGTTTTTTTGCTCTGATTTATACTGCGAAATGAAATAAATGTGTAGTGGACGGATTATAAAAATTAAACACAGTGACAGATGGATAAAGTGAAAAACAGATAAGCAAACGGACATGTAAAAAGCTGAAAACAATCCATTTTAAATTTTTTGGTTTGTATATCTCCGCTAAAAGTGCACAAAATTTTATTATGGGACGGCGATGGGTTCATGGAAAAATGATAAACAAACAATTTCATAGAATGTTAGATTTGATTTTTTGAAACAACCCAACAAACAAAATGATTCACTAATGTTTTCGCTAACGAATTGCATTCTCGTACATTTTATTCATTAGCAATTATTAGAAGCGATTCAATTATAATATCGCGAGCGGGAGAAATTTCTCCTTCGTTAACGAATCGTAAATCCAAAAAAAGGAATTCGTTAACGAGTCCCCAAAAATATAAAAAGCAATTCGTTAACGAGTCTCCAAAACTAAAAAAAGCAATTCGATAACGAATCTTATCTTATCTTATCTTAATGACAGATATTTTGAATAAAAATTTTGGTATGAACCAGAGCTTTCAAATGATATAAGTTTCATTCGAATGTGTTGTTTAAAAAAGGGGTAAAAAGGGAAGCGGTTTAAAGTTTGCGCATTAATATAAGAGGTAACAATCACAAATTTTTAAATAAGAAAGATATATTAAATATCGGAAATAATTGGGGACATAAGAATTCGTACACAAATCGTAAAATAAAGCTTAAGTCAATCGGTAACGAATCGCTAAAAATAAAAGTAGTGATTCGTAAATGAATTGCTTAAAAATGAGAGAAGCCATTTGCTAACGAATCGCTAAAATTTAAAGATTTGATTCGCTAACGAACCACAAAAATGTTGAAAGGCGATTCGATAGCAAATCGATGCTAAAAGCGTCCTTAATGGAATTTAACAAAGTCATGATTTCAATCGGTGCTTTCTTTAAGCATCAAGCCAATCTCTGATGCAGTAGGAACGAAACTATTCGAAAACAATTAAAACAGCGATTCATAAGTGATTCGTTAACGAATCACCACTCGCCACAATGTTTGTTGGGAAAAAAATTGTTATAGACTTTGAATGATTTAAAAAAAAAATAAATCGGACTTCTGGGTCGATGATTTAAAAAAGCATTTATATTTATTTGAAGAAAATAGTTATAAACAAAAAACTACTGCAATAAAAAAATTATACAGTTTGATGCAGAAGCATCAAAAAATTTGCATGCATGAAATTTTGTACAGTGTACAATTTTTCGTCATCTATTCAAGGAACAGGCCAGCGCAGATGTTACCTGCTTGACGTTCGCTTGAACACTGAAGCTTTGATCGGTATGTACGTGAGATTAATACATATTTTGCTGTACTAACCAGTGTTGCCAGAATGGCAGTTTTGCCCGCAAATGGCAGTTTTTTTAACTCTGAGCAGTTTGGCAGTTAAAAAGACAAAAATGCAGTTTTTCCATTATTTATGCAGTTTTTAAGGTAAAATGCAGTTTTTATGAAAATTTAAAATCTTATGTAGTTATCATAAATTCTTTTTACCATAACATTCATTTTGGTTCAATTACTTTTTTAAAGCAGCCCTGGTTTAAACTTCAGCAGCAGTTGAAAAAGCTCCCTGCTCTATACTTTAGCACCAGCTTTAAAAGCAGCCCTTTGAACCATGAAACGTGAAGTGTTAACGAATTTTCAATAAAATTTCAACTAGCTGTCGACTTTTAATATCGAATTTTTGTTTTGTAAAAAATCAAGAAAAAAACTTCATGTTTTATGGAACACTTCAAGAGCACATCTTCATTTTATATCGTTGGAAAGGTAATGGAACGTAAAATAAATGAAAATAATGAAAATAAAAAAAATAGGGCACCTGCCGCTGGCATTTTAAATAGTTTTATATTTTTCCCTTAAAGTAGACGTAGTAACCTTCTCAGTCATATCCTATTTGCGAAAATCGGATTTGAATTGACTGAGCTATGTTGTTTCAAAAAAGACCCCATTTTGGCCGCGAAAAATGATTCTAAAAATTTATAACTTTGAATTTGGTTTTCTTATCAAGATAACCCAATCCAAGAAAAATCCAAATCGGAGATGGTCAGTGCCACTGACATTACACTTCAATGTGAAATAGGGGATATGTAAAAAAACATTAATTAAAATTATCTGAATTACTTCCATTTAAAATGATTTCATATGTGAATAAAATACACGAATCTTTTTATATATTAAATACAACCATATATTTTTTATGTTTTTTTATAATTTAAAATACAAATGACGTTTTTTAGAATGGCAGTTTTTGTGTCCGAAATGCAGTTTTTTTACTGATTTAGCAGTTTTTTGAAAAAAAAATCTGGCAACACTGGTACTAACGCAATCTCAAGTGCGCTCTTGTGATTGCATATTGTGAGAGGATTACAGAGAGGATTTTCCATTCCGCAATCCGATTCACCCCTAAATTCATCATGCAATTGATTTCGCACGCTGTTTGCCCGCTGCTTACACGCAGTCGCAGCACGGGCAAGAATTGTGCCCACCCCTACTTTAAAAGCATTGGATTGAAGTATGTTTGTTTGTTTTTTTGTTGTTGTTGTTGTTGTTTTTGTTTATTTTTTATTTTGTGACTTTGTATAGAAAAGTATAAGTAGACCCTCGTCAGTAGCTTTCTGCGGCAGCGCAGTCGCATAGACTTGAAAACAGACTTGAAAGGTAGAAAGCTTGGTTTTTTCTACCAATTAATGTAGGGTAGAAACAAAATAGAATCAAGTCTGACTTATGATTCGTTTTTCAGAAGCAAGTCGAGGCTTGTAGGGTAGAAATATATCAAGTCTTTACAAGTTAAGTCGAAACTTGATTATTTTCAAGTTACTTGATTTTCAATTGACTTGTTGCAGATCTCTGGTACATACATCAAAAAAAAAAAAAAAACGGAGAAACCAACGAACTTGAGAACCTCCTCCTTTTTGAAGTCGATTATAAAGTGCTGTACATTGCATATTGACTGGAAATGTATACATGAGAAAGCTATCCGCAAGATGGGTAACGCGATTACTCGCAATGGAACAAAAACAGAGTCGTGAGGATGTTTCAATCGAGCGTTTGGCGGAGTTTCACAGAGAAAAATCAGAGTTTTTGTCGATTTATAATCAAGGATGAAACATGAGTCTATCACTTCACACCTAAGACGAAGGAGCAATCAAAAAAATGGATTGGAAGGGGAGAATCGACTCCAAACTGACGAAGACAGTTCCAACTGGACATGTCGACAGTTTTTTGAGCCGGTTCTGGACCATAGATGTGAGTGGGGTAATTGTCATTAATTATTTTCAGAAAGAAAAATCAATTAACGGCGGGTATTATGCAATTTTATTACAGAGTGATGAAGTCAATAAAAACGGAAGTCATTAAGACAATGCACCAGTTCACTCATCCTTTTTCGCGATTGTCAAAGTCAATGATTTATGCTTCGAATTGCTTCCTCACGCACTCTATTAATCAGATTTAGCCCCCTTTGATTATTTTCGGTTTCCAAACTTGAAAAAATGGCTCCATAGTAAAATATTTGCCAACAATGAAGAGGTGAAGACTGAAGTTGATGGCTATTTTGAGCAACTTGACTTTTTTCACTATAAACAGGGTATGGAAGCTTTTGAACATCGCTGGGAAAAGTGTATCGAGCTGAAAGGAGTCTATGAAGAGAAATAAAGACATTTTTTCCCAAATTTTTTGTCTTTTCTCTATTAGGCCGGGTGCTTCTGGGACTTCCCACGTAAAATTAGGTGTGTATCAACAACAACAATAATAATTCTGAAAAGGTTCTGAAAATTACGGTACTGAAATTTGGAGAAGATTCTGAAAACTACGATTGACAGCAACTAAAATATAAAAGAACAGCAACAACACAACAACAACAGAAGAGTGACACTGAATGACAACAGTTTGCATTTTTAAATACAAAATCTGCTACAAAGTGAAAAGTAGCGGTCATAGCGCTGAGAGGGTGGGCTTGTGATGGTAGTGCTGGAGTTGGCAGGCAGCAGTGATACCAATAGGCCAACTAATAGCTAGACAGACAGATGCATAAAGCCGGTGTTATATCCAAAGTACTACAAAGAATCAGAGTTGAAATGAGTGTAGGAAAGAGAGAGAAAGAGAGAGGCAGTCATCAGTGAATATCATTTCAAACCGGATGTGACAATGAAACTGCATTAATATCAAGCATGGCGGCCACAATGGAGCACAACATGACAGTAAAAATTTTTGTACATGTTGGATACGAGATAAAACGTGAACTTCCGGCCGACGATGATGATGATGATGACGATGATGATGATGAATCTCATTTGTGTAGGTTGTATTTTTTATTTTTTCTATTTTGCATGACTGAGCGAATGACTGTCGGCGAGGTTGATGCCACTCACGTCTGTGAATATTTGCCTCTGCGAGTGTGTGCGTACGTGTGTGTATGTTGCGATGAATAGAAGCGTATTTTAATGAACACTAATTATATTCATGGAAACTTGTTTGATTTTTTCTACTCTCCTTTGGTTGACGCTTTAGTCCTCAGTTCTAATCCACTTCGACTCACAACAACTAGAGCAACATGACAAAACCTCTGAAGAAAAACATAACGAAAGAGACGTAAAGAGAAAGATAGAGATGAAATCATAAACCATCTAATGTTCAGCTTGGCACAGCATGAAATCACATTACAAATCACGTTACAATACAAAATGCAAATTAATCAAAAGTTTTAAAATGCAAAATTGAATCTAATAATATTTTTTCGTGTTTCCGTTTTTGAATTTGTTGTGGCTTTGTTGCTCGTCTAGATGGTAGGTAGGTAGGTGGTCGCCCGAGTTTGCGTTAGTAGATGTTGACAGACATTACTAATACACTGAGGCAGAGGCACAGCATGCAATGTACAATGCATACAGTTGTTTTTTGGTGTTTGACATGGAATATTAAATTATTTTAATAGAAATTGAATTAGAAAATCATCTTCATTGTCAACATGATACTAACGATGCTCTCTAGTCAATAACAAACATAACAGCGAAATGCATCTATTGCTTGGAATGACGAACAATTATACAGAGGAAGACATGCTGTTATTTGAGTTTGTATTTTGACAAATAAAACAAATTTAAATATGACCACATTAGCCCATTATCGGCGGAATGACACGTTTCTAAAGGTGCATTTCAGTTGAAAGAAGAGAAGAGTTATTTAAGCTATGTTATCAAAAGAGGTAGAATCTATTAAAAAAGAATCACTGAGCAATTTGTTGTGCTCCAGATAGTTCATCAGGTGGAAGTTTATAATACTTTCCATGACCTTGGAAAGTGTAGAGCATATAGCAATGGACCTATAGTTTAAAGGGTTCGCGGCATCACCCCTTTTTGGTACTAGCCTGACATTTGCGATCTTCCAACAAGATGGAAATACTCCTGTCCTGTAGGAGATATTGAAGAGATTGCGCAAAGGCCGAGCTAATGTAGAAGCACACTTTGTAAGTACAATTGGTGGTATGCTATCAGAACCAGAGGCTTTGTTGGTGTTGAGAATTGCATGGACATTTTTAACTGATCTCGTTCGAAAATACATATCTTGCATTGCAGAATATGCATTTCCAGCAAGAGGCAGTGGCTGATTGCTAACCGGGATTGAGAAGTTCGCTATATTGGCCGGGTCAGTGAAGATTTGGTCATCTTTCAAAAGAGTTGGGACTGACCAAGACGTCTGCTTCTTTACTCTCTTAACAAATGACCAAAAATGTTTGGTCCCTTTAGAGCAGAGAAAAACCTGTTCTCTGATGTATGTATCATGAAGAAATTTTTTGCGCAATAAAACTGCATTACAAAGATTCCTAGTCTGAATGCGGAGCCTTTTAGTATCGCCATTCTTGTTTGAACGCCAATACTGATAGGCTTCCTCTTTGGACCTGACTGCAATCCTGCAAGTCTCATTAAACCAGGAGTGATTTTTTGGCTTAATACTTCTCATCTTATTGCGAATGAAAGACCGCATACCCAATAAATAATTTGCTGTTCCATAAAAGCCGCGGCGTCCAATGCGTTCGTGGCGTAGTTGGTTAAAGTGCGTGGCCTCTATGTCAACAAACCTGGAGCCCCGGGTTCGAACCCCAGCAGCGGCAGAAAATTATTTGAGTTCAAATAATTTTTCTGTACGGCCGCCCAAAGTGGTCCGAAAGACCAATCTAGCCGGAAAAAAGTCAATTTTTGAACTGCGTTGGAAGTAAACATTTAGTTTGCTAATAAGTGGGCAAGTGTAAACAGTGCATAACGGTATATTTGTTTTCCTTTAATTCGTATTAATAGCTTCTCTTTATTGTTTCAAAAACAGGCGATTGCGTTATTGCTATAATATTGGTGGCACAGTCTATTTTTAATTACACAGGTGGAGTGATTGTAACACAATTAAAAAAAGTTTTGACTATATCTTTTGTTGATAAAGTTAATTAAAGTGAAGGTATGGATAAATATTACTGGAAATATATGTTCAATTTGGTTCTTGTTTTAGATAAAAATTTATTGTTGTACATGAGCGTCTAGTGGGTGCAAATTTTTTTCAATGTATATATATGCTAAAAAACTTTTTAACAAAATAAAACCCGACTTCAAAATCACTACAAAGTAAAAATCATTGTAAATAACTTTTCCCATTAATTTCTTGGTCATATTTTAAAAGCTATTTTTATGTATTATAATATTGGAATTCTTATCATTTTCATTTTTTCTATTTTGTTGTATTATTATCAGTATATTAATTGCTTTATGTACATAAAAGCTTTGAAGTCGGCACTTATCTTACTATGTCTTAATTTTTTTATTTTAATTTTTTCTAATTTGTTTTATCATAAAAATATTATTAACATTATGAATATAAAAGCTTCTTAGCAATTTTTTTTCTTTCAGTTGGCAATTTTTGAGTACGCTGAATGTAGCCAATGTGTTCCATGCATTATTTGTGCAGCTGTTACACACTACGTCATATTCAATATGAGCTTTACAAGCTCACCCAAACCAGTTTAGTGAGAAATTTAATGTGTACAAAGCTTTTAAAATTACTACAGTGTCACCCATGCACCAAATAGTGCACGGATGGTAAAAGATCATGATTGTGTGTCAAAGATGAGCGCCGACTTCAAAGCTTTTATGTTCATAAAGCAATTAATATATTGATGATAATAAAACAAAATAGAAAAAATGAAAATGATAAGAATTCCAATATTATAATACATAAAAATAGCTTTTAAAATATGACCAAGAAATGAATGGGAAAAGTTATTTAAAATTATTTTTTACTTTGTAGTGATTTTGAAATCTGTTTTATTTTTTGTTAAAAAGTTTTTATTTCTTCCTTTTAAGAGAATATGAAATATATTATGTAATCGTATTCTTGAGGAAAATTTTCAAACTGGAAACTTTGTTCTTAAAAAATTTGTTTTACTAATTCCTGAAAGTTTGTTGGGTGTTCTCCATTTCTGTTTTTTACAATTTTTAGTGCCACGCTCTTCTTCCAATCCCGCCCACTTTATTTACCGTACCTTATAATGGTTCTACCTTGCCCTGTGCCAAATATCAGTGTCCAAGTATCAATATTAAGGGTAATATAGTACTTTCCTTAAAGTGCCACACTCTGTGTACAATCCCGCTCACTTTTTTATTGATTCTACCTACCCACCAACCTGCATACCAAATATTAGTACGTTAGTGCCAATATTAACTAAGGTATAGTATTTTTATAATATTGACACGTCCCTTTGTTGAATAACGCCCACTTTTTTGTCCGTAATTTGTAGTAACTGTACCTACCCATGTACTAAATTTCAGCACCCTAGTGTCAATATTATTCGATATAGAGTGTGTTTATAAAATTGCCACACCCATTTGTCGAATAACGCCCACTTTCTTAACAGTCATTTTTAAAAATTGTGTCTACCCCTTTACTAAATTTCAGTACCCTAGTGTCAATACTATTCGAGATACAGTGTTTCTCCAATATTGCCACACCCCTTTGTCAAATAACGCCCACTTTATTGATCGTAATTTGTAACAATTGTGTCTACCCCAGTATTTTTACTGTAAATGTCAGTACCCTAGTGTCAATATTGACTGAAATACAGTGTTTTTCTTATATTGACACGCCCCTTTGTCGAATATCGCCCACTTTTTTAAAAAAGGACCTCCGCGTTCATAGTATCTATCGGTTGACAAAAAGTTACGGAAATCGGGCAAGAGCCTTAGGAGTTATGAATGTACATATATTAAAAAAAAAAAAAAAAACGGACAAACCAACGAACTTGAAAACCTCCTCCTTTTTGAACTCGGTTAAAAATAGATGCGACAAAAACTCAAATAGCTGCAATAGTTCCAACACAAATCTGTGAAGAAGGAGAATTATAAAATTTAATTATTAATCTTTTCTATAATTTTCATTTAGCAATGATTGATGAGAAAATATTCTCAACAATCGCAAATTCTTCTCAACGTTGTGGAATTTGTGGACCTTAACCAATAATATTGAATGATGTAAGTGAAATTGAAAAATTACAGCTGAAAGAAAGCCTTTATGAGTACGTCCTGTCAACATTGCACGCTTGGATAAGGTGTTTTGAATGTGTCTTTCATATTGCCTATCAACTAAATGTTCGAAAATGGCCAACCAGAGGGAATTCCGATAAGGCCGTGAAAGGGGCAACAAAGAAAACTATTATTGACCATCTCAGAAAGGAGATGGGTTTGCTAGTTGATATTTGCAAAAAACAATGCTTGATCTTTTTCACTACCCACTATTGTCGTAGGATCCTCTTATATCTTCTTTATCAACAGAGCCTTCTCTTCGTTACCGCAGTGCAGAGCCTTTATCCGAAGAAGTACCATCGTTGCTTTCAGACGCGACTGACGCGTTAATGTCCGAGCCGCAAGTCGATTCAGAAAGTGAAGCAGATTAAAACATTTAAAACTTATTATTGTCTACATATTTTTTATGCACGTGTGCGTTTTGCACCTAAAGTTAACATAAACATAACATATTTCTTAATAACTCATAATGTAATATACAATTAAGTGTATCGATTTTTATAAAAACTTTCAGCGTGCAAAGTTTCATCTCGATATAACTTTTTTCCAGCTAGATTGGTGTTTCGGACCACTGTGCGCAGACCTCTCTGCAGACAATGGCAAACCTCAGAGAGTAATCAAAATGCCATGTAAAGCTTCTTGTGAACATTCCGTTCATAGTCGGCGTTAAACCTGTAGGTCCGGTTCTCGGTCAATTGTGTACAAACTTAATAACACACACAACACAATTGATCATAAGAAGCTAGGTCAAAGTCCTTTCAAGGGCTGAAATGAACAGTTATGTAATTTTTTTTTTTTTATAAGATCCGCGGCGTTCATTTTTCTATCTGCGAAACATAATTTCCAATTGAAGTTGTGGTAAAAATTATTTAATGCTACACAATTTGTTATTTCATAAAACCAAGTAATCCTCTTCGGGGCTTTAGGCGTAGAGGTGCGTAGGGTAGAATATGGAAAATCAGCGGAGATAGTACAATGCTCCGAATTACCAAGAGGTGCATTGACACTCACCAGTGGCGTTCCTAGGCTTGGTGACACCCGAGGCGGATACTCATGGTGTCACCCCTAAAAAAAATTTCTAAATGCAAAAAGAATTCAATTCGATAAGATTAAGTGTTTTTATAATTATCTTTATGTTTTCCGAAAAAAAACAAACAACATATCGCTCGTTTGCTACAATAACGTTATAGCTCAAAAAACTAGATTTTTCAGGAGAATCATTTTAAGTTTTGAACAGACAAAGGAAATTTTTGAACAAAAAAATTAATCGAAGATTAAGAAAAACTATTCGAGCAGAAAATAAAATAGACGACTGCTTTTTCGAAGGAAATAATTTCAAGTGAAAATTTTATTCCGAATTTTCAATGAATAGGAATATTGACAAGTAAAGCGAAACTTCTGAAACAAATTATTTCGATAGAAATTGATTCACCATTTTCAAAATATGGACAAAACATCAAATATACAATTACTTTTGTAATGTACATTAGGGCGTATCGAAAAATTTAGATCGTATTCTGAGAGGTCTCAAAAGTTGCATTGGGTTGGCAAGATTACCAAAAAAATTTTATGGGAAAAAAGGATGTCTTCCTGTCCCGGAAGGACAAAGTTGTTTTTTGGAGAAAACAGTATAAAATAACGACCTTAAAATGCTCTGTCTTTTATAAAAAAAACTACGTATGTCTAAAAGCAAAAGTAAGTATAGGCTAAAACTAACAATATATTGCTTAACACGATGCCTTTCACGATTCTTATCCACAGTGTCCTATGTTAAGGATTTTCGAAGCTAAAGTTGAAATCGAGGTAGCACAGTACTTTTGATTGGTACCCTATATTCTAAATTTTGGGAGTATTAGTTATAGTGTTAACGTATTCCTTAAATTTGGTGGATTAATAATTATCAAAATTTTTGCATATGCATTTTCCTATTTTTGAGAAAAGTATACTTGAATGCAGTTTCTTAACTGTTTCAAAAAAAATTAATATAAGATTTTCTATCTAGGGTATCAGCAATGGTACCGGTGGTTATTTTCTCAATTCGGATTCTTCAAATATTTCTGAGCAACACCCTGTCTGAAAGTTTTAATTTAAAGTGCCAGCTTAAGGCCACGATTTTATTTTCTATTTTGATACTTAACAAAAAAACAAAAATACTTCCTAACATGAAATATACTTCCTTCATCAAAAAATATCAAAGTTGAAATTAAAATCGTGGCCTTAAGCTGGTATTTTAAATTAAAACTTTTAGACAGGGTGTTGTTCAGAAATATTTAAAGAATCCAAATTGAGATAATTACCATCGGTACCATTTCTGATACCCGAGATAGAAAATCTTACATTCATTTTTTTGAAAAAGTTAAAAAATTGCATTCAAGTATACTTTTCTCAAAAATAGGAAAATGCATATGCAAAAATTTTGATAGTTATTAATCCGCTTAAATAATCCAATTAAACTTGATGGTACCTTAAAGATTGCTTTTATGAATAAATATTACTTAATAATTTTTATATTTTTTGAGACACCGAAGCGATTTTCTTGAAAGTGCTTAAGTTAACAATTAAAAATTTTAAACAAAAACAGCATAGTTACAAACTTTTATTTTTTGTAAAGAGATTTAAGATATGGATAAGGATAACCACCCTTTGGGGGTGTACATTTTTTTTCGTCCCCGGGTGCCAGCAACCCTAGCTACGCCACTGATAGGGTCAAGTATCAGTCTTTAAGTTTCTTTGCATAACACTGACTGTTACACTTATAATACACGAACGATGATAATTCAAAGCAACGCCTGTAGTATTTTTGTTGCATTTCCTAGCACAAGGTCCAATAAGTCCCGAGACTACTAGGTGGCACCACTAAAGAAATATCGATATAATATTTCTATAGTTTCAACCTTTAAACAGTACGTGTTAAAATTTCATGACAATCTAACGTTTAGTTCAGAAGTTGCAGTGATTTAAGTGACGCCACTCTTGATATTTTCAAAATAATGGATTCAAAGCAATTCCGTGTGTTGATTTATCACTGTTTTTTTATGGGAAAAAATTCCGTCCAAGCTGAGCAATGGCTTCGAAAGTGTTATTCGGACTCTGCTCCGTCAAAAGCAACCATTTGCCGATGGTATGCTGAGTTTAAACTTGGTCGTACAGGCACAAATGATGTTGAACGTTCAGGACGCCCAAATGAGGCAGTTGTTCCACAAAACATAAAAAAGTGCACAAAATGGTATTGGCCGACCGTAAAGTGAAGGTGCGCGATCTAGCTGAGGCTCTGAAGATATCCAAAGGCAGTGTGCGAACAATATTACAGGAACATTTGTCGATGAGAAAACTTCTTTCTTTGTTTGGCACTGTTTACAAAGAATAAACATGCATTTTTGTGTCGGTATGTGACAATGGATGAAAAAAAAATTATTTTTCACCAAGACAATGCACCGTGTCACAAATAGATGAAAACGATGGCGAAAATCCACGAATTGAGCTTGGTATTGCTTCCTCGTCCACCGTATTCGCCAGATTTGGCCTACAGCGACTACTGGCTCTTTGCTGACCTCAAAAAAATACTTGCCGGCAAGAGATTTGGCTCCAATTAAGAGGTGATGGCTCAAACTGAAGAAATGAAGCGTATTTTGAGGCGAAGCACAAATCGTTCTACAAAACCGGTATTGAAAAGTAAGAAAAGCGGTGGAATGAATGTATTGCTCTTGAAGGAGCCTATGTTGATGAATAAGAAGAATATTTGCAAAAAAAAAGTTTTTTATTACTTAGTCTCAGGACTTATTGGACCATGTGTTATCTTCTTTTACCTCAGTGGAGACCAGTGCTGATAGCGCTGATCTTCAGCATGTTTTATTTCCGTTGCATTTTTGAAAATATGCTTTTTCTAAATTTTTGAAGAACATCCGAGCAATACTTTTTTTTCAGTAAATTGGTGAGTAAATAACATGCTTATAGAAAATAACATTTTTTGTTAGAATTCATATTATTCCCTTCGATTTTGTTTAAGAAAAAAACAAAAACACAACATTTATTGAATCGATTAATGCCACTTTTGGTTGAATAAAAGATACGGTTTAAGACTGAGACTTTCCAAAGTTTTTTACATTTGGAGTTGAAGCAGAAAACTTTTGAGCAGCTATCAACTTGCAATTTCACAAAACTAAGACTTATTTAAACATGACAGTTGCAACAATTCCTACAGCAGCCAAGATATCAAAACCAACAAAAACTCAAAGACCTACAACTACGACGCCGTCCAAGCCTGCCTGATGTCAGGCCACATTTAATGAATGCACCAAAAAGTCAGACTGACACGTTTGCATATTTCTTCATTAAGTCTAGTGGCAAAGATTTAACCAAACTGGGTGCTCGCAACAAACTGTAGATTTTTCATAGACATTGACCAAGAATGAAATCGACTGACAACAGCTTATGGCCTGGCCAGCTGGTAGGAGAAAATGGAAAAGTGATGAAAGATGTGGAAGAAAAAGAAGGGTGCCTACCAAAAAAAGGGCAATTTATATGCAAAATGGTTACCAGCCAGAGAGAGGTACAAAGCTTATTGGTTCTGCCGAGCAGAGTGGGGTTGAAGAAGACACTGAGGCTCGTATTTGTTTTGACTGAATGCAGCTAATGGCTTGGAGTTGGTTGACTTGACTTCCGAAGGTGGTCGGGTTCACTTGGCTTACAAAGTGGGATGCCTGGTTAAACGTGTGTAAGCAACAAGCATTTTCATTTTGCTTACCAGTGCATTGTGTGCATGCGACTGTGTGTGTGTGTGTGTGTGTGTGTTTGGTTGTATAGGTGCGTTGTTATGCATTTGATTGCAATATGAGGTGGTTGTGCGTTTGTTGTGCCGAATTTTGAATAAGAAATATGAGCTCATAGAAGAATAGAAGATGCATAGAGCGTTGAGAAGTGGGGAGCAGAAAGAGGATAAGTGATTTGTATGCAAAAGCAACGGGGTGTTCATGTGGAAGTGTGTGTTCGTTTATGTGTATGTATGTGCCTAGCAATTAGTTCAACCATGCAACAATGTCGAACAGTGGGTGCCAATAATAAATTTGTTGGATTTGGCACGTAAGTTTGTAATCTTTTTGTTGCTTACGCTGGTACCTCAATTTTCTTTTTGAAAATGAAACCCAAGCAATATCTTGCTACACTTCGATTTGCTCCACTGTTAGAACAGAGTAAACAAACCTTAAACAATGCCAACATGTCAGCATCGACCATAAATTGTTGTTTAAACAACATGTACGACTACATAAATTTAGTCAATTGAATTTCTTAAAATATTATTTACTGCATAAATTCACTTTAATGCGTTGCATGCTTTTGTCATTATAATTTCATGTCCTGCTGCTCGGTCTTTTGATATAGTTGGCAAAACATGCAGTTAGGGAAAAAAATGTCAATCCTTTGTTTTGAGCAAGTCATGCGTTAAAACAAATGTTTCTTAAAGGATTCGAATAGCAATAATATGTATTATGCAACAATAAAAGCTCCTTTGCAAAACAACTGTGTGTGTGTGTGTGTGTATGGCCTGCATTTGTTTTCTTTCAAACTGAATCACATTAAAATTCTTTTTGATATCGGAAGTGAAAAATTCAAAATTGGATTTAAATAAATTCAGTTAGTAACTGAGTAATTGAGTTAGTTAGCCATATGTACAGAATTTTTAAATATTGTGTTTTTCCCACATATTCCTTGCCTTACAACAAAAATACAAAACAAATTTACTACGTCGCGGAGGTAGCAGTTTATGCAACAAAATACAGCAGATTCAGCTGTCGTAACACAGGAAGTAGAGTTAAATTTTAATTATACTAAAGCTAATACTCGTAACACTCAAGTAATATAGGCTGAGTTCCAAAACATCAAAATACTTTGTAATTATGCGGTTAAGCTACCGTATCAATGCAAAGCAACCCTACATTCCGTAAAATTTGTGAAAAAAAAACATTGTATACAGTTTAACGTTTTGTACAGTTTGTACGTTGTGTACAAATCAATTTTTTTTTTTCTCTAAAATTATAATTTCTAATAATAAATTAAGTAACAAACTACCTCTAAAATAACAAAATTTAGACATCAATTTTACTCTTCGATGTCGGACATTGTTGCAAATGAAATTCCAAAGCATCACAATCACGGTTGCCACTTTGGTACAATTGTACCAAAATTGGTACATTTATTTTCGCTTGGTACATAGGTACACTATTTTCTGATTTGGTACATTTTGTAAAAGTTTAGAAATTTTACAAAAATCGAAATTTGGTAGCACTGTTGGCGTAATGTTCAGTGTCCGAAGTTATGTTCAGTGGAAACTTGTTTTGCATAAAGTTCTACCTTTATTCTGAGGGAAAGAAAGAGACAAAAGTACAATATCATAATTGAAAGGAAGATGAACAACATGGATTTTTGCGTCAATTTTTTTATAAATTACAAAATGTAATTTACAATTGTTCAAGTGTGTGCAAGTGGAAGAAAAAACGCTACTAATGGAAAGGTATTTATAAACACTCAATATTCAATATCATATTAAATATAATAATATTTTGCTTGCAGATATCTCTTAGGAAAAAAATAAAATCTGATGCCAATGATTGGGTAGATTTTAGGGAAGCGTCCACTTCTGACTGCGAAAGTGAAGCTGAATGCATCAGGTAGTTATCTAATTTTTATTAAAATTGTAAAATTTTATTTTATAATATTGATGTTCCTTCCTAATCAAAGACTGACTTCAAAAAGCATTTTCGCCAGAATGGTTACAAAAATTTTCTTGGTTGCAAAACAAAAATTAGAATACATTTTGTATCATCTGCGAGAAATCGTTCGTGAACCACTTGCCACACTTGCACAGACATGCAAAGAATACTTTGCACTGCCAAAATAATGAAAAAAAAAATTATATAATGATGGTTGTATTCTTGCAAGCCGAAAATACATTTTTAGAAAAGCAAGTTCGGCAGGTGGAACTTGCACTTGTAATGTTCCCCATTATGCATAATCTTCGATTCTTCTAATGGACTTTCTTTCAAATTTGTGATTGGTAGGTATGCTGTCTAGACTCACAAATTGCTAAAAATTTAAAATGTGGTAGAACTAAATCGACGCAACTGTCGAATGTAAAATAGATATAAAATATTATAAATATTATATAAAATAACTTAATATTTTTGTTTTGTTTTGACACATACACGCAAATATACACGAATGAATGTTATACAACTTTTTTATTACAAAAGATTGGTACATTTTATTCCTTTTTGGTACATTTTTACAGAAAATTTGGTACGAAAAATAATAGGCGGGTGGCAACCGTGATCACAATCCTCAGCGATGCGCAGTTTGCTTTTGTTTGCGCATCGGTAACTTTCACGATACAATTTGGGACATGTGATATAGTCAAAGTTTATACAGTTGCATTTAGGAATGCATGACTTTGTAGAGTTGCTTTGCAATTGACGTTTTGGAACTCACCCATACTTTTAATTGAGACTTAAACACAGAAAAAATTGGTAAAAGTACTGAATTTATACACACATAGAAAGCTTTCGTTCACCTCAACTGAAAAATTCGCCAACTACACTTCGTTTGCGAATAGTATTTGCCACAAACGAATATTCAGTTGTCAACTTAAAAATATATCTTATGTATTTATATAAGGGTGCCTAAAAAAAAAAAAAAAATACCATTGCCACCAACTAAAAATGAACCTTGATCTATTTTATGACGATTCCCAAAATATTTTGGTTGTCACGTTAACCGCCAGTGAGATAAACCATTTTGAAATTACCTTCAAAAATCGTGTTTTTCGTAAAAATTTCGGATGGTGTGGTTGTAAAGAAAAAAAAAAAAACGGATAAAAATAATATTAACAAAAAAGTTCTTCCAAACTGCATCAAAACATTTAAAATATTTGCCGTTATTTGCCTTATGGATTGTATTTCTGTTGATATCTCCGTCCGCGTATTAAGCAAATTACCAATTTGCTTATTTAGAACAGTTTGTCCATAAAGTAACTCTGAATTATAAGCGTTGTGTGTATACAACGAAGAGAAAAACAAAGGAAGTTTTCAGTTGGAAAAAAACAAATTTTTGAATTGTTGCAATTTAAAAATCATTCGCGTATATTACAAACGAAATTAATTACCTGCAATAAAATGACGCGTTTTTCGCAACAACTATTATTATGACAACTGCTGAGATGTTTGCAAATAACGATCCTAAGCACGACAAACAAAGTTCGTTTACGGCAAACTGGCAATAAATGATTTTTTTTTCTTTGCGTGTATGTATTTGTTTGTTTTTATTTTGTTATGTTCACGATACAATTATAAGGTAGCATACAGAAATTCCCCACACCGACTGCTAATGGCAAAACCATATCCAAATCACAAAATACAGTGCTGTCGGGTCATAAAAGAATTTCTTATTGCATGATTCTGATGCAATACTTAACTTGAAAACGGGGAAGTACAAGTTTTTATTTTTGTTTTTAACTTTGATGTAGCTTCTTAAAACTTGTTGATGTAATAATGTAGCGTTGGCCATTTGCTTCAACAACGGTCCCGTTTTTATGAATTCGAGTGTTTTTGTTTATATTGTATTGATTATAAATTTTTAATTTAAAATTATGTCCAAGCGAACTAGCGCCATTTGTCATAAGGCATGGAGCAAGGAAAATATAAGTTTTTTTAAAGTGCCAAAGAATGATATAAAAAGACAAAAGTGGGTACAGTGTTATGGCATGGTATTTTAATCCACAGAAAAAGAAATACAAAAAATCTAAATGTATAAGTATAAAAATAAGTTGCATTGTGTATGAAATTGATGTTCTCTGTAATGCGTGAACCGATTTTGTTTCTGGAATTTCCCATGAAACGTGACGTCAATTCGAAGGTTGTTTTGTATAAATGGTCTTTATATGTGTATTGGTTCATGAATTATAGGCATTTTAGTGAACTTATCAACAATACAGGTGCGCACATATGGTGTATATGGGGAAATATTTACAAGGGTAATTGAAAATAAATGGAATATTGGAATAATTTGGCAAGTCTCACTTTAGTTTGCATTTGCGCGAAAAATATAGGCATAGTAAAAATTTTCCATACCCCTTTTTTTCCATACCCCCTTTACCGCCCACAAATCAATAAAAATGCTATATTTACGACGGGTTTGGTCGTATTAGACTAAAATTTGGTAAACAAGTTACTAAAACTGTACTATACTAAACTATACTAAAACTGGGCGTGGTCTAACTATACATACACCCACTTTTTAGAAATCATTATTATTCCTGAGTTGTACATGTTTTGATAGTGGAACTTGATATGAAGACGAACTTGATATGGAACTTGATATGTACCAAGAGGTAGTTACTATATCTTTGAGCGAATATTAGACAAGGGGGAATTTGGCCACACAGGCCAAATTTATGATATCGAATTGCTTTGGAACTAAATGTCGTATGTAACTATGCAATAGACTCCTAAAATACTCATCCGATTAGCATGAACATTTGTGTATAGCAGTTTTTTGGTACGGTGCGTGTTTGTGGGCTATCCATTTTTATCCACCTTGAACACCAGAGGGCACTGTAGTACAAATTTTTACAAAACTGCCTAAAACTCACAAACCGCTTATGCAATTAGGTTGAGTGTTTTGCTGCAATCTTTTTTTGACCTATATTTAACACCAGAGGGCGCTGTAGTACAAATTTTTTGCAAAACCACCTAAAACTCTCAAACCGCTCATGCGATTAGAATAAAAATTGGTATATAGTAGTCCTCAGGTACGATGAGTTTTTTGACAGTATCTTCTTTGAACCACCTTGGACACCAGATGGTGCTGTAGTACAAATTTTTTACAAAATCGCATATTTTTAGTTGTTACATATGCAAATATTTACAATATATAAAATATTTCTTAAATTTAGTAAAATTAAAAAATGTCCGTTATTTTGACATTAAACATATCTTGAAAACTATGAAAAATTTCACTACAACGATATATTTAATGCAAAAGTCGTGCTCAAAAATAAGAAAAACACAATCAGAAATTTTATTTTGTGATTTTCGATTCAAATATCTCCGCTGTTTTTCTTATATACTTGCCAAATTTTTTTTGTCTTAAAGCTTCATCAAAGTACTATGAAAACCTTATTGTAAAAATACCGTGACTTGAGTATATATATTTTAAATAATTTTTCAAAAACATTTCTGCAATTTTGGAGTTTTCCTCACAATAAGGTTCAAAATTTGTTTTTGTTGTAAAAATAATTAAAATTCAAATTCGCAAACTTTCAACTCTATTTAAAAACTATAACATTTATAAGCAAAAATTATTTCAATTTTACGCAAAAATTAAAAACCATTTTTGTGATTAAAAAAACAAGGCCTTGATTTTTTCGAACAAAATTTTTTTCCAATATTGTGTTTTTATATTTTTGGAAAAATAAACAAGCTTAAAACTTAATATTTTAGAAAAAATTATCTTAGTATCTCTTACCAATCAAAAGTTATAGCCAATAATCTTTATCCAAAATATACAATGCAAAAAGCAAAACGCTGTCTGTGTGATGGCTGGAAACTTCAAAATTACTGAGCCGATAGAGCTGAAATTTTGGCAGTACATTTTTTTCAAGTACGAGATGCCTTAAATTTCTGTCACACCCCCTTTTACCGCCCACAAATCAATAAAAATGCTATATTTCGTACGGTTTTCGTCGATTTGGCTACATATTGGTAATTTAGTCTATATGCTCACTGTCGGCAACTGTACTAAAACTGGGTAATGTCCATCTACTAGAAAACTGGGGTGGGCATTATATTAGGGGGTGTGGCTCCGCCCATACAATTAAAGTTTTTATTATCGAATAGCTTTGAAAGTAAAAGTAGCAATACTTAAATAGAAACTCAAAATTTAGTTACTATTTAGTGATCTTGTGCTACTGGGAAACTGTAACGCGCAGTGGAAAATGACAGTGGCGTCAAACTATGGGTCGATGAAAAGTTTTGAATTCACCGATTATGTTCCCATATAGTTGCAGGGTGCAGCAACGTGCGCCGGGAAAAGGCTAGTTCTTAATAAAATTTTGTTAAAACATAATTGCTTTTTTATTTAATTATAGATAACTCTATCTCTACTGTATCCCACTTAACCTAACATAATTGCGTCTCTTATCACAGATAATTTATAATTTATTTAGTTATAGATACTTTTGTACTAACTTTATCCTATTTACCCTTATTTAATTTCCTCTCAAAGAATTTGTCCCATAATAATCGACAAATTCAAAAAGTGGCATCGCTAAAGTTCATGTTTGACATTAGAGCCCTGCATGAATATAATCGCAAAGCGAATACACTCTGCTTCACTGCTAAAGAGTACACTGTAACTGAATAAAAGTTAAACAACAGGTCGTGTAGTGAAGAGCAAATCTGCGAACGAGCTTCACTGCTTATACCTTATCTGTTCTCTCACAAACACTGTAAGCACTGATCTGAACTTTGAGAGGTTTGCGTTATTTTTGTTTCTATTCGGTGTACTCGCATAACATACTCTCACATACACTGCAAGCACTGATCTGAACTATGAAAGCTTTGCGTTATTTTTGTTTCTGTTCTGTAGTTCAGTGTCGGCCAAAAAAATACATACACAGTTCTTTCAGTTTTGCAGTAGTGTGCGCCCAAGTGAGAGCAAAGAATCTCTCTTTGGCTTACACTGTGAAAATTTTACTTCGCAGGAGGGTTAAAGAAATTTTTTATTATTAACATTAAGCTGCATTCTAAATGAATGCAGGTATATGAAAGTGAATTGAAATCAATGAAATTTCTTATTAGGTAAATACATAATGTGCAATATTATTTATTGTCTAGGGGCCGCGTTATTAATAATAATTAATAATAACATTAATATTAATATTTTATTAATAATATCAATATGCATATATTTATTTGGAAAGTAATCTTTTACTAATAACATTTTACCGACTCCTAATAGTACTAATATTATTTATATTGCATATTACTTCGAAATATAAAACCACTGGTAGCGCACCCTACTTTCTTCTGACAAATTAAATCCAAAGTTATGGCAATTTCTAGAAATTGTACTAGCTTTGTAGACATTCAACCTTGATTTATTGGATGTGACCAATTAGAAATTGTTGCAAAAGCTAAAAATCTTGGCTTTATAATGAATTCCAAGTTCACATGTACTGACCATATAAATAGTACTGTCGGAAAAATATATGGAACTCTACGAAACTTACGACTCTCCTTTGCCTATACGCCGGTTGAAACTCGTCGAAGACTTGTTGTGCAGCTTATAATGCCACTTATATCTTACGCTGAAACTGTTTATTCTCAACTTGACTCACAGTCATTACACAAACTATTAGTGGCGTTTGACAGTGCAGCAAGATATGTCTATGGTGTTCATCGATATGATCACATTTCTGCTAAAAGTAAAGAAATCTTAGGATGTGATTTGGTAAGTTATCTTAAAATTCGTAACCTTATTTTCTTGCATAGACTCATGCATACTAAATGTCCAGAATATCTTTATGATAAACTTCAATTTTTTCAATCCATGCGATCTATGAACTTCATTGTTCCTAGGTATAACTACCTCAACAGTAGCAGGTACTTTTTTATTAGCACCATTGGAATTTGGAACTCCTTACCGATGAATATTAAGCAAATAACTTTAAGTAGCAGCTTTAAAAGAGAAATTTATAAATATTTCGAGCCATCTAACTAAATTTCTTAATCTCTTCTTATTTTTTCTTTCAGCTTATCATTTCCTTCTATCGTTGGTTTTTCTATTCTATTATTTGTATACCTTACCTCTATTTTTCGTATGACAAATTATTTTACTTTATTCAATTATGACCTACAGAATGTTGTTTTTTACTGATAATTTAATCCAGCTTTGATTTAATTTTATTTAATTTAATTTAATGTATTATTTAATATAATTTTATTTCAATTTTTTATTACTATAATGTTTAATCTTAAGTTATCTTACATTGTTATTATATGTCCAATGATGTACTATAAAAGACCAAGTCTTATTGTACCAATCAAATCAAATAAATATAAATAAATATAAAATATAAATATATTAAGTTTTCGCTTCCCCAAAACAATTTTTAAAGAAAAAATATGCTAATTCCTACATTTGGTTCAAAATTTTTTTTACGTGTAAGTATTTAAAATTACGTAATAAATTGCGCGCATAGAAGCGTGGTGTTAACTAGCCAAAAGCGAAACATCGACTGAGCGCTCTTGCTACGAATAATCGGCAGCGTCGGTGTAAAAGCACGACAGCCAGTTTTATGTCGGTGTAAAAATACGAAGTTTCACGAAGCACGCGTGCATAGGCGTCGGCCGACACTGCTGTAGTTCATTGATGCTTAGCGTTTAACCAAACCGGTTTTGTTAGTAGGACAATCGACTTGTTTTTTTTTTTAAATTAACTTGTTTTTTAATTTTTTTTTTTCAGTACTATACTTTTTATTCATTACATTAATCATAACTTTATTTATAACTTTATTCATTAAATTTAGACTTGAACAATAATTTAATATTGTCAATAAAATATATTTTTTAGTTTCCTGCTGTAAATTTATAATAATAATCTTTGGAAAAGGAATCGCAAACTCTAATAAAAACAATTAATTCTTTGAAAACTGTTCAAAAATTTTTATTTCTATAATACTACACTAATTGTACTGGAAAACAATGAAAAAAAGGATGTCTACATATATATTGTTTGCATCTCATTGAAAGTCACTCGCAAAACAGAAGATTCTTGCTCATAACAAAATAATGCGCAAAATATTCAGTGTATGTGAATTCATATTCAGTGTATCTAGTGTTTGCGTTACTTTTTATTGCAAGAAGCTGGTCTTGCTGTTATAAGTTCAGCAGTGTATTGTTACTCTCGCATAAAATAGAGTGAGAGTATGTTTACATACGAGAGCTTTGGAAAAAAAGGTCAGTGCAAGCTTTTTATCCGACAGCAAACGATTGTATCTGAGTAGGCAAAAAGCATACTCATGCAGGGCTCTATTTGACATTAGCAGTCGGTGTGGGGAGTTTCTGTATGCTACCTTATAAATGTTGATTGCTACCTTATAAATGTTATGGTTGTGTTGTGATTGCTGAGAACAAAGAGAGTAGAGAAGAGAGCAACATGGAGTTTATTTAAGCTTTCGCAGCACAAACGCATGAACAGCTTACGATCAAGCAATACATGGCAATGAAGATGATTTTTTTAAACACTTTACACTTTAATTAAAGATAGTTATTATTAAAATTTTGTTAGGAAAATACCCCTAAATCCTTTTGTAGCACATGTGTAATATTTTAAAATTTATTTTAAAAAAATCGGACCAGTAGTTTTGGAGTTTAGATGCAACAAACAATTTTCACTTTCATTTTATTTAAAAGTATTGATAAATCAAAATGTAGCAGAATTTATTACATAGCATTTTTAGTACTTTAGATTTTTTATACAGGACAAGAAGAAATTTAAATTGCATTATTGAATTATTGTATTAAAATTGGCTTATGACAGGAAAAGTAGGAATTTTTTCTATTTTAAATTTGACCAAAATATTTGTCAGCATTTGTATGTGTATATATGTAAAATTTTTAAGTATGCATACATATCAATTGAATTCGTTTTGACGTAGAATAACGCCATTCTCAAGGTAAGTAAGATGGTTTATTGTGCACTTTAAGCCTTTGATTTGCTTAAAGTACTGATCGTAAAACGTTGATTTCACCTTTTGTTGGTCTGTTTGGTCCTCACTGGGAGAAAAATGCATGTTAGAACTTTCTAACTTTTATACATATGACACGATAACTTAAGGGGGCACATAGGTTACAAATTAAAAAAAAAAATTTTTTTTTCGGGAATTTTTTTCATAGAAGGAAAAAATATATCGTTTTAAAATTTTGCACGTATTTTTATTAATACAGTGAAACTTCGATATTACGAACTTCGTTATAACGAAAAACTCAATATAACGAATTTTTAGCTGAGTCCCTTGAAAAAACCTTTTTATTGCAAAGGTTTTCATACAAAAATGCTCTATAGCTATAACGAAAAAATTCTGAGCTATAAAGCCTCTATATAGCGAAGTATTTTTTCAAAAGCCTCTATACAACGAAATTATAATTGAGAAATACATACATAACATTTTAAGTGTGTAAGTCATTATCAAAAGCCTCTACATAACGAAGTCTTGAACTATAGCCTCCATACAACGAAGTCAGAATAAAGCATAAAGCAAAATTAAATTTTAAGCAAAACGGGAAGTCCCTTTTAAAAACAACGAAAGGTTATACGAATAAAAAAAAAACTAGTTATAACGAATTTCTTTCGTATTTCTTTAAATTTCGTCATACCAAGGTTTCACAATGCATATGTATAACGAATCAATAGCTATAACGAAGTATTTTTCTAGATTCGTTATATCGAAGTTTCACTGTATTAAAAGAATACAAAGAATTTTGTTCAGAATTTTTGAAGCGGTTTTTGACGTAATTTGAGTTTTTTTAAAAAAATGCCAAAAAATTGACGGTGTCTGGAACATCTGAGGAAAAAAAAACCAAATTAATCCTTGTTTACGTGGCTATCGCCTGAACTAGGATTATTTTTTTTGCGCCAAAAAAAAAACAAAATGGCGGCCATTCGAAAAAACAGTCAATTCTAGAGGTTACAAAATAGGTTACAGAGCGTCAAGCCCGCAACGGTTGACTCATTGAAAACCAATGTTGAAGAATTTATTCGTGAGATACCGGCCTCTATGATGGAGAGAGTATGCCTAAATTAGACCCAACGTATGAACCATTTAAGGAGTAGCCGCGGTCAACATTTACATGAAATCATCTTTAAACATTCAATTATATGGATCGTTCTATTGACTCAAATAAAGATTTCATACATTTCTCTAAATTTTATGTGTTTTTTCTTAAATCAAATCCGAAAGCTCATAAAAAAGCACCCTTTATTTCATGAATTCTGCTATGTATTCAACACATAATTCGCCGTATTGAATACATTTTTTATTAATTTTATAAATTGAACAAACTTATATGTAACCCGTACACGCTCAGGTTACCCTGAACATACAGCTCTCGCTGCGTTCTCAAACAAGACGCAGTACATAGATTTTACATTGATCTCTGTACTGACTACATGATTTTTCCTTTAGCAAAGTTAACGACACAATGTACTTATTGCAAACTAAATTCGATGGGAAGGTTACTCGTGCCGAGGTGATGTTAATTGGCCACCGAGATCATACAATATGACGATGTTGCTCTTTATTCTTTGGAGTTTCCTCGAAGGGAAGGTTCATGCCAATAAACCCTGAACGATTCCGGAGCTTAAACAGGATTTTTAACTGACCATTGCAGCAATTGATCCAGAATTATGCCAGAATGTCCTGGAAATGGGCTCGCGTGTCAAGCATGGTCGAGGTTGACATTTGGGTAATATCATGATCCATCAACAACCTCCATATCTCTTCTATATAATTCAATAAAAACTCAGATCTTTCAACAAAACAGTGCGTTTTATGAAAAACATTAAAGTGAGTGCTATTAACTAATTAAGTACCAATTATTATCATATTTATGATTTATTATTTAATTTATTTTTTATTATTATTACTATTATATATAAGCATTATTTTTATTTAATTATATGTCTTGTGTTACGAAATACCCCTAGTTGAAACGGCTGTGTCTTCTTTTTTAGGTATTTTTGCTACTATTCATGTAATTAACTTACATGTTATCATAAATAACGTAGTATTTGGAAAATTAACTTCAATTCTTATAGTAATTAAAACCTGATATTATTGGTAATGTTCTTAATAGAGCTTTTCAAATTGATGAAATAACACATACAACTACAACAAGCTTTTCAATTTTGTGAAATAACATATACAACTACATCGACGCTGCATTATTTTTGGAGGGAAGCAGTCGTGGGAAGCACAGTGAGAAGCACCCTAATAAAAGTTTGCTTCATTTAGCAATGATTTCAATGCCTCTAATTGTTGTTGTACACAAACATATATTGCTACTTCCAATGCACTGAGTATCGTTTTATATTACGTAAATATATGTTTGTGTGGGTGTGTGTTTATGTGGCATTCTAATTTCTGCAGCAAATCGATTCTAATGCCATCTATATGTGGTCATTCAATATACAAAAGCGTGCTAAAATAACGCAAAAATTGCAGCTAATTGAATTTTCATGTTGCATCATCAATGGTCCAAAGGACAATGGGCTATCAGTGACTAAAAAACAAATGAAAAAAAATATATTAGAATTTGACCTCCTGTTGATTGAAAACAAGCACTTCCGGTTGAAGCTTTACCCATAAACTTTTACAATAAAGCAAAAAAAAAAAAAAAAAATAAGAGAAAAAATTATTTCCAACGATTCCACAGTGCTTGAAGTCAATCATTCAAATATTTATTTTATGGTCACATCCGTCTAAGTGACTGACAGTCTGCTTTAAACATACACAACACTAATGCACACTTAATACAGGTGCAAGCAATGCGTAAGCACTAAAAGCTGCGCACAATCAAATGCAACACATTTACCAATATATGCTCAAATATTCGCACACATAGAGATCCATCCAAAGCCCGATACAAGTGCTAAAGAAGGTTCAACTTGTCATTTTATGCTAATATGATGCACGTGCATTGTAGTGAGTAGATTCGTCAGTATGTAAATGTGTCATTCTGTGCCTGCACTATGGCGCACACTTCCGGCTGCAAGTTTTTGAAATTATCATAATTATGTTCAGTAGCAGCAACAGTAATGAGCTAATAAATAATATTATTACTATGGATTTGACATGCTCCACGGAAGTGTGTCAATTTCTCAATCATGCTTTGTTTATGTATGCGAGCCAGAGTTTCTTTGCAGCCACGAAGGAATAACTTTGTGAACGCCCTGAGTTGCATGAGCAATTCTTTTACGAGTGTAACAAACGTTTTTTTTAATATTTTTTGTTAACTGTTAGCTATGCAGTGCAACAGCTGTTGTTTTTGTTTTTTCTTAACTTAAAGCTAGTTTATAATCTAGGCTATGTTCTAAGCATGCCCGTCATAACCTAAAAGCAGCGGTGCCCAGCGCCTAACTCTTTCTACACTTTCCATTCCTTACAACAACTTCAAAACTCGAATGTTTGTTGTAATTCGTCAAATTCAGTTGTAGCTGCACTATTGTTTCTTAAGGGGGTATTCTAGTCTAGAAGCGCGAATATCGAGCGTTTTTTGATTAATCATTGAAATTAATATTATATTATCCATTTTTTATGGCTTATTTCAAGACAACATAAAAAAATAAAAAAAAAAAATTTAATTTCAGCAATTTATTAGTCGTTGAAGTAGAGGGGGGGGGGGCCTTCTTAACAAGTCATATTTGTATTGTTGGTTTTATGAGATTTTCATTGTTGGTAATTCCTCATTGTGCCACGGATCCAACGCTTTGTTTTTGATGTTGGATTATTGTTGAAATTGTTGTTGCACTCTTCAAATAACTTTTGTGGGCATCGCTGCTGTAAAGTATTCAAGACGCAGCAGCAAAAGTTACTGAATTATTTTATGCTGCAAGCATCATGTTGATGTGAATTGCATATAATTTGTCTAGACGGTTACCTTGCAGCTGGTGCCTCTTTATATCCTTTTTGTGGAGTTTTCTTATTCTTAACTAGAAAAAACAAAATTGTACGATGTCAAATGAGCATCCTTACACTTTGTTTAGTCAAGTTGCGCTTAAGTTATGCTAGTTAAGTTGTGTTATGATAAGACATATTTTATTTAGAGGATAGACATATTTTAATTGGAACCCAGTAAGTCATTAAGTTCATTGGTGGCCTTCATCGGCCAATAGACTCTTAATCCAGTCAAACTCAATGGAATTTAATTTCAGTAGGAAAAGTCTAAAAATTGACTTAATGCACCATGTGTTTACCGCAAAAATAATTTTTCGCAAATATAAAAAACATCCACGAATTTAATAAATAAACTGACTTTTTATTTCATCTAGCAGTTAATACATCAGTAACGCGATAAATTCATCATCACACTAAAGCCTTACTCATCGTTCATTTAATCCTCAAATCCAAGAAGTATCTTCCGAAACATCCAAATAAATCTTGGATCTGGGATCACAGACCTAGGTGTAACTCTTGATCATAAGCTTAATTTCCATAGGCACGTGGATTATATGATAGCTAAAGCTACTTCCACGCTGTGTTGCGTTTTACGGAATTCAAAGAAATTTAATGATCCTTTTTCACTTATTTCCTTATATTACGCCTTCGTTAAGGAGGGTTATATACCTATAATAAAGTGAATTTTCGTGCATTTCGATGTCTCAAAAAATAACAAAGTTATAGCCTAGTGAGTGAGCCGCCTCCCAGAGTGCGCAGTGCTGGTCCTTATTTTCAAACGCGTTTTCTCGAAACCATGTTTTCAAAGTCGGTGACCGAGATTTCTCGAAACTCACTGAACCGATCGTTTTGATTTTTTTTGCAGGCTTATTTTATACATAATAATCTCGTACTTGTCACAGGTTTTTTTTTTTCGTAGTTTCGTTCATTTTTTATAGTTAAAAAATGAAAATAGTTCATTTACGTTCGAAAGTCCACCATTTTGTGAAGTATCAATATTTTCAAAATCGGCTATGACAAGTACGAGTTTTAAGTATCTAGTTTAATAATATGTTTCATTTTTTTGTTTCAGTTGAATTAAGTAAGAGCAATCTTGGTCACCGCATTTCACCTTTTTTTCACAGCGCTCTATAAAAAACGTTGTATCTACCTTAATATTAAACATTTTTAATAAGAAAAAACTTAACATACTCTTGAATGTGTTTTTATTTTTTAAGTATAAGACTCTCATTTAAAAATATCCCTTAGGTTTCCTTAAAAAAATTCACAAACATAACCTTTTTTTTCGGCCTCTGGGTATAGAGTACCTCTTAAGTCAATTCTAAAATACTGCTGTATTATATGGGACTATTTCTACACAGTCTCATCTGATAGAATAGAAAGAATTCAGCGACGTTTTACCAGACTAGCAATCAGCCGTTTAAGATGGAACATAGATATGCCGGCATATTAAGTAAGATGTTTACTAATCGGTTTTGTTTCTTTCTCTAAAAATGCATTGAAAATATTTTTCCATAATTGTTATTCATGATTTTATTTGCTATACCATTAATTGTCCAGTTTCCTTACTTCAAATTGGTTTTCATATACCTCCACGTGACCTCCGGTCACAGAACTTATTTCATATACCTTACGATAGAGTAAGTTATACCTACAATAAACCGATATCGCGTTATTTAAAACTGGTTTATTCTGCCTTCATACATGTAAACTTTAATCCTGGCTTGAACAGAAATGCCTCTAAAAATAGCTTGTATTTTCATAGTACAGGTTTATCCAATAAGGACTTGGTAACTTTGAATTAAATTTCTGAACGCACACTTTCACTAATCATCAAACTGTTACGGTCAATTTAATCAGTAAACTCAACATTTTTATCATGGTAAAGTACACGAACGAACGACGTGTGCAAATTATAAAAATTTGCTACCGAAATTCGGAGTCGGTGATTGCAACTTCACTGAACCAAATATTGTTCTTAAAATCAAAGAATCTCGTTCATAAGGCGAAATTCATTGATTTTTAAGAACTATTCATTGCCCCAAAGAACGAATTCTTTGGTTCAATGAATCGTTGTTCTTAATTTTAAGGAACAGTTCATTGTTCGTGTTCATTAAAATTTTGTTCCAGTTCTTGTGTTGTAATATCTATAAAACCATTAGAGAATTTTATCTCAATAAGAAAATGATTTTTTAAAATATATCTTGATATTGTTTTAAAATTTCTAAGGACAGACTAACTTATTGTAACAGTTGTATGTGTCATTAATTAATCATTTTTCTTCATAACATATCAAAGAAATAACGTAAGAACAAAGATTCATTGAATCAAGGAACTCGTATTTTGGACCAATTTTAATGTATAATACATTGGGACAAAGAACTTTTTCTTTGTTATTAAGTACGTTTTTGGTTCTGTGTTTGAGTGCGATAACTGCAATTTTCGATCGTAATTGTCGCCCTAGTAGACAGGCAATAAAAAGCTTAGTGCAAAAATTTGAGTCTACATATTCGTTGTGTGATGTTGCCGTACCAGTGAGACAACGGGTTGGTCGAAGTGTACAAAATATCGCATTCAGGCGTCCGTAGTATGCGATAGAAAACAGTCAATTCCACGCCGTTCTCAAGAATTGGGCATCGCCCAGACCACTTTATGGCGAATTTTGAGTAAGGATCTTGGTTTACACCCATACAAGATCAATCTGACTCAAGAATTGAAGCCGATGGACCATTTTAAGTGACGTACGTTCTCCGATTGGGCTCTGGAAAAGATGCGCCAGACGATGAATTTTATCGCAAAATCACCTTCAGTGATGAACTCATTTTTGGCTCAATAGGTTCGTCAATAAGCAAAAATCCACATGTGCTTCTTGAATCACCACTTCATCCACAAAAAATAACTGTTTAGTGCGGTTTGCATGCCGGCGGCGTCATTGGACCATATTTTTTTCGACGACGATAACGAACGTAACGTTAATGTGAAGGGCCATCGTTATCGCGCCATGATTACCGATTATTTTTGTCCCAAATTGGAAGATATGGACTTCGACGACAAGTGGTTCCAACACGACGGTGCCACAAGCCACACAGCACACGTTACAATCGATTTATTGAAGAGTAAGTTTGATTAGCGTGTTATCTCAGCAAATGGCCAGTCGGTTAGCCGCCTCGTTCGTGCGATTTAACGCCTCTAGACTATTTTCTTTGGGGCTACGTCAAGTCATTGGTTTATGCCAACAAGCCGACGACGTCACTTTGTGTGAGAGGTGGGTGTGGTTTTCACTCGATTTGGTTGAATTTCATACACAGAGTACATGATATATATCAAAGTTCATGTGCAAAATAACAAGTCCATATATTAATTTTTGTGGAACTTAAAGAGATTTTAAATTTTTGATAAAATCACTTTGTATGGGAGGTTGGCGTGGTTTTCATCCGATTTGGCTCATTTTCGAACTTGATTTTTATTTTTTGGAAAAAAGCTTAAATATCGAATTTCGTGATGATAGCTTGAAAATTGCTACTTATATATACTTTTCCATACCTGCCACGCCTCCTTATGTGCGTTACAAATGGAGTGACAAAATTAATATACCCCTTTTACTTTAACTCCGTTTGTCGAAAACTTAGTTCTTCTTACGGAGATATAGCCGTCGTTTTCGAACCGGGCACCGAAACGAATATTTTATACACTCGTTTGTAATCCGCTCAACATTAGAGAAGCTGGATTTTTATACGCTCCACTATTTCGATATCAGTGTTTACCTCAAACAGATCGTGGTTCTATCGAATTCGGTAATCGTCATTGACGCAGTTTGGACCAAAAATCTTACAAATGATATTTTTCTCGAAGGCTCCCAAAGTCTTTTCATCAGAACTGCTCAGCATTCAGGTTCTTGTTGCATATAATAGGACGGACAGGATAAGTGACTATAAAGCGTGAGTTTTGTTCGAAGAAAGAAGTAACACCTGTTAGCAAGAATTATTCTTCATATTTTCTCTATGCTGATATGTTTGAAGGAATTAAAGCTGGATTCCAGGTAGACGAAGTCCTTAAAAACATCGAATTAGGTGTCGTCAACAGTGATGTGGTTTCCAACATGCTGGAACTATTTCTTTGTGACGCAAGGTATTTCATCTCTCTGCGTTCTCTATAAAACCTCGACTCGACTCTTTCTCTATTTTGGAGAATGCTGCACTTTCCTCGCATACATTATGACCGATAGATATCATCAGCTTATGTCATTAGCAAACACTTTTATAAAATATCTTATAGTTTGTAAGATATTTTCATTCATTAGGTTGAAAAAGTAGCACACTAAAAAATCACCTTCTCAGATACCTCGTTCGGGGACAGGTCCTTCTTGAAATTAGGTGCGCTGCCAATATACTTAATGTCATAGACAGATGAGCCTAAAAAGACAGATGTGCCTTGAAGGTATATTAAATTCAGACATGTTGGAGTATAGCCGATTCTTTATTGGATTGTCCAAGGCGGCTTTTCTTATCGAAGGCCACAAAAATATGTTATGTGTCGATTGGATTTTCTAGCATCTTCACTAATATTTGTCGTAGAGTAAATATGTGGTCGTAAAGATGTCGTCGTTGTTTAGCTGATTAATTTTTGGAAACAAAAAATAAGTCCTCATAGCTTCATAGTGCTCGCCGTAACGTCAGCTCCTTCCTCATTTCGAAAGAAATAAGGACCGATGCCGCCAGCGCGTAAACTGAACCAAACAGTAAATTTTAATGGATGTAATGGTAATTCGTTAATGTCTTGAGGATTGTCTTCGCTCCATATACGTCAATTTTGCTTATTGACGAAGCTATTTAACCATAAACTTCGCGAACAGATTTATTTTTTCTAAGTAAATTTCCAAAATTTGGAAGCTTTTTTCTAGCGTTAAACGATTAACGATGAATCCAAAGCCAAACCTTACTGAACAGAAATGTCAACACAGCTTGACATTCTCAACTGTCAAACCATAGAAAACAACCATCGAAACTTCTCATTCTTAAAAAAATACCCTTTATATGCGTATTAAATAGAGCTGCGCCTCCGTTCTTGAACAGATAAGCCGTAGGCTACCGGGGTTTGTTGTTTTTAAGGTGATCTATAGTCCAGACTATAGATGGCGTCCGTGGCGTAGTTGGTTAAAGTGCGTGGCCGCTATGTCAAAGAACCTTGAATTAAAATAATTTTTCTGTACGGCCGCCACCTCTCTGCAGACAATGGCAAACCTCAGAGAGTAATCAAAATGCCATGTAAAGCTTTTTGAGAATAAGAACATTCCGTTCATCGCCGTTCGGAGTCGGCGTTAAGCATGTAGGTCCATTTCTCGGTCAATTGTGTACAAACTTAATAACACGCACAACACAATTGATCATAAGAAGCTAGGTCAAAGTCCTTTCAAGGGCTGAAATGGCCAGTTATTTATTTATTATTTTTTATAGTCCAGACTATGATAGTTCAGACATAATTATAGTCGCGCATTGGAACTTCAACGCTGTCATCCGTAATTGGTGTTTCCGGAATGTCATCTTTATTGGCTGCATTTTTTGTCAGTGTCGCCCATTAGGAGCGATACCCTGGATATCTGTCACTAGGAAAAAGCCCAAGACTTAAAACCATCGACCAGGCATTCTAATTTTTCGAAAAATGTTCGGGCCTCGCTCCTTTTATCATTCATCTCAATTTTCTCTCATTAAACCTTTTCTGGTTTTCGTTTTTTTCCGCCTGAAAATGTGTCTCTCATTCAACTATTTACTTTAAAACGCCGTTCCAATAATTAAATATTTATAATTATGTTATAGTTCTTCCACGGAACTGTAGTGGAGTGGAATAATTTAATCAAAACTTATATCGAAATAATATAAACTAAATCGAAAATGATGAACAAAAATATGTGGCATGGGCCACAATTTGATTAAAAGTATCATCAACAGTTCGTTTTGAACTTCACACCGGAATTGGGTCGAAATGCTTGCAACGATCGAAAAAAGTAAATGGTTAAAAAATGCAACTCAATTACTCTTCATTAATTTAAATTAATTACAAAGCTTCTTTTTCAAGAAGAGCTTGCCTAACTGCCGAAAGAAATCCTTAAGCATTTTCATCACTAACATTTCTCATGTCTTCTCTGCTCTTCCACTTCGCAGTCGATGCACTTTCACACAGGCTCTCAAACGAATTTTCATTTGCATAAATCTTCAGAAAACTGCTTGTCACAGCACAAGCACAACCACTTTAAGTGCTACAGTAGTCAAAAAGGCGAGCAAACTTAAAGTCCTTTTCCATATCCTGTTTACCCCCAACGTCTAAGGATATGCGATATTTTTACAAGCGTTGCATCGGTCTGCCCTTTTTGTGCCGTTCTATTCGATGAAGATTATGAATAATGAGGATTTGCGCGTACATTTTATTGAACTCAGGACAAGGATGACTTTAATAGAAAAAAGGGAACAAAAAACAGAACGAAATGAAGCGACAGCGATAAAAATGATGATCACACACGAAAAAAAGCTCAAGTAGAAATGAAATGTAGAGAAGGCAAACAAATGTAAGAAAATCATCTCAGAGTATGTGGGCGGAATGGGAAAGTGACAGTGGGTGACAACTCAGACAAAGAGCGAAGGAGAAAGAGAGAAAAGTATGTCTATGGTGTGAGTGAGCTAACAAGAAAGTTGTTGTCGTCGTCGTCATTGCATGGTTTGCAGTTGGATTCGTTTGGTCGCGCATTCAATTGAAAAACCATTGAAAACTAATGGAACGAAAGAGAATAATGATGCGCAATGCTTGGATGTTGCCGGCGATGAAGATTAAGATAGAAGACCTGCTTGAGTACAGGATGCAAAGTTCTTTATGTTGTTATTAAAACATGTCAAAAATAACTTTGAGAAAATATTTCGATACTATTTCAACGTCATACCACTTAAATATTTTCAATATGACTAAATACTACAGAAGGACCACTCAATATAGATTTCTGAAAAAATTTTTAAATTAAATCAGAATTTAGGTAATAGTTTGTGGCGTCCGTGGCGTAGTTGGTTAAAGTGCGTGGCCTCTATGTCAACGAACCTGGAGACCCGGGTTCGAATCCCAGCAGCGACAGAAAATTATTTGAATTAAAATGATTTTTCTGTACGGCCGCCACCTCTCTGCAGACAATGGCAAACCTCAGAGAATAATCAAAATGCCATGTAAAGCTTCTTGAGAATAAGAACATTTCGTTCGTCGCCGTTCGGAGTCGGCGTTAAGCCTGTAGGTCCATTTCTCGGTCAATTGTGTACAAACTTAATAACATGCACAACACAATTGATCCTAAGAAGCTAGGTCAAAGTCCTTTCAAGGGCTGAAATGGCCAGTTATTTATTTTTTTTTTTTTTATTTTAGGTTATATTTTGGGTGGAGTAATCAAATTTTGATTGATAGTATCAAAATAGTAGCGTATTTCATTGTTTTACTGTGAATACGCCATTACGGCCCTAGAAAGCACTTTGCCCGAGCTACTATCAAATAATATTCTGCGTTTTTATAAATGTTTGCACACAAATGATCAAAATCTGGATCTTCTAGTTTTTAGGCCGTTTCAAAACTCAAGAAGTATATTTTCAAGAAGTCTTACGTGGCATTATTTACTATCTGAGGTGCTACATTGTCTGCAGAGAGGTAAATACCGATCAGAGAAATTTCGAACCACTGTATTCAAATACCAGTATGTTCAATGTGATTTACAATATGTTGCTTATGGCGTTCCTTTCTGAGGAATAGAACCATTATGTTCACTTTTTCGGTAAAGGCGAGGTTGTTGCTCTGGATATTTCTAAGGCGTTTGAAACTCTCTTGTCAAAACTACTAGCTATATACTATTTTCTTAAGAATATATATCGATTCAAGTCATGGTTTTTTAGATCAGTCAACACATCGTCGTTGTAAGAGTATCACAGGGTTTATCAATGACCTTCTTACATTAACTCATAACCCAATTCATTTATTTGCGAACGACAAGAGCACTTTTCATTCATATTCTTTCAAAAATTACTGAGTTCTTCGGAGATTGTGAGAAAGATTAAATTTATTAATGACATACTTCCTAATGGCTTGAAAAAAGTTCGGAGAGGAGGCTTGCTGATAGAGTAGAGTTATATTCCACAAGATCCATAGTTGCTTGGTAACCCGCAAGCGAATAAACTGTGAGAAACCCACTCAACTCCCCTCAATATAAACGGTATGGATTTAATGGAGTCAAATGCTCTTAACGTTCTAGGCATATCGATCCAATCTAATTTTCATTAGAATGATAATATTTCAATGTACCGAAAGAAGTGGCGAAGTTCCTAGGTTTTTAAAAACGGTGTAAGAAAGACTTTACTCACATGATCTACACGTCATATATAAGGCCCGAAATGAAATACAATTAGTACCTTAAGACAGGAGCTTCAAGATCTTTTTCGGAGCTTGTAGACCAAATTCAACGACGTGTGATATATCTGTTACGAAATGAATATATTTCATCTTCTCTCATCACTCTTGTGCATCGACGAAATATTGATTGCATAATCCTTCTGTACAGGACCTGCCATATGAGGTGTTCAAGGGAGACACATGACCTGACGCTAGGCTTGGAAGGTAATGAACTAGTTCAATTGAACGATCCCCACTCATGAACTATGTGAACTTGCTCAGTGTTTCTCGTTCTTTTAGTTCATTTTAGTTCAATTTATATTGCAGCGAGAAGGAGCAAAACGAACGAAAGCAAGCTTTGGTTTGAGTCCTTGGTTTGAGACACTTTTTGTGTCTGCAATAAGAGAAATAGTGGATTTGATGGCTATCACATGTTCAGATCAAGTTTGTTTCATTTTATATACCTGGACATGAACGAGTAAACGAAACGAACTAAAAGACCAATCGAACTTAAAGACAAAACGAACTAAAGGAACGAAAAACTAAAAGAACTAACGAACTAAGAGAGCAAACGAAGTAAAACATGCAACGAACAAAAAGAACGAACGAACTAAAAGAACTAGTTCATAACATACGATTGAACTTAAAGGAACTATCTTTGTGGTGAACTAAAATGCCCAAGTCTATCTGACGCCATCGGCTCCTGTGGTTTGGGTAGCTCACCAATAGAACCTTGGATTAACGAGTTAATTCGTTCTCACAAACGTACAGTAAAATTGTGGAAAAATCGTCCTGCGAGCGTGCTGGTTAAATTTAAATCAAATCTTTTCCGTCACTATTTCATCTATCCACCCACTAACTAACTATCAACCGTTTTCCAAATCAATACAATGCTTTCGCAATTGTAGAGGGCATACCCTGAACATTGAGGGGTTAGTCTTAAAAGACTTAGTCTTAAAAGGGCTTAGTATTAGCATTTCCCACCTTACTATCGAAGATAGCAACGGAATCTTAGAACTAATAAAAATCATAGTTACAAAATATATACGTATCACTGAAATAAAAACGGAGGCTGCCTTTTATGTCTTGCGCTTCGAAATCGAAAATTTGACATTTCTATGCTGTGCGTGAACTGTGGGAAGCAGATTGGCATACCGTGAGACGGATCCTTGAATGTTGGTGGAATCAGCATACAAACGATTTTAGATGAACAATAAGGCGTCAGTACATATACTAATTTGATGGCTGCCCAAAAAAGGGCTCGTGACAGTTGGTGTCAAGAAATGCTGAAAAAATACAGCAGAAGAGGTTCGAAACACATCTATGACATCACCACAGCTGACGAATCATGAATCAATGGTTATGAACGTGAAACAAAGAAGCAATCCATTGTTTGGGTCTTTCAAAGATAGAAAAATCCGACAAAAGTTATCCAAGGACGAAGCATATCAAAGCAAATGGTTGTCAGTTTTTTTCAGAAAAACTGGTCATATCGCAACTGAACCACTTCAGCAACGGAGAACTGTTAATGCTGAATGGTACAGACCCATTTGTTTTCCGGAAATCATCAGAGAGTTGAGGAAAACCAACCACCGGAGGAAGATCATCCTCCATCACGATAATACGAGTACCCACACATGAGCTCAAACAAAAGATTTTTGAGCACTCAAAACATGGAATTGATGAGTTATCTGCATTATAGTATTGACTTGGCACTCAATGATTTCTTGTTCCTTCATATTAAGGAAAAAAAAAATGCGTTGATAGCGTTTTTCTACGCCTGAACAGGTCATTTAGGCCTTCAAAAACCTGGTTAAGGAGATACCAACTTCAGAGTGGGAAACTGTTTCGAAAATTGGTTCATACTTGGAGAATTTTTTTAAAAACAAGAAAAGCATTTTCGTTGATTAAACACCGTTTTTTCAAGTTAGGCGCAATACTTACAGGGCAATCCTTGTACTACTAGAAACTACCACCCAAGAGTAATAAAGGGTGTTTTTTTTAGAGGTATAGAACTTCGAATTGAAATAAAACAAAAGAAAATCGTTTTAATGTCCAACAATTTGGCTTTATTGGAAGGATAATTTTATGCCATTAATGTTTAAATATGATTGCGGGCATGTGGCCGACGCGGCTGGCTCGAATAAAGCCAATTCTACAGGTCCAATTTTCAACCACTTTTTCGAGCATATGGGGCCGTATGTCGGCAATAACGCCACGAATGTTGGCCTCCAAGTCCCCTAACGTTTCTGGTTTGTTGGCGTAGACGAGCGACTTCACATATCCCCAAAGAAAATAATCCAATGGTGTCAAATCACACGATCTTGGTGGCCAATTGTTGTTTCCTTCAATAAATCGATTGTGACGTGCGCTGTGTGGCATGTAGCGCCGTCTTGTTGGAACCACAACTCATCCACATTCATGCCATCCAATTCGGGAACAAAATAGTCGGTTATCATGGCTCTATACCGGTCTTCATTAACGGTAACTGACTCTCCAGCATTATTTCGGAAGAAGTATGGCCCAATGACTCCACCAGCCCATAGAGCACACCAAACAGTCAGTTTTTGTGGATGTAATGGCGTCTCAAGGATCTCATGTGGATTCTCTTCATTCCAAATCCGGCAATTTTGCTTGTTGACGTAGCCATTCAACCAAAAATGAGCCTCATCACTGAACAAAATTTTGCGATGAAAATCAGCATCGAGATCAATCTCATTTTCGGCCCATACACCAAAATCACGACGCATTGCATGGTCTCGCGGCTTTAATTCTTGCACAAGCTGGATCTTGTAAGGTCGCAAGCCAGATCTTTGCGCAAAATCTTCCATAAAGTTGATGGACAAAGCTCCAATTGCTGTGCACGGTGGCAAATCGATTCATTCGGGTCTTCTTCAACATTTTGCTCTACAGCGGCAATTGTTTCTTCGGTGCGCACTGTTCGACGTCTCTGCGGATGCGTATTATCACATAGAGTAAACGTAGTGCGAAAACGACCCATGGTTAACCGAATTAATTGCTCTGATGGACGATTATGTCGACCATAAAATGGACGGAGCTTGCGGTAAACTTCGCGAACTGAACCATTATTTTCGAAATAAATTTGCATGATTTGCAAGCGTTGTTCTTTTGTCAACCTATTCATGATGAAATGGCAAACCAAACTGAACATAAATGACATTAGAGTTGCCAGATTTGACCACAAAATGCCAGTTTTATCTCAATTTGAAAAACAAACCCCTAAAAAAAACACCCAATACTTAGGTGCGTTTGGACATCGCATTGTACGCACATTCCAACCACAACCCATACCTTTAATGCAATACCATGTCCGAGAGCTGAGAATATATCAGCTAAAGGGTCTGTCAACAGGAAGTGAAGGATTTCTTTTTTAAATTATACGAGAAATTGCTTGAATATCTTTTAAATTTGTTTGTACTACAGGGTGGCGCAAAATGAACGAACGGGCTTAAATTCCTAATAACTTTTTTATTATTAATGTTTTTGTTTTATTTTTTTTCAGAATTTTGTAAAGAGGACTTGGGAAATTTAAAATGAAGCCATACACATCTGAACAACGGGCCCAAATCGTTGAACTTTATTTTTCAAATCAATGGTGTATTATTTTGACTCAGCGTGCATATCGTCGATATTTTAATGTGCGGATTGGACCCTCTAGGTCAACAATAAACCGTCTGGTTGCAAATTTTCGACAACAAGGAGTAGTAAGGAACCTTCTTGGTGTAGGCAGATGACGAACGGTGCACACGGATGACAATATTGGGCGTGTACAGGAGAGTATTCGGGTAGCTAGAAACATTAACAAGAAGACGTTCTACGCAACTTGTCCTCTCACGAAGGTCGATGCAGAGAATTTTGCCTACAATAAGAATGTTTCTATACAAAATTCAAAATTCTTGTCCAAGAATTGAAACCGACAGATTACTAGCAACGACTGGATTATGCAATTTATTTACGGCAAAAAAAAAATCATGATTTTATTCATAATTTAATTATGAGCGACGAAGCCCATTTCCAATTTAATGGGTTCGTTAATAGGCAAAATTGCAGGATATGGGCTATGGAAAATCCAAGAGTGGTTTAACAGAGACAATTACACCCTCTTAAGTATACTTTTTGGTGCAGTGTTTCTTCGGAAAAGATAATTTGCCTATATTTATTTTTGAAAACGAACGCGTTGTCGCCGTTTCCATCACTGGTGTTCGATATCGGACAATGTTGCAAAATTTTTTAAGGTCAGCTGTGCAAAACTATCCGCAAGTATGGTTCCAAAAGGATGGAGCCACAGCGCACATTCCGAGGGACACAATGGCTCTTTTACGTGACATCTTTGGTGACAGAATAATTTCGCATAGAAGCGATTTTAACCCATCCAACAATTAAAAAACAATATACGCGACGAGATTAACAGAATAACACCTGAAGTTTTGCGAAAGGTTATGGAAAATGTGTTGGAAAGAGCACGAATATGCGAAGCTGAAAATGGCCACCACTTGCGGGATATAATTTTTCATATTTAAATCAAAAAAATTCCCCATTAATATACTGTTAAAAAAAGAACATATAATAATTATGTCTTAAATAAAAAGTTATAATGAATTCAAACCCGTTCGTTCATTGTGAGCCACCCTGTATAAAGAAGACAGTGGCGGCCATGGTCGAGTGAGTTGTAAAATGAATGTACCATTCGATAGGAGGTCCGAATTCCGAACTCCAGCTAATACGGACATTTTTCAATTGATCGGCTATTATGCCTCTGTAGACAGTTGGTAACCTCAAAAAGTAAATAATGCCTTGCAAAGTTTTTTGAGAACATGTACATAAGCCAATCGAAGTCGGAATTAAACTCGTAGATCCAGTTCTTAGATTATTATGGTCAACTCGTTTTTTCTTATAAAGTAGAGACATTGAAATTATGTATGGAACACAATATTTTTCAAAACAGTCTAGCGACCAGCTGATAAATAGTACGCTTTTGCAAACCCACATAATATTTTCTTTTATTATTATTAACATTTTTACACTGCACCCTGTGCTCATCACTAAGCATGCACAAATTATTTTTGTTTGCATTCTTACTATAGAGAAGTAGTTATTTGCTGTTGTTGTTGTTATTGTTGTTTTCGTTAGCGTTATACTTTTGTTGCCCCCGCATGAAGTGGGTGCTTTTATTTTATTTTATTGAAAACGCAACAGCGCCTCTTGCACTCACAAACACACAAAACAGTTACACACACACACACACAAAAACAACACTGGCATTTGCGTGTTGGTGCTTGTGTGTGGGTAAATAAATCCTTGTTGTTGCAAAATTAATGCTATTAATAATAATGAATGAATTTCGCGTTGCACTAAGTTTGCGCGCATTTTCCCATCATCCTCTACCATCACGCTGGGCTTGTCTTCTATTCTATCCTATTTAATTTTTGCACACTTTTTGTGTCTTCGTTTGGTAGCCAATTTATCCTTGTAACAGCGTTGTCTTCTATCTGGAGCTTGTTTTAAATGCTGTTCAATACTAATCCTCATAAGTGGCATCGAGAAGAGAGCTAAAGTGGGGTGTCCCACTTGAGGCTGTTGACTGTGGGTTGGATGGCTAAGCAAGCTATTGTTAATTTTACAGTTTAAAGAGCTGCATAAATAATTGGATTTTTTTCATTAGTGCATAGCTAAGGACAAGATAAAATAGACTTTTTCTTAAGTCCTTGTAATGATGGGACAGAATGAAGATTTTATAGTTCGAAATATCTTTATTAATTCAATATTTTATTTAGGCTGTCAACGACAAGCCAATCTTTGGAATTTCTCTTAAATAAAATGAAACTGATAACTTGGAAAACAATTTTTCTCTACATTGAAATTTCTACAAAAAAGTTCATCACTCTCTGGAAATGCAAACTATTATTCTTAAGAATTTTTTGGTTCAAAATTAGCTTAACATTTACAAAAAGTATACTTTTTAATGTATAGACCCCGCTTGCCATGCTTTTACCGCTTCATTAACTAAATGAGCCATTACTTTAGCCGCAGACGCCACGAATGCAATAAACTGAAATGTCACAAACAAAAAAACGAAAAAAAACACAAATTCGAACGACGTGTCGCGACGCACTAACTGGTGGGTGGTTAGCAACATTCAACCTCCAGGAGGCAAACAAAAGACAATCACATAAAATATACCAAAATAAAATTATCTTAACCCGAATCGACCCAGAACTTTTTTTTTGAATTTTTCAGAAATATTTCATAGGGCATTTATGTAGGTCCTAGGGATTATAAATCGAAATTTTTTTTTCATTTTGCCCTTTCAGATCGAAAGATATAGGGTGTGACCATATGGTCACATTGGGTACGATTTGTGTTCGTACAACAAGAAAAAAAACGATTTGTGTTCGTACAACAAGAAAAAAAATCGAATTATTTTACATGTTATTTTTTATTTATTAGTTTGATTGAGGAACAAGAAAAAAAAAATCGAGTTATTTTACATGTTATTTTTTATTTATTAGTTTGATTGAGTATGATAAGTGGCAAAACATTTCACACAAAGCCCAACGTCACATTTTGTGCATTCAGTGCGGCCGACAGATTTGCAAAACTCCTCACCACAACGTCTTCTTTTTGTACATGGACCAACAAAGTTGTCCTGTCTATCAAATCGCAGAGATTCTGTTGATTCTGTGAAATTCCATTTGCGTGGGCCACTTGCCTTTGCTTTTTGCCCAAAATGCTTGCAGTAATAAATAGCGATCTGTCGTCTGAAGTCAAGTTGTGGCATATCAGGATGTGCTGAACGGTGCAACTGCCATGCGTTGTGTACCGAAACGTCAACCAACCAAGTGAAGATACTGCTCCACCATTTTTTTCCTCTTATTCCAATTCTATATAAGCTGACGTTCTGGTCCATGCGATCTACACCACACATGAACTTGTTGTACTCTTTAACAGCGCATGGTTGCGGAATACTTATTCTTTTTTTTTGTTCTCTGGAATAACGTTGAACATTCGCAACAGGTTTGACACCATAGGCACTTGATGCAATATTAACAACAGCGTTGTCGTTCCATTTGGTTAAAAGTACTTCGGTCTCCTTTATTGTAATGGATTCTATATGGCCGCGAGCTTTCTTCTTCATACTTTTTTTATCAGCAAGGGGGCAACTTTTAGGGATTCGATTTTCCCTAATTGTACCTGTTGCAGTGTAACCACGACATTTTAAATAATGGAGTACCGGAAACCCGGTGAATAAATTATCAAAGAAGAACGAAAATTGTAGGCTTTGAACTTCTGGACTGAAGTCGTCTATCATATTTATAAGGGGTGCAGTGCATTTACCAAATCTTTCTTCATATTTGCGATTGGATCGAGGATTTGTGCCTTGGTAAATTTCGAAGTTTATTAGATACCCCTCTGGCGTACACAAGGACCATACTTTAAACCCAAAGCGCAATGGTTTTCCTTTAATAAATTGCTTGCAACCGTGTCGTCCAAAGTAGGATATCATGCTTTCGTCAAATGATAATTGCTGCACTGGATGGAAATTTTTCAACATGTTTGCTTTTAGGTGATCTGTTATAGGGCGAAGCTTCCACATTTTGTCGCCATCGTTTACTTCTTTTCCACTATATTCAAAATGAAGAAATTGTGATATCTGCTGAAATCGGTTTCTTCGCATAGCCGAATATATCATTTCATTTCGCAAATCATCGTCAGCACTCCTCATAGGACTTAAAAGTGGTACGACCATCATATCCACTCACTATCAAAATTCCAATGTATGTTTTTAGCTCTGCTACAGTAATATTTGGATGCGGCTTTCCAAGAAACACAGAATATTTGTGAGATTCGTTGACAATGTGATGAAATAATTCCTCGTCAAAAAACTTTTCAAACTGCTCATACGGTGTGACGTTGTTGCAATCTTTAAAATTTGCTGATGGAAAAATAGGAGTCTGGGCAACTAAATCATCTTTCACAAAGGTAATTTTAGTGGCCTTATTCGAAAGTGGAAGTTGCATTGCTGATAGGGTGGGTTTTACCTTTTGCAGGTTGTTTAAACGTGTAGAATATGCCGACGTCGATGCTTCAGTCGAAGGCTCTGTTGATAGCTCAGCCGATAAATTTGAGACCAAATGTTCACTAGAATTTGCCATGATAATATCATAAACCTCCACATCATCTTGATCATCACTATGTTCACATTGCGCGTCGTCTAAGTTATTGATATGTCTGCCATTGCTCATTTCGAGTTCACAAGATGACTTCAGTTGGCCCACACAAATGTCAACTGGAACCCCAATGCCATCCTCCTCAGCATCATCTTCACCACTAAGTGCGCCACTTTCAACTTCAGGTGGAAGAATGTACAATGCTGTTACAGACTCGTCTTCATCAGACAACTCATTTATGAAATCAATAGCTTCTTGTGCAGTAAGTGCCCTTAAAATTATCAAAAAAACGAAAAAAAACACCAAGTGATCTATTTTTGCTTAATTTCGCCCAACGTGACCATACGGTCACACCTGTTAAAACTTTTAGAAAAAACACTTAAATTTTTTGAAAGCTGAGAAATGGAATTGTACCTACACAACTTCAATATCTTCCGCAATAAAAAATACTTATTTGAAATCTGAACAACATCATTTCATTAAAAATATTGCATACTTACTTTTTGTAGTAACATGAATTCAGGTTTTTTGCCATAATATTTTTTTAAGTACTGACAATGCATCCAATCGCTTCAACGAACACACAATAACTAGCTGAAAAACGAATTTGACAGAAGCCCACACCCTTCACAAACAGAAGAAACGCAAATTTTTCGAAATCGGGGAATCACACGAATTTACGTATTTACTTTGCTACGCTTGTTGTGTGTGTGACTATATGGTAACACTGGGCTGATTCGGGTTAAAATAAAATAGTCTCATTCCATCTTGATAAAACCTTAAATTTCTCTTAACTTTAAGCTTCAACTTTTGACTTTTAACTTTAAACTTTAAACTTTTTACTTTTAACTTTTAACTTTTAACTTTTAACTTTTAACTTTTAACTTTTAACTTTTAACTTTTAACTTTTAACTTTTAACTTTAACTTTTAACTTTTAACTTTTAACTTTTAACTTTTAACTTTTAACTTTTAACTTTTAACTTTTAACTTTTAACTTTTAACTTTTAACTTTTAACTTTTAACTTTTAACTTTTAACTTTTAACTTTTAACTTTTAACTTTTAACTTTTAACTTTAAACTTTAAACTTTAAACTTTAAACTTTAAACTTTAAACTTTAAACTTTAAACTTTAAACTTTAAACTTTAAACTTTAAACTCTAAACTTTAAACTTTAAACTTTAAACTTTAAACTTTAAACTTTAAACTTTAAACTTTAAACTTTAAACTTTAAACTTTAAACTGTGAACTTTCAACTTGAAACTTTTATTTTTAAACTTTAAACTTTTTAAGTTAGCAGTGCCGCCATTTGAACGTATTCAAAATTAATCTGAAAATGTGTTGAAATATCATTAACAATAAATATTAAAATAAAATATGTTGAATATATTTTCATCTAAGTGAAGCAAAAACTAAATTACTGAAAAGCTTGTTAGAAAATATTTCATAATAAAACCCATTAATCAAAGCTTTGTCTGTGAAAAACAACAGAATACATGAATAGACAAATATAAATATTTCATAAATTTGTTAAAACAAAACACCATTCAGTCCCGTACAAGTGCTAAAAATTTAACTAATGAATATGCTGTAAATAATATCAAATTAAATTAAATAGTTCTGTAACAACCTTTGTTTGACTTATAATTAAAACATTATATATTTGTTGACAAATAATGAAATATGAATATTAAGGGCATTTGAAATTTTTATCGGTTTGATAATATTTAAGCACTTGTATACAACAATTTTAGACCGTTTTGATTACTAGTAGAGGATTTTTATGCAAAACGGTAAACATGAAATATACAGAATTCATGCAAAATATGCAAAATATTCCAAGTATACATTTAAAAAAAAGTAAATATGAAAATAAACAAAACAAAAATGTTGACGTACGATGAAAAATGTCAAGATGACACCGAGAAAATAGAAAAATCACCACCTAAGCCGGCTTGTGTGGAAAGAATTTGTATGGTATTAAAAAACTTATGATTATTGACCAAAGTAATATATTGTTTTATACATTGCTTTGAAAGTACATACTTCGATACCCTAAAAAAACAAATTTTTGATTCACCCAAGTCAAGTATATAAAATATTAACCAATAATATAGGTAAACCATCGAAACCTTTCTTACTTTATTAAAATTTAAGCAAGCACGCTTAAAAGGTGTGTTTCACAATTATAAGGTCACTGAAAAAATTAATGTATTTTCAAAACAACCGACTGTAGAAACAAACAAACAAACAAACTCTGCAGTTGCTAAACTAACTGTTCTTTATTTTTGAAGCAAGCTTAATATTGTTGGTGTTTCACAATTATAAGGTCATTATCGAGAAGAAGTATTTACGATTGAGTTCGAACTTTTCTTTTGTTAAAATAAGTGTGTTAAATAGTGAAATGTGTAATTTATGAAATGCCTCCTGAAAAAGAACTTTCTGAGTTTGAAAAGGAAAATTATAGCCTTAGGAGACAATGATATTGGAATAAGGGAGATTGCACACAGAAGTAATCGCAGTCTCTGCGTAATTCAAAATTTTTTAAAAAACCGCAATGAATATGGAACAAAAAAACGTTCTCGGCGCTAAAGGCTGCTTGATGTGCGAACTGAGAGAAAAATTGTGCGCGAAGCTAGTAACTCATCGGTATCCCTTGCACGATTGCGATCCTTACTTGGTGTAAATGTTTCACGTTGTACCCTAAGACGTAGCCAGACACTTCAGTTTCAAAAAATGAAGCAAGTGCCCAAGTCAACTACACGCCACAAGGACGCCAGAGTAGTTTTTGCATTGGAAAATATGGATACGAACTGGCACAGGGTAAGCTTCTACCATATATGTAATACTTCTATATTGGCAGTACATTCAAGGTACATTCGCCAACATTAGAGTGCAGATATATTGTTATATGAGCGAGAAAATATATAAACGAATGTACCCAAAATTTAATTTCATAATAAAAAAACTCAGGAGCGGTGTTTTCATTGATAAAAATTTCATTTAAAATATTTGTTGTTTGAATTTTTATGGATTAAATATTGCTTGCTTGAATTTTTCTTTTTAAATTTTAATTATATTTCACGTGTTGGTGTTATAATTTTTTTATATTGGTGCGTACCTATGATTTATGCGAAACAAATATGTATATTCTGTTTTGTTTTATGTTTTTCTTAACAACCGCCCCTGTGGCGATTTGATATTTTCTTGTTTGTAGTAATTTTCATTTATTCAAATATACTAATACAAACAAAAAAATCGTATGTAGGCTATCTCTCTTTGATTTCGTAGTTGAAATTCATTGAAAATTTATGTTGCTGCCAATATAGAAGTATTACATATATGGCTTCTACCTAAGAAATTTAAAGTCAAAATACATATATAGAGCGACAATTTGCTTTAGGTCATATTTTCTGATGAAAAGAAATGGAATTTGGGTGGACCGGATGGTTTTCGTGGCCATTGACGTGACTGCAGAAAAGAACCGCTTTATTTTAAAAAGAGAAACTTTGGCGGTGGCAGCGTTATGGTATGGGGTGCATTCTCTGCACGTGGATGCTTATCGCTAGAAATTGTCACATCGCGGATGAAAAGCCGAGACTATGTGCATGTGTTGGAAAGAAGCTTGGTCCCATTTTTAGAAGAAAATGGTGACACACAGTGGACTTTTCAGCAAGACAATGCACTCATCCATGTCAGCCAAGAATCTAGGGAGTGGTTCTCGTCCAAGTCCATCAAAGTTATGGAGTGGCCATGTTCCCCGGATTTGAACCCGATTGAGAATCTTTGGGGGATACTTACCCAACGGGTTTATAAAGATAATCAGCAATTCAATACAAGTAATGAACTCATTACGACGCTGAAAGAGGAGTGGAACAAATTGATGCCATATTGATAAAAAATCTAATAAGCAGTATGAAAGACCGTATTGAAAAAGTATACAGCACTGGAGGGAACATAATTTCTTGATTTTTATTGGTTGGTTTTGTTAAATTCTCATTATTACCTAAGTTATCAATAAAAATCAAGAATTGACCTTATAAATATCGAACATAAGATTTTTTAGTTGGTTTAGATAATAAAATCACCGTTACTTTATAAAAACTCATATGAAGTTATTTTGTTTTGTTTTATTTTCTTAATCATTGTCCCAGAACAATGTGTTACTCTATAGGCGGTCGTTTTGAAAATACATCAATTTTTTAAGAGGCCTTATAATTGTGAAACACACCTTATAAACTAAAATAAATAACAAAATTAGTAATTAGTTAAATTAGTAAATTAGTTAATTTATCCAAACAAATATCGGTAAATTAAACATCTTTGATGTTTTGGCGAAAAACTTAGGAGGCTGAAAACTGCCAAAGACATCTTTAATTAAATTGGGTTTTTTGTTAATTTTGCATAAACTTTTTTCTCGGTGCACGTTAGATGGGTTTTTTTTTTCCAAAGTATTCCAGAACCTCCCTGCAAGGCCAGATTCTAAATCCTGGATGTAATATAAGCACGTGACGTGCAAAAAAAATCCAGAAAATTCGAAAATTCGAAAATTCGAAAATTCCAGAAAAAACTGGATTGGCGCCGCTAAAAAACGTGAATTTGAAGAAGTATAAAATGGATGTTTCAAATCGAGTTTCCTATTTTAATTTAAGCCCTACAAAAACTTTTGACCATAACATATCCTAATAAAAATCGTCCGCTGAACCCGAACATGCCATCAGATTTTTGAAAAAATAAGTCCTTGATATAAAATTGTCAATTGAATTCCCTAATTTTTTCTATCTGTTTTGAAAAAAAGTTTTACCCCCGCCAAGGTCGCTGCAACATTCTAAAATTTAAATGCTGCAGGATTGTTGACCTTTTTATGAAGTTTAGGAAAAATAAAAAAATTTTACTAATCGGATAATTTGTTTTTTTTTTACATATTAACAATAACTTTCAAAACATAAATTTGTTCGTCGTCATCATCGGCCATCATTGCACATATGCAGAAAACAGTGAATTTAATCTGAAGTAGAGGGATATCATTTTCTTGTGGAGCCGACTTTTAAGCAAATAATTATTTTTGTATAGATTTAATTCACTTTGTTTTCTGAAAATTTAAAATGATGTCATTCTTTGTTATATTATATGAATAAAGTTTTTGGTGTTCCTCTACCACCTGCAAAGTCAACTGTTCTTCGGATTCTAAGTTGGTAACCTTTGTATTGAATCGTGTATTGAATTTATTGCCCTTTGAGCACAATCGTTCACAACAACTTTGCTGACCATTTCCTCAGCACGTAAATATATTTCTTCAATGAGCCAACAACTTGTATCGATGTTAAGAAAGCGCATGGCATCTCCTTAGTTGGAGATACAGTTTTTGTATTTCAAAATATATTTTGACTCTTTAAGGGGGGAAACGCAGTCAGAAGTCTTCTTAAGTCTCAAGAATAAATGGTGAAAATATCAAGTCGATATCTCAAAAAATAAGTCACCTTCTAGAGCGCGCAGTGCTGGCTCTTCTTTTCAAACGCGTTTTTCTCGAAACCATGTTTTCACAGTCGGTGACCAAGATTTCTCGAAGCTCAGTGAACCGATCGTTTTGATTTTTTTGCAGGCTTATTTTATTCATAATAATCTCGAACTTGTCATAGGATTTTTTTTTTTTTAGCTTCGTTCATTAGTTATAGGCAAATCTATGACGAATGTTTGGTCGAAAATCGTTTTTTTTAGTTCGAAAGTCCACCATTTTGTGAAAAATCAATATTTCCAAAAACGGCTATGACAAGAGTTTTAAGTATCTGCTTTAATAATATATTTAATTTTTTTGTTTCTGATGAATTTAGGAGGAGCAATCTTGGTCACCGCATTTCACCTTTTTTTCAGAGCGCTCTACAAAAACTGCTGTTTCAACCTTAATATTAAATTTTTTAATAAAATAAAAACTAAAAATACTCTTGAATGTGTATATTTTTAGGTATAAAAACCTTCATTTAAAAATATCCCATAGGTTTCCTTAAAAAAATACACAAACATGACCTTTTTTATCGGCCTCTGGCTGCGTTTCCCCCCTTAAGTTCCTTTTGTGCAGTATTTCGGTCATTTCTGCTTTTACGAAGATTTTTGTACTTTAAATACAACTTTTCAGCAAGAATTTTTATTGTTGATTTCTTATTCGTCAAGATGGATAAATTTTCACCAAAATTTGACCAAACTCTCACTAATTCACCGACGACACGCTTGATTCAACGTCAAATTGTCCAGTACCTTTAGATACAACAAACGGCTTAGCACATGCTCGAACGTTGCCAGTGTTACTTTTTTAAAGAAACTCAGAGAATTTTCTATATACATTAATTCGCGAAAATGTATTAACAGTAAAAAAAAAAAAATTTATGACAGTTGTCGGACGGGTTTCTAACAACGTAACATATGGTCTTGCATATGAACTTTGATGTATGGGGCATTTCATGTGAAGCGGATAACGAAAAAAAAGTGAGGTTCTGTAATTCGTTCATATTGGGCATATTTGTACTTCTAGGGGATATGAACGTGCAATATTTTTTGATTTGAGGTTAAGTTGTTAAGATATGGGATTCTATATAATTCACCGGATTAACGGAAGGGTTTTTTTGAAATTTTATTTTCATATTGAAGATAATTAATATATAATAAAGAATGTAATTTCTTTTATAGGAAATTTACTGTTTTTTTTTTTATTTTCTAATCAGTTTTTAAATTTTAATTTTTTCCAGTTTTAAACCGGAAGTAAGTATTTCAAATATTTTTTTACCAACTTCGACCATTTTAATTTCAATTTTTTTAACGGCAAAATAAAGTTTAACATTTATCAATTTTACCATAAAAATTGCAGAATGGGATCGAAATTAAATAAAAGTAATTTTTAAGGTGTAAATTTTTCGAAAAAAATTATTTTTTTTTTAATGTGTTCTTTATAGTTTTAAGAATATACATACACATTTTTAAATCGTTGTTTAAAAAATAACAGAAGTTATAACGGTTTTCGTAAACCTATGTATAAAATCCATAGAGCGTAAATAAAAACTTTAAACGCGATTTCCTCGAAACTAGTTTTTTAAAACGGTTCGATAGATAACTCGAAATCTATTGGTTCAATTTCAATGATTTTTTTTTTGCATTTTGTTCTTTTTTTTCCTTTAAGCATTCTTAGTATCAATTTTTTTTTATTTTCTTATAAAATAAAAAGAGCGCGAAAATGTATCTATTTTAAAAAAACCAATATTTTCTATATATTTTCTAACTCGAATTTTATCTAACTCGTTTTTTTTTGTCTTCTCTTCGGACGATTGTGTATATATGTAACTGCCAAGGTATATTCAACAAGGTAGTGTAAGTTGTTGAAATTCTCTCTTGTGGTGGGTACAGCACCTGTCAAAATCGGCTGTTTACGAATAAAAACAAACAGTTTTTTATTTTGATTTTTTTTTTCTTTTTTATATTTATAAATAATTAAATTAAATACTTATTTTCTATTGTAAAGAAACACTTGAAATATGTTTACTTTTAAACTTATTTCCTATATTATTCCAGAGTTATTATTGTTTATTCTAAAATAACTTATAAGCATTTTCCAATAGTAATCTAAAGCTTTTTCCAAGCTTAATGCTTACGTTTCTTACCTTGTTTAACCCGCATCCATCGTTTGCATCAAATTGATGCACAACGTACTTTTCGTTTCTAGAAATTTCCTATGGATGCGGGTTAAAGCGTATTCCAAGCTTTTTTGACTTACTGGAATGTTTAAATAACACATTCTTTCAAACTTGTTAACAAGTATTAACGGGATTTTGGTAATGACTAATGTGACCACCTGTACCAAAATTGTCGGTGCAGTAACGAAACTAATGTATTTTATATAATAAATCACATTTGACTCGAGTATCGAATTTTTGTGCCAAGTATTTTTTGTAGAAATGAAAAACTTCGGGTTCATTAAAGTGTAGCAAATTTAAATTTTGATTTGGGTATAAAACGTAAAAGTGGTATATTAATTTTGTCACTCCGTTTGTAACGCCCATACGGAGGCTGGAAGGTATAGAAAGTATATTTGTTCTTGATCAGCATCACCACCCGAGTCGATTTAGCCATTTCGTCTGGCTGTCTGTCTGTCCGTCTATCTGACTGTGATCAGACATCACGCCTACCTCCAATACAAAGCGAACTTATCAAAACTGTAAAATTTCTTAGAATTCCATGAAAATTAATATATCCCTTTCAGACCCGACGCTTATCTACTGAACATTTTTGTATGATTTTTGGAATGTATGGTCGTTATATGGAATGAAAATATTCTCAATGTTTAGGTTTCGCAATTTACATATTCTTCAAGGATTTTCAGGACACGCACAATTGATGCAACTTTATCTGAAACCCATTTTTTAAGCAACAAATGAATCAAATTTATTTGAAACATCAAATTAATTATTTTTTTAGTTGAAATGCGTTAACTTCACTAGTTTTACACTGAAGTTTTACACTTTATATTTTTGTAATTGAAGACACAAATTACCTCTGCGACTCATTTTGACAAAACTAAAAAGTTTATCAAGAATTCCACGCGTGTTCAAGTAACGGTAAAGCGAATCGCGGAACAGTGTGAGAAACAAAAGTAAACAATAACAAGCACAATCGATTCATTTTGTTCTTTATAACATTTGTTAAATAAAAGTGGAAATATCAAAGATAGAACCCACCCAAACAAACGATGCATCACGGTCTGAAAGGGTTATGGACTTAAAATTTCGAATATGAGCTTTGAGATTTAATACATACTCTGAGTATGAAGATATGAACTTGAAATTCTACAAATAATCTTAAATATTTAATATGAACCCTGAGGATGACATTTAATGAAAACGCGTAAAAACCACGTCTACCTCCAGTACAAAGTAACTTTATCAAAAGCCAAAAGCGAATATATTCTGTTCAAACTATGACGAACATTTGAAACTATGACAGCATAAGACTTTGAATATACGTGTTTTGGTTCTGTCGTGGGGGTATTTTAACTTCGTCCAGGTCGAAGATCATTTCTTACCAGGTTTTTTGTTTTGTTTGCCTCAACAGTGATGTAAATGTTTCTGTCATCAGAAAACAAGACTACCAGTGATTTTTTGAAGGAATTAAATTTTTTTCAATAGTTGTTTTTATTCTTTTTATAGAATAGTCACCGTCCAAGAATATAATTATACACCGTCAGTGTATAAATCTATTTTCTCGGCCCCTCGGTTTATCTTTATTTTCCAACAATAGATAAAACATGGACCTTTAATATGAGCTATAAATTAATTTAATAATCAATTTAGTGCATTTTATTTTTTATTATTTGAATTTTTTAATTTTAAAACTAAATATCAAAATTTTACAGTTAACAAGTAGCACCGGGTATATTGGCTAGTTTTTATTAAAATCAATATATGTGACCCGGTCTACGAAAAGGGACCTTCGGTGTGAAAATATCATTTTTCACTTTTTTGGCGATTCGGATAGACTAATGTGTGCTCTTTCTAATGGCGCAAAGCAGAAGTTTCCAACTCGTAAAGAAGTTTGTCAGGAATTTTCCAAAAAAAGAGCTTTTCAATTTCAGCTGGTGTAAATGATTTCGTATTCAGCTGTTTTCTCGAAAACTTGTTTTTACACCGAAGGTCCCTTTTCGTAGACCGGGTCACATATACTTTTATGACATTGAAATTGTATATACTACAGCATCACCTTAATGACTTTTTACAAAAATTTCCCACCGAATAGGTATATCGATTACAGGTCACCAGACCAATGGAAAAACTATACAAGGGAAAATAAAAGTTCTCAATGCATTACTTAGAGAGTGTGTTTTTTTAGTATGCTATCAATTTATTGGAAAATTTAATAATTTTATAACTTATCGAATTTTTATTCAATAAAATATCCCTAGATATCCCTATCAGAAAAACTATAACGTATTTAAAAACACCCAGTATATCAAATGTTCTGGGTGTGAGTTCAAGGACTTGCCAAGAGAAACCAAAACTTTGTTCTTTCCGATCTCCTTTCACAAAAAACATCATTGGTGCTTAATTTACTAACATTCTGAGGCGATATTTTTCATATCTGCAAATTAATTACATATTTAGAATTATAACTCGCTATTTCTACATAATAAAAAGCATAATGCGCCTTTAAAGGCTGATTTGAAGTCCTTATGACAAAAATAGACAAAAAAATCCATGACGTCACAAGGCCGCAGACAGTACCGTTACAAGATCATAAATGTAACAACCATGCAACGGCGTTCCATGGAGTTATTACTCGGTGAGTCTAAGTAGTACGATAAAGTTTATTAAACAGAAATGATGGATTTTTACTTGGCCTTACGATAAAAATAAAAAACTTATTTATGACGTCATCCGGTTGCGGAGCAAGCTTATGTAACAAAAATGCAATATTTTGGCATGAAATTAGTACTCGCTCAGTAAAACAAAGATTAGTTCTTTCACCGCATAATGAACATAAAAAAAATTATTGGTGCCATGACACCACAGACGCACAGTGCATTGAATACATACAAAATTGGAGAACATAAATAGAAGGAGTGCCCCTATGATAATGAAATTTTGTGTGCTGGATTAATTTAAGCTAATTAAGAAAAACTGCAAAAATGGTTGGAATTGGTCAGTTCCTAGGGGTACCTCCCTTGGACCTATAATAATTTTTTACATTATTTTGTATGGGAGGTACATACAAAAATTGAGCGATCTTAACAAAAGTTGGTCAAAAACCTAGGCAATTAAAGAAATAGAAGTACACTAAAAATGATTGAAATCGGTGGGTTCCTAGGGGTACCTCCCCTGGACCTATATTGATTTTTTCCATTATTTTGTATGGGAGGTATATACAAAAGTTAGCCTATCCTTACGAAAATCAATGAAAAGGTTAGACAAATTAAGCAATACATGTGTTCTAAAAATGGTTGAAATCGGTTGGTTCCTAGGGGAACCTCCCTTGGACCTATATTAATTTTTGTCATTATTTTGTATGGGAGGTACATACAAACGTTGGTCGATCCATACAAAACTCGGTGAAAAGATTAGTAAGATAAAGCAATACATATGTTCTAGAAATGGGTGGAATCGGTCGGTTCCTAGGGCTACCTCCCTTGGACCTATATTAATTTTTTACATGATTATGTATGGGAGGTACATCTGTTACTCATAAATACTTTTTCGTATTAATAAAAAAAATCAATTTTTAGGCAAATTTAATTTTATTTGCAATAGAGAAATAAAATTGGTAACTTATTTTTATTAACAAAATGTGAAATAAAAAAGTAAAAAAAGTAACCCATACATATGTACAAACAACCAAGAACTCATCTCGCTTTTGACTTCTTCGGTAGAATCACTACAAACAATATAAGGGTCATCAACTAATTAAATAAACTTCTCAACTTGTTCATCAATAATTACATTTGATTTTGATTTAATAGTTCTTTTGGATGCTAAGAGAGGCTCAGATGTCAGCAACAATATTTTCATTAAATCTGTATTAGACTTAATCCTCGAGCATTTACGGGTATAACTAGGTCGATTTTATCTAAATTCTTTGTGCCTTGCTTCCAATGCCTCTTTAGACAATGTTCCAATTGTTAAGGAAAATTCTGAAATGACTTCACATCCATGTATGAGAACTTTATGAACACTGCTCGGCATATAATACCAACCATATAAATTTATATACAACTGCCTAGTTTCTTCTAAGAACAATTTGAAGTTATTCAGATATATGGGGAAGTCACTTGTCAGAGCTCTCAATATATAAAAAAAAATTGTTCTATCAAACTTTTCTTTATGCCTGTTATCTGCGAGCTTAGTTCAACGTTATAGAAAAAGCGCCTAGCTGTGTTTCCATCGTTAGTAGACCCATATCCTGGCTTTGGTTTGTCGACCAAGAGACCCATTTTGCTCTTAAACTCAGCTTGAATTCTTTTTTTGTTTTGCGCTACTAATTCTTCATTTTCTTTTAATTGCACTTTTATATATAAACTAGCTGAATTACCCTGTGTTACTAAAATTATTTTGTTATCTAATATAACTTTCTTTTTATAAGGTCTAGATAATATTTTGGAAATCAAAAGTTAATGCTTCAAATAATATTACAAAAAAGTTTCGTCAAAACCAAAAAATCCTTTTTTGTAATTCCCTTTTGAATTTTGCTAAATTTTGAATATTTTTCCATATAAAATTGAGCATTTTTCGCAAAAAAGTCACTTTTTGAAATCTGCATAACTTTCTTGTTTATGAAAAGGGGCAGATAATATTTTGGAAATGGAAAGTAAATACTTTATATAAAATTTTAAATCTTAATATTTTTGAATACGGCCTTTTCATTATTTATATTGAAAACGACTTATTGAGCTCTAGGCCAATCATGTTGAGAACAAGACAACATGAAGAACAAAGAAGGCGACAGCCAACAACAACAACAACAACGGCTCTGTATAGAGCCAATCACAACAGCTTTGACTATACAGACTGTTTCATTGGTCGCTACACCAACTCATCAGTAGTCTTTTGTGTGACTTTACACTGTGATCCACTCAAGCTACTTAGGTTCTAGTTATACTGCCAATATGCCGAGAAAGTTACCCGGAATTTTATTTTTGGCAGAGAACGCTTGAATTTTTGTAACTGAGTTCTTATCGACATTAGATGCAAGCTGTACCAAGGTTGACCTAAATCGTATCATACTTTTAGGCCTAGCCTTAATTCATGTGCATCTTCGAAATCAGTTAAACTAACTGAACCCTAAAAATGGAAGTGTGGAAAAAGGGAGGAGCTAAAAAGCAAAAATAACAACAACTTCAATATGCTCTGATAGCGGCAAACCACGTGATCGAGTTTCGAAGATGCACATGAATTAAGGCTAGGCCTAAAAGTATGATACGATTTAGGTCAACCTTGGTACAGCTTGCATCTAATGTCGATAAGAACTCAGTTACAAAAATTCAAGCGTTCTCTGCCAAAAATAAAATTCCGGGTAACTTTCTCGGCATATTGGCAGTATAACTAGAACCTAAGTAGCTTGAGTGGATCACAGTGTAAAGTCACACAAAAGACTACTGATGAGTTGGTGTAGCGACCAATGAAACAGTCTGTATAGTCAAAGCTGTTGTGATTGGCTCTATACAGAGCCGTTGTTGTTGTTGTTGTTGGCTGTCGCCTTCTTTGTTCTTCATGTTGTCTTGTTCTCAACATGATTGGCCTAGAGCTCAATAACTCGTTTTCAATACTTTATATAAAATTTAAAAAAAGTTTCGCTAAAATCACAGAATCCTTGTTTTTTAAATTCTCTTTTGAATTTTGTTAAATTTTTAATAATTTTCCGTACAAAATTGAGCATTTTTCGCAAAAAGTCACTTTTTGAAATCTGCATAACTTTCTTGTTTATGAAAAAGGGCAGATAATATTTTAGAAATCAAAACTAAATACTCAAAATAAAATTATAAAAAAGTTTGGCTAAAATCAAACAATTCTTTTTTTTTGTTATAGCTTATCAAAACTTGCAACTTTTTGAGTTTTTAGGTGTTTTTTTTTAAGGTAAAGAAAATTTTTTATTATACAAAATATATACTAAACAAAATTATTTTCAGAAGCAAAATACATTTTGAAATAATCCCCTTTACTGCTTTTTAGAAAAAAAAATGATGTAATTTGTAAAACATTAACCCAATTTTAAATTACTTGATTTTCTTAAAATAACAGGGTGTTGTATAAAGTGATCGCATTTGTTTATTATAAAAGATATTTTAAAAAGTCTTTAAAACTTTATAGAACTAAATACTATAGATCTAAATTGCATACTTTTTTTTTAAAAAAACCACAATTTTTTTTTTCTTATTTTCGTACCATTTCGATGCATTGTGAGACGCAATCACATAAAAATCTCAAATGTGGATGTTCTAACGCTCTCTTTGGGAAAAAAGTTAAAATTTCTAGGGTCAAAACACTATCAAGAATGCCTAGGATGCAGTGCGCAGTAGGCATGCTGCAAAGTTGCTTAAATTTTTTCTTGCTTACAATTATGCGTTTAACTTTTTGGCAGAATTCAGGACGGTTTGGCAAGATGAGTTTTAAATGGAAAAAAAAGGCTCAGATTATTCTAAACAAACATGAAAAAAGTGCGTGTTCTTTAAAAAACGAGTTCAATATTTATTGGTGGCTTCGACAGTCGAGTTGGTAGCGTGCTCGATTGCCACCCCAGAGGTCTCGGGTTCGAATCCCGGCCAGGCCATGGTCATACGCTTTAACCTTTCATAATAAATAAATAACTGGCCATTTCAGCCCTTAAAAGGACTTTGACCTAGCTTCTTAGGATCTATTGTGTTGTGCGTGTATTAAGTTTGTACACAATTGACCGAGAAATGGACCTACAGGCTTAACGCCGACTCCGAACAGCGATGAACGAAATATTCTTATTCTCAAGAAGCTTTACATGGCATTTTGATTACTCTCTGAGTTTTGCCATTGTCTGCAGAGAGGTGGCGGCCGTACAGAAAAATTATTTTAATTGAAATAATTTTCTGTCGCTGCTGGGGTTCGAACCTGGGTCTTCAGTTCGAACCTTTCCACTTAACCTTTCACATTTGCAAATTTCCTTTCCTCATTTCTAATCAACAGAAATTGAAAACTTATCAATAATTACGACTCGAAGTCGTATTTGGTGGTAGAAAAGTTTGTGGATGAGATTGCCTATAACTTGAATTGACATAACACTTGCCTCAGATTCGAAATTCACATGTTTCTACGGCTTTCCACCGCGCTTAGAGCATCGTACACATGTTTCACTTGATTGCCCGTTCCCTTCCACTAATCTATCACCCCAGTTCGAACCCATTTCGAACCCATTTCCGAACCGAGACTTGACTGTATAGGTATTTCACCTCAAATCCTTGGTTCAAAGCTAAAAATAAAAAAAAAAACATACTGCAATGGTATGTTCCATATATTTTTATGCAAGCGTTTTTATAACTGTGTAGAAAAAGTTTAATTTTATTAAATATTTTTTTTGTAATTTGTTTGAGTGTTTGCGTGGAGTCACTTAAACCGCATGGTAAAAGCCACAAAAACCAGTGGCGACAATAATTCATGCAAAAACGAAAAAAGTAACTGAAATTAAAAAAATAAAACCATATCAACTACCTTAAAATGCCATAAGTATGCAGCTTCCACAAAAACTTTTAACAACCACAATAACCATTTTTTCCACTCACACCTTTTTAACCTCTACCCACACCTCTTCGCACTTAGCTAATTGTTTTATGTATAAAACGATTTATAAATATGATCATTTATAAATACGATTCATAAATTGATTCTGCAAAATTGATTAATATTAATATGTGCTAATTTATTAAGTTAATTAATGTGTTACCGCAGGTTGCTATAATGTTAAAAAAATTGCCATAAAAAAAGCTTTCGCTAAATTAATTATTGAATAAAAGTCAATAAATGTTGTTGATTGCAACGTTCACAGAGTCAATAAAATACAATACTTATGAGAAATGTATCTAAGCGCAGTTCAATTACTTTTAAAAAGATTCAAATTAAACCCTATATTCATAAAGTGCGGTGCAAAACTATAAACAAAGAAACTTTTTTTAGTAAAATCGTTCGCTACAAAAAAACAGTGCACTTATTTAAAACTTTCAAATTGGCAAAAACATTGTTATAGTGTCCACTTTAGAGAGGCTAGACTGTATTTTTTGTTAGCGCTTTTGTTTTCATAAAATTGTTGTTGTTATGTAAACTAGCGGTGCATAACTATAAACAATAAGAAAAAAAAACGGTGCAATTGACGTTTTATTATTGAAAAGTGCTCTGAAAGTGATAGCTGGTGTTATTCTTATTATTCTGTGACGAAATGCCGCGTGGTACGTATTTGAGTGAAACAGAACAAGGTCTAATTCTTGCATATAGAGACCAAGACCTAACAACGCAAGACATTGCTAAAAATATTAAAAGAAGTTGGTATGGTGTCCCTAATTTTTTGCTGGATCCACTAAATTATGGTAAAAACAAAAGAGGAGGCCGAAAAAAGAAGCTTTCGGAGCGTGAGGAGCGCGAAATATTGAGAAAAGTGACAAATTCATCCCTTAGTAGCAAGCACTTGGCGTCGTCTTTAGACAATAAAGTTTCGAAATGGACTATTCTTCGGTTAATTAAGAACACGCCTCATCTGCTTCATCAGAAAATGAAGCCTGCTCCCCGTTTGACAAGCAACCATAAGGATCGTCGGCTGTGTTTTGCTCGAGAAAATATGGGTACGGACTGGTCCGAGGTTAGCATAAATTAAGTTTCAAAACATACGTTTTGCTCTCATGTATTCATTTAAAGGTAATATTTTCGGACGAAAAGAAATGGAACTAAGATGGTCCAGATGGTCACTTCTATTGGCGTGATCTAAGAACGGAGCCCCACTATTTCTCTAGTAATGGTTTGGGGCGCATTTTCAAGGGATGGTGCTCTCGAACTGCAATTCGTGTCGACTAAAGTGCAAAGCACTGACTACATAAATGTTCTACAGTGTAGTCTTATTCCATTTTTGAATGAAAAACGGGGTAAAAATTGGAAATTTCAGCAAGACAATGCATCTATTCACGTTAGTAAGCAAACTCTAACTTGGTTACGTGCCCAAAAAATACCAAAGCTCGACTGGCCAGCCTGCTCTCCCGATTTAAACCCCAATGAAAACCTTTGGGGTGTCCTTACAAGGCGCGTTTATGCAGCTAACAAGCAATACGAAAGCGTAAGTGAGCTTAAAGCAGCCGTTTCCCGAGAATGGAACAATTTAAACGAAAATTTGTTGAAAAACCTAATTGATACAATGCCAAGTCGCATATTCAATTGTATTAGTGTCAAGGGAGCTTTTACGAAATGAAGAAAATAAAAATTGATAAACGTTTTCTTTTTACTGATTGCGCCTTTTCATTTTTTTTCTTATTGTTTATAGTTATGCACCGCTAGTTTACATGGAGCTAAAAAGGTTCGCGCAAAACAACAACAATTTTATAAAAACAAAAGCGCTAACAAAAAATACAGTCTAGCCTCTCTAAAAGGGACACTATAACAATGTTTTTGACAATTTGAAAGTTTTAAATAAGTGCACTGTTTTTTTGTAGCGAACAATTTTACTAAAAAAAGTTTCATTGTTTATAGTTTTGCACCGCACCTTAGTCTGTGACGTCCGTGGCGTAGTTGGTTAAAGTGTGTGGCCTCTATGTCAACGAACCTGGGGACCCGGGTTCGAACCCCAGCAGGGACAGAAAATTATTTGAATTGAAATAATTTTTCTGTACGGCCGCCACCTCTCTGCAGGCAATGCCAAGCCTCAGAGAGTAAACAAACTGCCATGTAAAGCTTCTTGAGAACAAGAACATTCAGTTCATCGCCGTTCGGAGTCGGCGTTAAACCTGTAGGTCCAGTTCCCGGTCAATTGTGTACAAACTTAATAACACGCACAACACAATTGATCATAAGAAGCTAGGTCAAAGTCCTTTCATGGGCTGAAATGGCCAGTTACTTACTTATAACTTACTTATTCATAGTCTGTAGACGACAAGTATAACATATATTTTCAAATTAAACTAGATAAATTCCAGGCTGTTCAATAAGCCTTTGCGACCTCTGTAGTGAAATAGACTTGCGCTTGACTGCCATCCCAGAGGTACCGGGTTCGAGTCTCGTCCAGGCTTAATGCCAATGCTTTAACCTTTTTGCATATTTTTTCTAATTTCTAATTAACTGAGACTTCATCAATACTTTCGACTCAAAAATTGAATTTAGGGGCAGATAAAGTTTGAGGAGAGGATCGCTTAGTAACTTGAATTGGCTGAGGTGAAGGTATAACACTTGCTTCAGATAGGAATTCATATGTTTCAAGAGCTTTCCACCACATTTATAATATCCTTTATATGATTCACTCAATGACTTCACTTCCTTAACATTAATCTATCATCCATTTTCGAACCAAGGTAGACTTGACTGAATAGGTGTCACACCTGAAATCCTTGGTTCAAAGCTTAAAACAAAAAACTTCTTCATTAGAGTTAAGCGGCCTTAACCGAATGCTTTAAGTGTGTTGATCGTTTGATGCCAATTTTACGTGCTGCGAAGTTCGAGGTTCAAATGATTTAGATAATTCGATCGGATATTGAAATAAATTTTTCGACCATCAGTTCTCTGCAAAAAATGGCAAACCTCAGAGAGAAAATAATGCCGTAATGATGTAATGACGTAAAGCTTCTAGAAAACATGCACATTAGCCGTTAAGAGTCGGAATAAAACTAGAAGGTACAGTTCTCGATCATTTGTGTATTATACATTGAATAATATGCACAACACAATTTGATCATAAAAAGCTCGGTGGAAGTCCTTTGAAGAGCTAAAATGGCCAATTTGTAATTATTTTATGAATTAGATAAAACTGTTACAAATGCTACTGTTTTCAAGCCTTCTACAAGTATTTTATCACGGTGTCTTTTTAAATACTCATAAAATGATTTAAACGGATTTAATTTTTACTGATTTAAATTGAAAATTGAGCATTATGAAACTTTTTCAATAATTTAGTTGTACAATCGAAATTGAAATTCTCATGAAATTGAATTCTGAAACTCTCCTATGCCCTGCGCATGCGCTTTATAATCGCATCTTTTCGAACTGTGCCGTCACATGACATGAGCGAGTATAGGCACAACTACATATAAAGCTTCTGTGTTGTTTCTGTGTTCGTGCTTTTGTCTTTGCTTTGTTTTTGCATTTTTTATTGCTACATAACCCTTTGCTCTCAATTGGCTCCGAAAATTGCTCCGTACTTGTATCTGATCATGAGTGACAGTCAAAACTTCAATACTTTTGAGTCGTTGTTCGTAGCGGCCGATTTATATTTCATAATCAGCTATGTCCTTGGGAGCGTTGAGAGCAAGAATTGAGACCAAATGCTTATGTAGCAACACAAAACGCCACAACAACTCAAAGACAAAAGATAAACACAGAAGCTTTAAATGTAGTGGTGCCCATACCCGATGATCAGCTATGGGCACCACTACATTTAAAGCTTCTATGATGTTTCTGTGTTTGTCTTTGCTTTATTGTTGGGGGGACCTATTTCGAAGAAGGGCAGAACCTACAAAAAAAAGACTGTTTTCCTTTAGGGATGGATAACTTTTTTTAACTCATTATCCCCGAAGGCAATAGCAGGGATGACTTTGACTTTATATTAATATCAATCGAAATAAATCGATTCTTGTTAAAGGAAACCATTTTCCACTAAAACCAGTCAACTTGTTTGCCTAAAAGCAAAAAGAGTTGAAGAACTGGTGCTCATACGAAAATCGTATCGCATCAGGACGTCACGAGTCAAGAAGGTCTTCATACGGTACTTACTAATAGCCGTCAACATTTTTACCATAATAGAAAATGAAGGTACAAGTGCGGGTACAAGTGCGTGACCTCTATGGTAAAATAGGGGTGATAGATTAGTGGGAAGAAACGGACATTCAAGTGAAACATAGCCTAGACATGTTTCCTAAGAGTGGTGGAAAATCGTAGAAACATGTGAATTTGAATCTGAGGCAATTGTTATGCCCTTACCTCAGTCAAGTTATAATCTCATCTCATCCGCAAACTTCTCTTCCAGCAACTACAACATCAAGTGGTAAATATTGATGATTTTTTAATTGTAGTTGAGTAGAAATGAGGATAGAAAGTGCAGAAAAGTTAGACCGCAGGACTATGGCCTAGCCGGGATTCGAACCCGGGACCTCTGGGGTGGCAGTCGAGCACGCTACAAGCTCGACTACCGTAAGACTCCTTCGTCTTCCAACCGAACTTTACAATCTAACAAAAGTATGGTATTGTTGATAAAAGATTTCTGAGTTATTTAAAAAAGAATATATCAAGTGTACTCAAAATTACATTTCTTAAGATGTGCAATTAATTTATTCTAAGAAATATTCATATTTTTGTTGCAATAAGCTCAAAATCAAAGAAATCTATACAATTATATAAAAGGGTTCTCTCGAATTTTCATCGGTCAATCAATGGGGTAAATGCTGAACCGATTTTAATAATTCTTTCATAATTCAATTGATATAATAAGCGACCCTGCTACTAGGTACTACGTTTTTGGTAAATCTTTTTATATAATTATTTAAGAATTCATGCATTTTTATCCATGCTGCCATTGTATAAGCAGCACAAAATAACATCAAACAATAGCTTAAGCTCTTTGTTGAGAGAGAGAGAGAGGTGAGATTCTACAACTCACCGCGCTGGTCTCTTGAGTGGATAGTTGCACTCAGTTAATTCCTGCTACAGTGTAGCCAAGAATGATAAAAAAATAGATTACGCATTGCGTAGTTCCGTTGTGTTGTTTACTTTTCATTTTGAGATTTCTAGCTACGATCAAGGTTTTTTTACGATCACGACGTCACGCTAGACCAAGTTGTTTCTTGAATCTTTTGCCATTGTTTCATATTTGTTCACATTCTGAACAAGACTTGACAGAAAGCCATATCGTAAGCTCATATCGAAAGTCTATCGTGACAGATGCGCAGATCGTTGTAAATTATTTTTACGATCTGCGCAATCTATTTTTTTTATCATTCTTGCAGTGTAGCCATAAGCCCAATATATCGTATTTATTTGCGTGCCACTCTTTTTATTTCAATATCTACTGAGATTGGATATCTAAATAATCCAATAAATAGATTGAGATAAATTTTACAGAATCTATACTATTGTATAAAAGGGTTCTCTCGGATTTTTATTGTTCAATCACGGGGTAACCGCTGAACCGATTTTGATAATTTGTTTACTATTCAATTGCTATAATAAGCCACCTTGCTACTGGGTACGGCGTGTTTGGTAAAACTTTTAATTTAATTTTTTAAGTATTCATGCATTTTTATCCATTCTGCCATTGCAATGGGAATGCATTTTACAAGCAGTACAAAATAACAGCAAACAATAGTTTCCCAGTAAATCCAGAGTAGCATGCATACACGAAATATGCATACTGTATGCATGCAGAAGTATGGACAAGGCTTGCATTGTCATAAAAAAAAAACAAAGATTCATCAGAATAGCTGAAATTCTTGTTTAACAGTTATTTTATGCTAAGAGTATGCCTGTTGTTTATATACAGTAGCATGCATACTAAAACACGCATGCTGTATTAGTACTAACGAATGTGCCGAGCATGCGTAGTAAAAAAGTTTATCAAATTCCGATAAATTTTGTTTGAACACATTTTGTATGAATACAGTACAGATACAGTATACATTCAGAAATATGCAAGCTATATCTGTGCTAAAGCATGAACCCTGCATGCTTAAAGTATTGCTTAAAGCAGATGACCTCCCATTGTGCATTAAAACTTTAAGGAGTGCGGATAAAAAAATAAATCAGTATAGTAAAGTTATTAAATTTAATAAATAAAGTTATTAAATTTAATATATCAGTGGGAAACAATTTAAAAAACAAATTAAATAAAATGAGCAACAAAATTGCTGGGGTGAGTAAGCGCCATTTTTACCGGTTATTAGCTAAATATAAGCAGAAAACTGTACGGTATAAAAATAAAACATATCTATGTTTTTGTGTTTTTAATGGGTAAATTTTTTAGAATATAAACATACAGTATTAGTGGTAATGCATGCATACCATATGCATGAAAATACATGCATGTATTGTTAGTACTACCGCATCCATACTGTATTAATAATAAGGAATGCATACATCATTAATAATATTGCATGCATACGGCATTAGTATTTACGCATGCATACGGTATCAGTATTGACGCATGCATACAGTATTAATGAAATTGTATGCATACAGAATTAGTATTAACGAATGCATACAGTATTACTAATTCCTCATGCATGCAGTATTAGTAATTGTGCGGGTGCACAGTACACATGCTCTTGTATGACATCGCCATGGAAAAAGGAAATGAGCATGCCTTTATGATGGCATGCATGCAGAGCATCAGACGCATGCATACGTTTTCAATGCGGCATGCATGAATGTACTTACTGGGTTAAGCTCTTTGTTGAGAGAGAGAGGTGAGAGTCTACAACTTACCACCCTGCCGTCTTGAGTGGATAGTTGCACTCAATTTATTTCTGGTGCAGAGTTGCCATAAGTCCAATATATCGTAGAGATATGAAAGTATGTTTTTATATCATACTAGCGACACCTGGCTCGCCCAAATAGTAACTCCATTCTGAGTTTAAACGTTCTGTGATTTTTACTTCCAGAGCTATTCGATATCAAAAATTTCAACTGGTAAATTGGTGGAGCCACACCCCCTTATAAAATGTCAATGCCAGTTTTTATTAGATGGACATTACCATGCGCCATTTAGGTCCAAAGCTGTTCGATACCATATATTTGAAATGTATGGGCGGTGCCATTCCAATGCTCACTTGTTTTTCAGTCAAATGATACTACTAATAGTACGTTCTTACCGAGTTTCATTGATTTTTATTTAAAAAAAAAGAACGAAATACTGAGTTTTAGCGATTTTATATGAGAGAGCGTATGGGCGACAGGGGATCCACTATTTTTGCAATATCTCGAGAACCGCTCATCTGATGTTGTACAAATAAGTTTAAAACACGTACCATGACTGGCCAAATACACCCTAAAAGTTTTAACAATACCATTCAAACGTATCATTGGTTTGAATATTGGGATATGCTTTTTCAGCTAATTTTTCTTTTTACGTCACTTAATTGCAGAAATTATGAGGCAATGAAATTCGTCCAGAGGACAGATCAACCGGCATCTTGCCGTTTTCTATATGGGTGGCATTGGTAGGCGTTGCAACATTTACCCATGCACAACTCAAGAAATATGATTTATGAAAAGTGGGCGCAGATAAATTTCAACCACGCCCAATTTTTGTACAGTTTTCGACAGTAACAATTCGAACTCAATTTTGAAATTTTCTGAAATATAGCATTATTATTGATTTGAGGGCGGTGAAATGAGGAGTGGTTAAATTTTTTTATATAAAAACACGACCTTATTTGAATGTACTATTGAGCCGAAATTCCAAGCCAATCGGTAAAGAACTTACGGAGATTTGTGATTTTGTACAAACATACATTTACATTTTTATTTACATACATAAATTTATATTCCCAAGCAACGCTGGGAACGGGTATGCTAGTTTAATATAAATCGAACCTCATCTTCTTCTTTTAAACTATCGCTGCGATATATTCTTCATACACCTATGCTAGAGTAATTCAGAAACGAGTTCTTAAAAGTACTTGCAATGATACAATGGAAACCTGTTGAAAGTACAACTCGACTTCTTCGCAGCGATAACTATAAAAATGAATGTTAAACTAACTCATCCAAGCACTAGCATGAAAAACTTATTGATACAAGAATGCATAGAGAAGGAGACGAATTGCTATTTTGTCAAGATCTGTATGCTATGGCAGACACATTGTGTGCCTTGTGAATTAACTAGTAAGGATATCAAACGGGGGCACAATTTCAATGACTTCTTCTCGCTTTATTACAAATACTTCTTTTTTTTTAATATTGTGGAAATTCAAATTCCAGATATAATAATCTCAAGGTAGAAAACGTGCGTTATTCAAACCAAACCAACACACTTAGATGTAATAGAGCCCAAGCACGATGATGTGTGGCAAACGGAGATGTCGTTGCCAATATTGATGGGCTCAGCACTTGCAAAAAACCACCAACAAAAACAACAACAAAAACTCCCACAACAACAACAATGGTATCCCCAACAACACGAACAGCTAAGCCAGCCAGACATTTATAATAGAAATAGTAAATCCTGGCATGTAATACCAATAGAAGCCGCAATGATAGCCAGGATAATGAGAAAAATCCTTTCACGTGCTCAAATTCAAATTCAAAAATGAAAAATGAACTGAGCAAAAATTTAATTTAAAAATATACGATATGTGTGTTAATGTGCATGTAATCCTTGATGGTCTGATGGACTGACTCCACGTATGTGTTGCAGAACAACGTTTCTGCGGTGCGTGGGTTTGATTGTTAGAGCCAAGAGTTGAGTTACAGAATCTTTGATTTGAAATTTGATTCGAGATTAGAAAAAAAAAGAATAAATGATGGTAAAAATAAACACGCAGCACGAAATAAACTCAAAGATATTTTCAATTTGAAATGCAGGTCAGGAAGAATATAAGACTATATAACGAAAATTAAATTCTCTACGTTATGATTTTATAATTAAGTGTCACTCAAAAATTCTGAAATAGAAAATAAAAAAATATACCTCAAGCTACTAACTTTAAACTGAGTAGGTAATGTATAGGCATAAAAAGGCAATTATTTCTACTTCGGGTATTCGGAAAATATTTTCTATGTATTTGATTAAAATCAACAACTCCCCAACTCAACCAAAAATATTTTTTTAACTCATTTAAGAAACTTATCGGGTAGAAAAATTCACTTTCAGCACTTGTACATGAATCATTTATGAATTATTCGTCGGACTCAAATGCTCTTTAAAAAGTATAAAAAAATTACTTCTTAACCCTTTGACGACCGCTCCTGAACCGCTGGAAAATTCGTTATTCCGACAACGGATCACTTTTGTTTTTTGCAAAACAAAAGTGTCGCAAAAAACAATTTTTTTTGCCTGCAAAAGTGGAAAAATCATGGGACCTATATGTCCCAATGGTCGCCAACGGTAAAAATGTATACCACTATTTTCTCTTGTTGATAGTATGCGCACGAAAAGTTTGAGGTTGAATTTTAATTTACTTTATGAGAACTCGTTGTTTTTAATCTGTTTTGAAATTAAACCAATAAAAGTTAATAAAATAACCTTTGTAATGATTGTACTTTGACCTCTATATGACTACTGGGGAGATATTCTCAAAATATTTAAAAATATTGTTAAAAAACCCCAAAAATTCTATCATAATATCTGGCCTTCTATATTTGCTACAACGTAATGTTTGATATTCAATGAAATGTTGAAAAATAACCTTTTCAATGGTGGTACTTTGACCTCTTTACGACTATTCGGATCTTTCATTTGATGCAAAACAAAACTCCGTAACAAAAGAATTGTTGGGATTTTTTAACGAATTTTTTACCTATTTTGGAAATATCTTCTGGACCAACAGTCGTAGAGTGGTCAAAGTACCACCATTAGAAAGAAAATTACACTTTTGATTTTGTGTTTTTATTTCAGTATTACTACGAACACGATCGCAAATCAAAGACCCAATTCAACTTCGTCTTTTCTGCGATCGCTTTAATTTGAGTGTGCACAATCAGTTGCGGATCTAGGATTCACCAGAGGGGGGGAAGGACTGAGCTAACATTTTTATAGTCAGAGGTGGAGGCTGAAACGGCTTTCAGCGCTTTTTTCAATTTTTTTCCCACACTCAAATAGCTACTCAAATGATCAATACGGTAACCAAACGCGAAGTTGTAAGAGATTTAAGCTTGCAGATATCACTTCCCTGTCCGATAATTCCGCAAAAGTGAAACGGCATGTAAGGATGTATTTTCTGCTCAAAACAACACAAAGGCCATCGAAAAAATAGTATTTGTGCATTTTGAAAAAAAACCATTTTGCTTCACCAATGATCGAAATAACTTAAAATTTCATCATAAGAAAATGAAAATTCAATGCATTGATCAAAAATGCAAACAAATTTATTTTTATTTCAAATAAATCAACTTTTCAACAAAAGTAAATATGTCTTAGATTTATACCGTTGACGACCAATGGGACATAAAGGTCCCATCAGATTTAGTGGTCGCGTGGATAGCCCTAGTGGAATATCTTTTTTTGCTATGTTTTGTTAAAAAGAAGAAGGTTGCCCGCAACTTTCCCAAAAAATGTTTACCTATATCTCCTCTAACCCCCAAAAAATTGCAGCAAGAAGAAGGGGGAGAAAAAGTAAAGATTTTTCGAATTTGGGGTGGTCTGGTAGGCAAAGGGCTGAATATACCCTTGAAAATAATATACTTTCTGGAAGCCACATTCATTCCTTGTTGAATGATACCTCTTAAAGAAAAATCGTTTGCATAGTTTTTCCAGGAAAAATTCGAAAGTAAAAAGGTCACCGGTGTCCCAATGGTCGTCAAAGGGTTAAGAAAACCCATTAAAAGTGAAGAAAGATTGTCCGCAACCGAATAAATTGGCATAGACTTAAGACCATTGCATTTTAAAATTTTATTTTTCGACGTGACGAAGTAACGTTTTACAGCGCAGGTTTCCAAAAAAGTTGAAAAATGCATTTGTTAAAAATTCATCGGCGTTGGATTGAATTGTTACTCGCTGAGTATAAAATCTATGATTAAAAAAATGATACAACTATAAGGTTAATTCTCTAGCTTCATTATAAAAACAAAACAAAAATTCAAAACGTCATCGGGACGCGGTGACAGCTGCTTAAGCAACGCAGCTGAAAGTTTGTTACATGAAATTATTACTCACTGAGTATTAGTGCTAGGATTAAAAAAAATGATACACAAATAAAGCCCTGTTCTAACTTCTCACAACAAAATTAGACACGAAATTTCTGACGTCATATGGATACAAAGAGAGCCGCTCAAAGATGCAGCGGCGTTGCATTGAATTTTTACTAGGTGAATATATAAGCGACGATTAATATTTAAAAAGGAAAATGAAGGATTTATACTTAGCCTTAAGAACAAAATAAGAAAAAAAATTCGGACGTCAGCAGGTGGTTTATATAGCAGCTTATGTAACAGAAATGAAATAACGTTGCATGGAATTATTACACACTCAGGAGACATGCTTCTTTAAATTTTGTTTTACGACAGCATTTTTTTTAAATTACAAAAAAAATTCTTATCGTCATGATTTCAGAGTGGCTAACACATAATGCAGTAGAAATGCTACAACCATAAAAAACGTTGCATGGAATTTTAACTCTGTGACTGTTGGCGCAACGGTAAATTTTTTAGAACAAAAATTAAGGTGAGGTCTTCGGGCATATGACAAAAATAAAAAAAAAAATTGAGGGCGTCATGAGGCCCCTCAAGGAACCGCCTAATGTGACGTATATGCATCACTTTTGCTGGATTAATTGCAAGCAGCTAAGGTAAAGTTAATGTACCAATGAAAAGCACAATAAAAAAAAAAGCAACAAAACCAACAACAACAACAACAACAACAACACCAACACCAACAACAACAACAACAACAACAACAACAACAACAACAACAACAACATCAACATCAACATCAACATCAACATCAACATCAACATCAACATCAACATCATCATCAACATCAACATCAACATCAACATCAACATCAACATCAACATCAACATCAACATCAACATCAACTTCAACATCAACTTCAACATCAACATCAACATCAACATCAACATCAACATCAACATCAACATCAACATCAACATCAACATCAACATCAACATCAACATCAACATCAACATCAACATCAACATCAACATCAACATCAACATCAACATCAACATCAACACCAACATCACCATCAACATCAACATCAACCTCAACAACAAGATCAACATCAAAATCAACATCAACATCAACATCAACATCAACATCAACATCAACATCAACATCAACATCAACATCAACATCAACATCAACATCAACATCAACATCAACATCAACATCAACATCAACATCAACATCAACATCAACATCAACATCAACATCAACATCAACATCAACATCAACATCAACATCAACATCAACATCAACATCAACATCAACATCAACAGCAACATCAACATCCACATCAACATTAACAACAAAAACAACAACAATAACAAGGAAAGGGATTCGGTATATTTGATTCAGTTAATAATTTAGTCATGGATTAAAACAAGAGTTTGGACATGAAGTAGGAGTATAAAGAAACACCGTCACATCAAAACGTACGAGTGTGTCCACGACACAGCTATCTCTTTCTTTTTAACTTTTTGAGGCATTTACGAATTAAAATTGTATCAACCAGATGATTAGAGTTGCAAAGGCAAAGTATTATTTAACAGCTCTTCTCTTTGAACTTGTCAAATGTTCACATTTGTCGTCTAACAATGCAGACAATTAATCATAGAATGCTACACAGTGGAAAGATTGACAGAATTTGTTGAATTTTGTTATTCGCGTTCAATTGCACGTATGATGCGCTAAATTCGAGCAATTTTTAATCGCAATCATGTGCTTTGTAAGACGGATGTAGGCCACATGATTTAAAAGACTGGCTCAGTGTAAGATGTGAAGACACGGAAATGACGTCGCCCCGGAAGTTGGACCGAAAGATTGTATTGAAAACGATCCAAGCACCTCAATTGGTCGCCGTCTTAAGAGCTCGACGTCATCACTTCCACACTGCATCGAATATTGACAAAAAATTTGTTCTCTTCTTTCTTTTATTGGATATTAGTAACCCAAACTTGAAAAGTGACGGTAATTTTTCCAAAAAAAAAACTTTGTTTTCTGACGAAGCTCATTTTCAAATTGGCGGCTACGTAATAAGCATAATTCTAAAATTTTGGGATCCAAAAACACTCTTGGGGATGCCAATGAACCACTTACAACGAGTGACTGCTGTGGATTTTAGGCCGGAGGCGCTATAGGGCTGTACTTTTTTGTACATAACTACGAAAGAGTCGTGATAGTCAATGGAGTGCGCTCGTAGAAGAAGTTTACTGACACTGACAACCACTAGTTTCAACGGGACTGTGCTACGTGCCATACAAGTCGCAAAAACAATCGAGTTATTGCGTACGAAGTCCCCTGGTGGCGTAATTTTGCATTTTGGAGATACCAATTGGCCACAAAGGCGCCGGAATCTCATTTCAACTGGGTGGGCAGTACAACTGGGGGGGCAGAACATTTTTATTACATTAAAATATTGATGTAAAAATAAGTTCGATAAAAGTGTGTAAAAACAAACAAAACATTTAAATTTAATATGAAACGAAAAAGTTATTAGTTTATAAAGAAAATTTATAACTTTTTAAACAACCACTCTATTTTTTCTGGTGCGAATTTGCACTAGTATGGACTCTACGGGTTAGAAACAAGTGAAAAAAAAATTTTCAAAACGAGAACAAAATTGATGAAAGCATTAAACTTAAATGTTTCCGATATATTTCTTCCAAATTTTCGAGAAATAAATTCTCGAATAATGTCTAATACGCTTATTCTTTCGTTTTTTTCCTTGTGGATATGAAGAAGTGCCGCATGCTTGAGGCGTTCCTGCGTCATAGTTGATCGAAGATATGTTTTAAGGCGGCGAAGGGCACTAAAAGAACGTTCAGAACTATCTGCAGATGCTGGTGCCGTCATTATCAAAGCAATAAATTTAACAACTTCGTTTAAAAATTCTAATATCGAATGAGATTTTTTTAAAATTGTGATTTTAGAGCTTATTGCTTTACAGCTGATTACAAAAATTCGATGTAAAGAGAAATTAAAAATTGTGTTGTAGTTAAAATTAAATTAAACTTAAAATTAAAAGAATTTCATCTGTTGGATAAAACATTTGTATTAAAAAAATTATTAAAAGGCGCCCCTGATTGGCCATAATGATATTGACCTTAAGCACCGTTACACTTGTGTATTATGTAGTTAAATAAAGGTTAGGTCTATTAGAACTTTCAAATCGAACATTGAAATGTCACCATCGCCGAAATAGACCCCCAATTATGAATAATCGAAAATTTAAAGAAAAGTTCAATGTCTTTTTTTCATTTTTACACTGTCAAAAAAACTGGGACGGGATATTGTTAAATACAGTATATAATATACTGTGTTAGACTGTGTTATTGTATATTGTTAAATAGAGTAAGGTCCTTTCACCAAATAAGGCCCTTTTCTAATACGCCCATTTATTGCAATCCCTGCAAAATTATTTTTTACACGTTAAAACATGTTTGTATCTGCTTCGCGAAAAAAAAAAAAATTACTTCGATTTTCGATTTTCGATTACTTCGATGTCAACAACGTGTTTGAAGTTGCTTAAGCTATTGCTTATGTCCAGCTTTGAATTAAAAATCAAAAGTGGTATTTTGACGAAAATAGAAAGGTAAATTCATCAAATCTGACTGTGGTGTATTCCGAGAAAAACTTGATTAATGAAATTATATTAAGAGCACCTAAAAAGGCCCAAAAATGGCCTTATTAGGACTATGATAAAAAAAAATTTTTTTAATACAATTTTATCTAAAATGCCACATTTTGGTGTTTTTTAAAATTGCTTTAAAATGAAGCTCACTCATAGCTCACTAATGGTCTTTGGCTGCTTATCTTCGATGTAGCAAAAAGTCATTTGGACCATCGTATTGTTGACGAAGCTGATAAGCACAACATTGCTTTATACTGCCTACCATCTAACACAACACACGAATTGCAGCCACTTGATAAGTCAGTCTATCGCTCTTTCGAACACCATTGGGACCAGGCGGTATTGAAATTTTTGCAACTACACCCCAACAGACCACTTAACAAAACAAGTTTCAATTTGATTCTGAGTAATATTTGGCCGAAGATCATGACTCAGTCGAACATAAGCAATGGATTCAAAGCTACCGGTATTTACCCATTTGATCCGGATGCAATTCCAGAAATAGCTTTTTGTCCCTCTATACCTACTGAAGTAGCAGAAGATAGCTTTGAGGATGTTGAGTTGTCAACCACTTCTGCTGCTGCACGCCAAAGAGATGCAGAGCTGCCAACGACTTCCGCTGATGCTCACAGTAATCAACCACTTTCAAAGAATGCGGACGATTCTTCCGACTCAGATGACTCTGATATTCCTTTATCAATATTAAAAGAAACTGTCACAAAGGAAAAAAGGCTTTCCTTTTCCGATCTCATGTCCACACCAAAATCTACCAGGCAGAAAAAAAGTACCAGAAAGAAAGCCCTCAACTATAAAGGTCAGAAAATTACCATAACTCTCTTTAAAAAGCCAGAGTAACTGTATTTTAATTTTCAAAATAGCTTTTGGCATTAAAGGTAATTTTTTCGAAAATTTTTTTATAAAAAAAAGCTATGGACAGTAGACCGTATCACCTTGTATGGCAAAAAAGTAAACCCCTTTTGACCCCACCTCAATCATTAGATATTTAAAAGTCATTTTCAAAAAAACAATTTTTTTTTTTTATATGGTCCCTATGGTGCTTTTTTCTTGTTTTCTTTATATCTTCTGTGTTCCTTGTCCGACCCCAAGGATTTTTCATATATGTGTTTATTGTTTGTTTGCAATTTTTTTCTGATTTTATTTTTTCGCGAATCTTGTTTTTTTTTTAAATTACCACCCACCTTATCTCAGTTGCTTCTATGTTAACAAAATCTAAAAAGGGCAAATAATTAAAGCTCACAAAAAATCATTAAGACCATGGAAACAAATGATATCCATAAAATTTATTTTTGGAGCAGTTCCAAACGATTTTATCCCAAAAATAACACTTTCGAAATGTTCGTCACTCATACTTGACTTTTTATTAAACAAATAACTTGGCTTTTTCAATTCCAAGTTCTCATAAGACAACTGTTCTCATAAGACAATTAATAAAAGTCAATTTAATCGAATGTTGAAGATCGCATTTGTATATTGTATTAAATTGACTACAAATTTATATTTACAAATAACATAAATGGAAAAATCCAAGATTATTCTTAAATTCTCAACCATCTTGGTTAAAAAAAATGTTCGTACTTCTTTAAAAGCTCAAATATTGCATTATTTGAGAATCAAACACAAAAGTTTCTCCTTTTCTACCTTAACTATTTCTTTGTTTTTATTTCATCGCCTGAATCCTTATTTAAGTGAAATTGTTCTCTCTGCAGTATATTTAATATGACTTTTATGCAGCTATAATTGCCAATCGACCCACTGTAAAAATGCATGGTTAAACATAAAAATTTAATTTCTGGTTGATGAAAATTATTTCCATTTTACTCTTTGAAATGCAACAGCTACGGATACAATAATAACAATAACAGACACAACAACTGAATTATTTACAAGCATATTCTACGTTTTTACAGACACCAGAGGCTCACACACACACACGCGCGCACACTGCCTCGCATAATACATACTCAAGCAGACACACACTCAATCATACACACAGGAGAAATTGGCAATCGTGCGCTTTACTCGTACTCTATTTGAATTACGTGACCTAGCCGTACTTTTTGACTTCCGGTCTTAACTTGTGGCATTTCATCGGTTGCAGTAGTTGTTGTTGCTATTGCTGTTGCTGTTGCATACTTGCAGGCGCTGCGCTGCACTGCGACTCGTTGCCTGTTTGATTACGTTTTAACGAGTGAGCCACACGAATTTCTATGTGGTTTCTTATTGCCAAAATAAAGAGTGTTGGAGCAGTGGTGAGTGGACAAAAAGGGAAAGAGAGAGAGAGAGAGAGAAGGAGGACTCATTCACGACCATGGAACAGCTAGCAAACATGTAAAGACCGTTAGAAATATTTAAGCTTTAAAGCTACGATGCATATTTTCTTTCCCGCTTAAATTTAATGTAGTGTACAATTTAAAGCATACTTTCAGGCAACTTTAAATATATTTTTATTTGCTAGTTTTTAAGTTTTTAATTTGTGAGTTTGATTGTAATTTTAAATGTTGAACAACTACGATAGCCGCCCATAGCTGACAGCGATGGGCGTTATACACTGCAACAGCGGTTGTATTTATTGCCAATTCAATAAACGAATTTATTACCCGAACACGTTGTGTTAACAACGTTATTATATAAAAGGATTCTCTTCATTTTTTGTTTTTATGTATCTTTTGTTGTTGCACGTTGTCTCTGCCTGTGTGATATGCATGTGTATTGTGTTACGTAATATAAGTAAATTTATGTTGCCTACTTTGAGGAGGTGAGACAAACTGATTTAGTATGGAGCGTCTGTTAACACGTTTAAAAATTTTAGGCGTTCCTGCCACGTGTGAGTTATTGAATCTTTTGGGAGATTTTTCAATACATTGTTGGGCGGAATGCAACGCTAGAAGGAATTGAAATATTTCAAAAAGTTTTGTATTTCTTTAAAAAATAACATCTTCTTAACAATATACAAGGTAGGAATTTAATTCGCATTAGTTATTGAATTCAAGATTAAGAACTAAAAATTAAAATTGAAAATTCAAAAATTAAAGGTTCAAAATTAAAAATTAAAAATGAAAAACTAAAAACTAAAAATTAAAAACTAAAAATTAAAAATTAAAAATTGAAAATTAAACATTAAAAATTAAAAATTAAAAATTAAAAATTAAAAATTAAAAAGTAAAAATTAAAAATTAAAATTAAAAATTAAAAATTAAAAATTAAAAATTAAAAATTAAAAATTAAAAATTAAAAATTAAAAATTAAAAATTAAAAATTCAAAATTAAATATTAAAAATTAAAAATTAAAAATTAAAAATTAAAAATTAAAAATTAAAAATTAAAACTTAAAAATTAAAAATTAAACATGAAAAATTAAAAATTAAAAATTAAAATTAAAAATTAAAAGTTAAAAATTAAAAATTAAAAATTAAAAATAAAAAATTAAAAATTAAAAATTAAAAATTAAAAATTACAAATTACAAATTAAAAATTAAAAATTAAAAATTAAAAATTAAAAATTAAAAATTAAAAATTAAAAATTAAAAATTAAAAATTACAAAATACAAATTACAAATTAAAAATTAAAAATTAAAAATTAAAAATTTAAAATTAAAAATTAAAAATTAAAAATTAAAAATTAAAAATTAAAAATTAAAAATTAAAAATTAAAAATTAAAAATAAAAAATTAAAAATTAAAAATTAAAAATTAAAAATTAAAAATCAAAAATTACAAATTAAAAATTAAAAATTAAAAATTAAAAATTAAAAATTTAAAATTAAAAATTAAAAATTAAAAATTAAAAATTAAAAATTAAAAATTAAAAATTAAAAATTAAAAATTAAAAATTAAAAATAAAAAATTAAAAATTAAAAATTAAAAATTAAAAATTAAAAATTAAAAATTAAAAATTAAAAATTAAAAATTAAAAATTAAAAATTAAAAATTAAAAATTAAAAATTAAAAATTAAAAATTAAAAATTAAAAACTAAAAATTAAAAATTAAAAATGAAATTAAAATTTAAAACTTAAAAATTTAAAATTAAACATTAAAAATTAAAAATTAAAAATTAAATATTTAGAATTAAAAACTAAAAATTAAAAATTAAAAATTAAAAATTAAAAATTAAAAATTAAAAATTTTAAATTAAAAATTAAAAATTAAAATTAAAAATTAAAAATTAAAAATTAAGAATTAAAAATTAAAAATTAAAAATTAAAAATTAAAAATTAAAAATTAAAAATTAAAAATTAAAAATTAAAAATTAAAAATTAAAAATTAAAAATTAAAAATTAAAAATTAATAATAAAAAATTAAAAATTAAAAATTAAAAATTAAAAATTAAAAATTAAAAATGGAAACTTAAAAAGTAAAAATTAAAACTTAAAAATTAAAAATTAAAAATAAAAAATTAAAAATTAAAAATGAAAAATTAAAAATTAAAAATTCCAAATTCAACATTCAAAATTAAAAATTACAAATTCAAAATTCAAAATTCAAAATTTTAAATTCCGAAATTCAAAATTATTTTGTATTTTGAGTTTTTAATTTTAAACTACGATAGTTAAAGTATTTAAGGCGTTTAATACATGGCATGTGAAATCGGATTAAATGAAGTTTAAAAGTCTTTAAGTGCCTTTAAAAATTTAGATCCTTTTTAAAATGTAAACATTTAAAAGTTTTCACAGGACCCTTCAAATTGTCGAAAACAAACTTTATGGCGTTTTTGTTTTTTTTTTTTTATTTTCCTCTCCCTGAACTGTGAAATATTTACTTGACTTCACCTTCTTAACCTGAGGCAATAAATTCTTCTCGCCACATTTTTTTCTCTCACCCACCTCTATTTCCTTTTCTTCCATAAAATACTTTCCGCCCTTTGAAAAAATATAAAAACAAAATAAAAATAAAAAAAGAAACACTCAAGCAAGCGGAAATATAAAACATATTTTTGGAGGGTCTTCTAGGCACACATCTGCAACATCTGAGGGGTTGCAACACCTCCATGAACACCCTTACCGCTATACCTTTCAGCACTGCACGTCTTGTGTGGCATGGCGTCAACGATTTGGCGCCATTAGTTGATGTTTTAAAAAATTCACGAGATAATAAAATATTCATAATAATATGCTTTGATGATAAAATGTTAAGCTGAGCAATTGCGCGGGATATTGCTGCTGGTGGTATTGTTGTTGTTGCTGTGGTATTTTTTTGTTTTTTTTTTTTTTGTTGTTGTTTGTGTTCCAACTAAGCGCGAAGACATAAAGAAAATTGAGAAATAAAACTTAGAAATTAAAATTTACACCTTTATTGAATTTTTTTTTTTTTTTTGTTCTTTCTGGTTTATTTATTTTATTACAGGTGGCAAAGAAATGTTTTAAGGGGGAAAATAATTGTTGGCACTTTGATTTATTTTCTTACAGTGAACTATGTCTCAATAAAAAAATGGAAAAAAAAATACACAAGTAGTCTGTTAGGGCAGCATTAAGGATTCTCTAACACGGGGGTTACACGATCAAAAAGTTGCTTGCAAGTTGCAATACAGGGTGTGTTCGGAAATGCAGCAAAAATGCGCAACATGCATCAGCCGTCTTGGCGAGGTCAATTGGCCACCTCGGAGTTGCGATTAGACCCCTTTGGACCGCTTTTTTGTGGGAAACCGTGAAGGACCGATGTTATGCCAACAATTCGGAAACGATTCAAGCACTTAAGCAATCAACGAGCTACAGCCCGAAACCATCAACAAGGTCTTGGAAAATTGCAGTAACAGAATGCGCCACTGCGAAGCCAGCCGAGGCAGCCACTCGCAAGACGTTGTTGGGAATTAATAATTAATAGCAATGTTTGCTCTTACCCAATAAACCAAACGGATTCGTTTCGAATTCCAGACGAACCCAAGATCTCGTGTACTTAGTTCGAAAACGAAATTCGTTTATCTTTCGTTTTCGAATCAGTGAGATGAAGAAATTCACATTTCCTTTTCAAAACGAGATTTTTAGAATAATCAAATCGTTTTCGAAACGAGATTCTTGAAATTTTCTTACATATATTCTCAAATCTTATGATTTCAATATTCTTCTTATGAAATCAATGCATTTTTTAAGTGAAACTTAGCCGGCGCTATGAAATTTGAACGAGAATATTGAGGAGTGAAATTTCAAGGTCACTTTACTTCGTTTCGTTACACGATAGAGAAGAAAGATATGTTTTATAGTAGAGAGAATGAGAGAGATATACATTGTATAAAAGACTGAAAAAAATTCCTTGTCACCGCTGAGGATCGAACCTGGTAACTCAAGATTACAAAGACGATGTCCTATCTATTGTGCTAAACTCCTCATATAGAAATATGCTCTACGTACTAATTAATCAAACTACTTTTGCTGTAAATGCCCAGCGGGAAAATAAAAAGCGTTCCTTGAAATAGCGCTTTTTATGCGCATTTCTGATATGCTTTGAGGATGTGCTTTTCAGAGTTCAGACTTGTGGAGCTCATATTTTTATACACATTTTGTTCAAAGCTAATGCAGCGGGGATATGGCAGAGCGATGAGGCATTTAATTGTAAAACCAGCGGTCCGAGTTCAATCCTCGCATCTTAAAAAACATTAAATTTTTTCGCTTTGTTTTTTTTAAAGAGCTTTTTTAACTATTTGTTTGTTAAGAAGCGCTTTCATCCTGGGACATCCAATATAAATTTTAATACGAATTTGGTTTACTTAAAAAGCGCTCCAGATGTGTGAAGCGCTATGGCAGAAGCGCTTGTTTAGTGCTTTTGAAGCGCTTCGATTACCGCTGGGTGACAAAAGCCGCAGATTGTGTGCTCATTGTGTTCTATGTGTGGTTGATAGGGGGGTCAGCGAAGCAGAAGTTAATATGAGAGTTGCCCTGAGCGCATTATGATTTTCGTAAAGTAGACTCTCATACTAGGGCTGCCATGCCAATATTTTTTTAGAATACTAACGTTGGTATGTCTTTAATTCAATTCAATTCAATTCAATTTAATTCAATATAACCTCTATAAATTTTGCTCATATTACACATATTATATTATTATTCATAATATTGCGATATAAAATAATATAGAAACCCAAATTCATGAAGCATATGCTGTCGCCCATGGCGCCAACTTGAGACTGTGCGCAAAAGTTGGAATAAGTTCTTTCAATAGATAACTATTTTATACACATTGTAGTTATATAATTTTATATCGAAATATTATTAATAATAGTTAGTATAATATGTTTGATATAAGTAATAATAATACATATGCTGAATTAAAAATATATCAAGTTTTATTCTGTATTCACATCTATATGTAAATACGACGCAAATTGGTTATCGAATTAATTGCTTTTCGGCCATAGGTCCATACCAATGAATATGAAATAAACAGAATATTTTTTGACGTAGAATACGTCGTTCTCGGAGGTAAGTAGGGTGGTTGATAGTGATCAGGTGTCGGTATTTACATTACTTTTTGAGCCTTTGGTGGGCCTAAAGTACTAATCGTACAATGTTGATCTTAGCACTTGTTGGTCTGCTTGATCCTCAATGCGACAAAAATTCATGTTAGAACTGTCTAACTTATATCAATTTTACACAATTACATGAAATATAAAGCCAACATTTGATGTTTTTGTTTGCTTAAACTTGCTACCTATTTATCGACGGCTTCCGGTTTTTTCGACGGCGAAGACAGCGCTATCTAGCGTGAAGACATAAATCTTATAATTAAAAAAAAGCATACTTTTGGGGGCATGTTGTTTTTAACAGACTCGCGTAGCCCAGTAATACTGAGTAATTTTGAGGGGCATGCTTTTTTAACAGAATCTGTTATTGAAATGTCAAACGCAGCCAATTAAATATCCGGGCATATTATCGACAGTGAAATTTTGACACATGGGTTGTTGAACTTGATAGCATTGAACAAATTTTGTTTGCTTGTTTAAGTTTTCTACCTATTTATGGACAGTTTCCGGTTTTATCGACAAAACCATAAAATTTGTATGGGAGCGCCCCTAAGGAGTGGTCGGAGGGAATAGGTGTCAAAGGCAAAAATGTTCCTTTTGCAAAAGTAATGGGGGTTGGTGATACATATTAACCCTCTCCGGCACTCTCTTAAAGGTCATATCCTCAGGTGTATGGAATAAATATTTTTAAAAAAGATGTCATCAAAAGCGAATTGAATAATTCTACGTCTTGTGTTACGACATAGTCGAAACTACTGTATCTTTTTATAAAAACTTTTTATTGTATTTCTTTGCTTAAATTTCTTAAAAAGCTCTCTCTTTGCCTTTAAGGTTCGATTATGCAATCGTAAAGCAACGCAACGTAACGTGACGTAGAGTTCTATCTTATGAAAAATACGTGTAAGTAGTTAGTGAAATCGTAACGTAACCTAGTGCAGCGATGGGTTCTATTCCAGATAGAACTCTACGCCACGTTACGTTACATAGCTTTACGATTGCATAATCGAGCCTTTACACTAAAATGGTTCTTATTCTAGAAGAGAAAGAGTGTATACAAAGAAGAAGTTTCAGTTCTTTACTGTATACACGGTATACTGTATCTTTTTTTTTATAACTTCTATAGAAATATATAGTTTTTTTATTTATTTTTAAAAGTTTTGAATTATAACTTTATTGCAGCTTATAAAATTCTTTTTGTGTTCTAAAATTTTTGTAAGAGAAGCCGTTCGGTAAAGGGAAAATTACCCACTGCAGTTCACTGCCGTGACGAAAGGTGCTGCAAAAAAAAATTTTCTCAATTGCAATTGTTTTTTTTAACATTTAAATCTATGGTTGCCACGGTTTTTTTTTTATTTTTTGGCAATTTGAGAAGTACAATTTGAGGCTTTGTAAACACATGGTAGAATATATTAAAAAGTTTTTAAAATTAGGCAGAGATTTGTATTTTATTCCTTTGGTACAAATATTGTTTTATTAATATTCTCCACAAAATGTACAAATTTCATAAAATAAAATATTCGCTTTTTTAATAATCTCGGATTCATCTCGAATTCGAATAGAAAGCGAGAACTCGGATCCGAGATGTTCTGTGGTTTATTTGGTACTAATAAAGTCATAATACATGGAAAAACATGAACCACAAACCATTATTGACACTCTTCCCACTTCAAATCGAAAGTGTTCCTATTTTAACTACAAAGCAACTACAACATGCTTATGAATAACAAAATTTTAAAAGACTTTTTAACATTAAAAAGCTTTTTAACTATTGAACGTTTTTAGGCTATTCTAAAATATTTTTATAAGTACAGCCGATTGACTTTTGTTGTTTATATTTTGGTACTGTTTGCCTTAATTGGCATAAACTCGAGTTGCACTTCCAATTATTTCTCACCCAGACTCCCTTTTAAGTTGATAAAATATTTTATTTTACTTTTTGATTTGCCGCATACATGAAAATTTTATGCATTTTATGAAAATTACGTAATCATCAGAAATCTTGCTTGAAGCTTGTGTGGCTACCTGAAGCCAATTAAGAAATTTTAATCCCCTTTTGGATTTATAAACGAATTGCATTTACTGTTGACACCGAAAGTGGAAAATTGAGCATAAATAATGCAATAAAATGCAAAATTTATGCATAAAGCTTGGAGTAAATTTTATTTCATGCACTTGGTAACATTGAAGAATTGTCTCGGTATGAGGATAATTCCAGGAATATACATTTTTTATGCACTTATATTGTAACTAAAATCCCATTGCATACATTATTCTAGAATTTCTTTTAAGACATTGTGAGCAAAATACCACAAATTATATAGTAATTGTTTTATTTTAAGAGAAAAAGCAAGTCAAAGTTGGCCTGTGGTCAAATGGATTTGTTTTTTTTTTTTTTATTAAAAAATAAATCTTTTTTGAAATTATTCATTACATTAATTACACTTTTTAAAGCAAAATTTTTAAATTGGTTATATAAATGTAATTGTAAAATGAATTAAGATCAATCCTTTATACTTCAATATCGAATAAATATGAATCGAATTAACGCATACTATTATTAACGAATTAATATCGAATTTATCGTTTGTATAACCTTGCGATATAATCATACGCTACTGTGTATCCTCTGCCTGCTATGTGATGATTCGATAAATATTCAAAAAGCACATTTTACACAGATTAACACCTTTTTAATACATTTTAATTAGTTCAGTGGTGGTGGCGGCGTACCAGACTGCTACAGCTGGGTACCCACAGCGTAACTGCTATATTGAAACCTTTCACCGACACCCAACACCACACACACGCTCTTTCTATCGAAGGCACTCAAACGTTGGTACATGCGGCTGCATAATATATGCAGTTGACTCGAACGAAAAGCTTTTTGCAAATCGTTTTCAGCTTTCAATGAAGGCGAATACATTTTAAATTCGCTTAATTTAGTTTTCCTCCCAGAATTCCCGTGTATTGCTCAAACCATCAGCACCACTTCACTCCCACATTAATTCCACTCACACACATGGTCACTGTGGGTTGTTTCTTTTAGAGTGGATTATATGCGCCATGAGCGAATGTCATTTTGTTGTTGTTGAGAGTTCGCAGGCTGCGGATCTCGGTCAACGCACTAATTTAATTAATTACCAACTTTATTCGAAACTACTAGTGGTGCGTGATACCGACAAAAAGTTGGCCTTGCTGATGGTTTCAATATGAAACGTTTTTATGATTTAGATATGCGTTGAGAATACTAGTAGTTTTATTTGGTAATATTAAGCGTCTTTTAAAATATTTCTTCAATTAAACGAAAACGGTTGAATTATTCATCGATATTAATTTTATGTCCTTGAACGTATTCTACATTGCAAGCAATACACACATTCAAACACTTCCTCAAATCTTGAAAACAATATTCATAGGTTAATTCTCCTTTAATCTTTATTAATTGTCTCAAAACGCTTTCCTTGAAGCACACTAAGGAAAATAACGCATTTTAACCAGAGAACGCAAATAAACTAAACGATATTCGAACCGATCTCTCAGAGGGTGATACAAAAACGTTATTTTTCATTCGTTTCGTTCGTGAGGGCTAGCGAAACACGAAACTTTTCAGTGGAAGAGAGAACTAAATCAGCGACCCCCTGAAACTGTTGGATAATGTTTAAAACTCTTAAAAAAGCATATTTTTAGGCGGCAACCCTATAGGGTTAAAAATTTCACAATTTTGAAATTCTGACAACGGATTCGGATTCAGCGACCCATTTTTACTTAGTGTTCGCCCCAGCATCGAATTCATAGAAATAAAAAAAGAAATAGGTGGCAACCCTATCAGCCATCTTGACATTTAAAATTCTAACTTCAGATTCGAAATCAGCGACCCCCTAAAACTGTTGGATAATGTTTAAAACTCTTAAAAAAGCATATTTTTTGTTGTTATCCGACGATCGTTTAACGCATGATACAATTATGCAAGGTAGGAGTGACAGTTCTTTCGTCTTGCGCCAACTGTCAAAAATAGTATAAATTAGATGACGAAAAGAGAAGAAAAGAAAATTGAAAACAAAATATACAGGCAAATGACAGTCGGCGCAAGGTACTGGTGAGAAAAAAGCAAGTTGTCACTCCTACCTTGCATAATTATATCATGGTTTAACGAATCGTTGTTTCGGTTTCATTTGTGTCTCTTCGTCGCTCAATCGTTTTGTTTTGTTAATGGTTTCGCTAGTGACAGAAAACGAAAAACAAAACAGACGCCAAATCGTTCTTTTGTTGTTTGAATCGTTTTTGGTTCGTGCGCTTGATCCGAACGTAACAAAATATAACAATTCGTTTTTGTTTCTTTGCGTTCTCTGATTTTAACATTATCTACGCCTGATTATAAATTTTATTCAAATATTTACGTGGATAAATCAAATATTTTCCTTACAACTCGTTTTTTTTCCGTATTTAAATTTAATTAATATCACAGGTGCACACATATTTCATACAGCTGGAATAGAGTAAGATAGATAGATTCTTGCTTTCGGTTTCTTATAGTTTTCGTTTGGTTTTTGTTATGAATATTATACAGCCTGGATGTTTGGCCGAGATGTTTGGTGAGAGCGATTGGTGATCGCAGGATACACTTATGTAAGGTAGGAGTGACAATTGAACATTTTCTCACAAATGTCTTGCACCGTTTGTCATTTGTCTGACAACTTCCCTTTTCTAATTTATACTATTTTTGACATTTGACATTTGGTGCCATAATATTGCACCAACATTTTTTAATAAAATAAAAAAAATTCCACTTTATGTGCTTTTAAAAAAAAAATTTAAGTAAATGCAACAGAACAGAATACATATATATTAAAAATAAAAAAAAATATATATATCATATCAACAAATAAAAAAAAACCCAATGTCTGTGAGCAAGCCGCGCCCATTTTCGGTTTACAACTTAATATTGATTCCATATCTTCCATATCTTCTTATTGTATATTGATAACTCATATAGAAATCAATATAAATATAGGGTTCCACTATTGTGGTTTGTGGGTAAGGTGGGCAATTTCCGTTGGTGAATGATGCCCATTTTTTGTCCACATCTTTGTTTTCATGTAACATTCACACACACCAAATATTTGAAGCTATAATACAACTCATTTTACAGAGTTTTTACAATAGTGATATTTTATCACCTTTTTTATATATACATAGGTGTGAGATGGGAAGATTTTTAGTACGATGGAAAAGTACCTAGGGTCAAAGATTTATTAAAGATTATGTGAAGCGGCCTGATAAATTTATTTACGCATTGAACTATTAAGCTGGCAGGTATTTGGTCGGGGCCAGGTGACTTGTTTGGATCAAGATTAATGATGGCCTCATGTATTTCTTTCTGAGTTAGACTGAGGTTGTTAATTAAGGGTGACGTGTTTTGGGGGGAGAGATGGTGATATAGTCCTTTTTAAAGGTACACAAAATACGTCTTTAAAGTCATCAGCAAAAAGGTTACAGATCATTTGAGGTTTGGAAGAAACCGCGTTACCTTTAAACATAGACGTGGGGTAACCACATGCTTTACGTTAAATATTAACGAAATCGAAGAATTTTTTAGGATCTTTTATAACACTGTTCAACACGAAAAAAAATGTCCGCAAAAATATTCCCAGTAGTATTTTACATATCCTTAATAATCCTTAGAACACATTCTATACCCAAAATGTAAGGATAAAATAATTTCTTATGCCGATTCACTATAAGAATGTTCAAAAAGGGGAAACTTAAATCCCCCCTAAAATAAGACTCATACGTAAACGTATATTTCTTTTTTATCCCCTCTACCAGAATCCATTGTCATAATCATGTTATTTTGGAAAAAAAAAATTGATTTTGTTGTTTAGTGTAATATTCTCACCAATTAAATTTGTGCAAGATTTATACGCTTCATTTGACTTGATAGAGAATTCTTTAGACAGTTCCTCATTTTTGGTTTTTTCTTCATCACTAACGTTATGGTCGTTTCTAATGATTTTGTAAAGCTTATTTCTTTGACTTCTTAGATGCCTAATATTTCTCTCCAGCCATGGTCTCTTTTCTTAATTTTTGGGACGTGCCCAAAATTAATAATTTTATTAAGAACACGCTGGTAAAAGAACGACGCTTCAGTAACCAAGTGCATAGCTGCAAGTTCGTTCCAGTTCCAAGTGCTCATATCAATTACTATATTTATGTAATGCGGTAAAATAAGATATCTTAGTGGTGGACAACTCAACTGTTAAGGCTGTGTGGTGAATTGTATTAGATAAAATATGTTCAGCACTACAAGTTTGACCAACTTTGACTTCATCCAGAGACTATATATTCTATAGACATTGCATGAGATTCACCACATCTATATTGTGAATACCGAATGATGTAAAGATTGGCCCAAGAAAAAACATTGGCACGGGCAGCGAGAAAGCAGCGCTGGCGGCGGACCTTTGTTGCTAGAATTTGTTGATAGACTCTAAAATGTCAAAATGTTATCAACAAAGTTGTCGAGAAGCCATGTTTATTTTATTTTTTCCATTGCAATTCTATGCGGACGGACGGCTGGATTGTTTACATTTTTTTTGCATGCTTTTTGTTGTTGCTCAACTTACTCACTTTTGCAGGATTGTATATACTGTTTTGGCTGCATTTCATTCATTGATCGTCAGAAAAGTTATATTTTTGCGATTTTGTCTATTTCAATGAAGTTATTCTGTAACTTTTTAAGTTCTGATTGGATTGAAATGCATACAAGGACAAAATTGTACATAATTTTATCGCCTATTAAATGGCATCAAAAATTATTTTTTAACTATATTTATTCATTTTTTTCCCTAAAATTTTTTTTTAGGGACTTTTTAACGATTGACAAGCCTTTGCATCTTTGCATTGTTTTGGGCTTGCCGTTCGTTGGATCGGATTCTTTTGCTATTCTTTTCTTCGGACTCTAGTTTTTCTTTAAACCATTTTGAGTTCTTTCGAATCAAAACAGTTATCAGAAAATCTAGAATGGTTCGCTCTGTTCGCTGTGCTCAAAACAACTACCATTTTCGTCAAACCACCCTGGAGTTGTACGATTTGAGTGTGCAATACAGGACTTGATAATATTCTTCTTCAATCCTGATTCGTGACAACTTTTATCGAATATACCCTTGTATGGTTATGGTTTTTGTGCCGGAGAGGATTAATATGTATGACCGACCCCCATTACTTTTGCAAAAGGAACATTTTTGCGTTTGACACCTATTCCCTTCGACCACTCCTTAGGGGGGCTCCCATACAAATTTTATGATTTTGTCGATAAAACCGGAAACTGTCGATAAATAGGTAGCAAGTTTAAGCAAACAAAAACATCAAATGTTGGCTTTATATTTCATGTAATTGTGTAAAATTTATATAAGTTAGAGAGTTATAACATGAATTTTTGTCGCATTGAGGATCAAGCAGACCAACATGTTAATCAACATTGTACGATCAGTACTTTAGGCCCACCAAAGGCTCAAAAAGTTATATAAATACCGACACCTCATCACTATCAACAACCCTACTTACCTCCGAGAATGACGTATTCTACGTCAATATGCAAAAAAAAGTGTAGTAAGAAAATATTTTTTGATTGCATTATGAATATGTTGAAATTTTCTAGATTTTTGTCGTTGGGTACATTTCAATCCAATCAGAATTAAAAATGTTACAGCGTTTTTTCTATATCTTCATTGAGATAGACAAAATCGCATAAATATAACATTTCTGACGATCAATGAAATGCAGCCAAAGCAGTAAAGAAAATTCTGCAAAACTGAAAAAGTTGAGCAAGAAGAAAACCATGCAAAAAAATTTTAGGGAAAAAAATGAATAAATATAGTTAAAAATAATTTTTGATGCCATTTAATAGGCGATAAAATTATGTACAATTTTGTCCTTGTATGCATTTCAATCCAATCAGAACTTAAAAAGTTACAGAATAACTTCATTGAAATAGACAAAATCGCAAAAATATAACTTTTCTGACGATCAATGAATGAAATGCAGCCAAAACAGTAAATACAATCCTGCAAAAGTGAGTAAGTTGAGCAACAACAAAAAGCATGCAAAAAAAATGTAAACAATCCAGCCGTCCGTCCGCATAGAATTGCAATGGAAAAAATAAAATAAACATGGCTTCTCGACAACTTTGTTGATAACATTTTGACATTTTAGAGTCTATCAACAAATTCTAGCAACAAAGGTCCGCCGCCAGCGCTGCTTTCTCGCTGCCCGTGCCAATGTTTTTTCTTGGGCCAATCTTTACATCATTTGGTATTCACAATATAGATGTGGTGAATCTCATGCAATGTCTATAGAATATATAGTCTCTGCTTCATCATAGAAGATTGCAAAGACTAAATCTAACCGCTGAGACCGCTCGCAAACTTCGAACAATTTTCAGTAGAGAAAGTTACCTAATGTGTCAACCATTCGAAGAGTGCTCAAAAATTTTGAAGAAACTGGGTCGGTTATGGGCAGATTACTGTGCGTCAACGTACCGGTTGGTTTCTTGAAAATATTGCTGCTGCAAGCGAGAGTGTCAACGAAAATCAGACAACATCAATTCGGCATCATTCTCAACAACTTCAAATTTCACGAAGCACTATGCAGCAAATTTTGACAAAAGATCTCCACCTTCATGCGTACGAAATTCTGCTTACTCAGGAGCTCAAGCCAGCAGATTCGTATATAGTAAGCGCCGGCAATTCGTTAAATGGGTGATGGAGCAAAGTGAAATTAATGCCAATTTTTCAAAAAAAGTCATCTTCTCCGAAGAAGCGCATTTCCATCTGAATGACTTCGTGAATAAACAAAATTGTCGAATTTGGAGCTGAGAAAATCCTCATGCAATTCATGAGAAACAAATGCATCCACAAAGAGCAACTGTCTGGTGAGGATTTTGGTCAGAAGCCATGATAGGGCCTTACTTTTTTGAAGATGAGGACGAAATTGCAGTGACTGTAAACTGCATTCGTTACAGTAACATGATAACAGAGTTCTTGTGGCCTCAACTGGACGGCATGGACACCGCGCGTGAAACAATCGATTTATTGCAGGATCGATTTAAGAACAAATTATATCAATAAATTCTATGTCAACTGGCCACCAAGATCATGCGACTTAACGCCGAAAAATTGTTTTCTTTGGGGTTTTCTGAAATCACAGGTTTATGCGAATAAACCAGAAACAATTCCTGAGCTCAAATCCGAGATCCGAGGCGTCATCGGTGAGATACAGCCACATCTCTGTGAAAAAGTCATCGAAAATTTCATGAAAAGAGTAAAGGTCTGTCATCAGGGCCCTGGGGGCCATTTGTCGGATATTTTATTCCATACTTAATCGGAACATGTCTTTTTTACAATTCAATAAAAAAATCACAACTCTCTCAAAAAATATGCGGTTTTATTTTAAAATAAAAAAGTGCACTCAAAGGCAGCATTTGGCGATTAAAGTCACCAAATATTATAACCTTATCTTCTTTATTCAAGGTCATTATTAACGATGTAGAGATTTCTTCTTAAACACATCCTGGTTATTAGATGTTCAAAAAATTGGCATGAGGTGGTTTCGACAAGTACAGAAGGAAGGGAGTTGCTAGTTGCGATTAGAACGCCACACATTGGTTGAAGTTCATAGAACGAGCGGCTAAAAATAGAAGAAGTTGTCGAAGGACAATGAAACTTGGTACATAGGCATTTTTTGCGCCACCTTCACGAGAAAAGCCAGTTTTTTAATAAATCCAAAATTTTTTCAATTTTCAAAGGGATAGGTATCATGAATTCCATGCCACGCACTGTTACAGCTTGCGAATTATTGCAACTGATTTACTTAAGAAATTTTTGCGAAAACTGGTTTGCAATTTTTATTAATTAATTTTACGGTCTTTTTAAAATGGGTAAAGGTTTTATGAATCCACTTATGAATTTCGGCGATATTAAGCAAAATGTAGCGTACGCACGTGCTACAAAATTTTCCCTTTAAAAATTTGATGTCAGCTTCTATCTGAAATTTCTGCGAATTGACTTCAGATAGAATTTTCATATTTTTTTACAGCAATAAGAAGTTATCTTAGATTATTTCAACTTTAAACACCGTCACGCACATGTTACATTCGTCACGCACAATTACACCGTACGTTCATATTACTGTTACCTTCGACCCTATTTACTAAAAACTGAAATGTCAAACAAAATGATTAAACATTTCTTATTTTCTTTTTTTTAATCTCTTTTATGTCATGACTAGATACATTTAAGAAAAAAAATTTGGAAATGAGATATTTTAATCGATAAAAACTATTATATTCTATTCGATCCAAAAGTCGATGCTCTCAATCACTGGAATTGAAGGAGCTGGAACTTTGGGGACTCTTCAAATACTTCAACAGATTCGATGTGGACCTATTCAGGTGTATTCTCATTTCTTATGTAAAGAAATTCGTCGGCCTTTGAGAGAGTACCCATAAAGGCTGCACCCGTACATCACCATGTTCAGGGGTTTTGTGAATATGATTCCTTAAAAAAGATTTATTTGAATAATAATTTATATTCCGATTTATTTTTACCCTTAAATGCCCAACAACACCGATATCATTAAAATTATGTTGTGCTAAATGATCCCCTGAACACGACCCCGTTTTTATTTTTTTTGGAAAAAACATGGTATCCAAAAAGATACAGCGGGCATTCTGACGTATACCATCAATCAGCTTGGTTGTAGGAGTTCAAGGCAAAAACGTGGAAAACCATTTTTTTATGATAACTCTAAATTCGTTTGTTAAATGATACTCTAAAAATGTTAATAGTTTAAAAGATATTTCATGTCAAAAACCGAACTTTCCGTAAAAATGAAAAACTTTCTAATTTGACGGTCAATATTTCCCAAACCAACAAAGTAATGCCAATAATTAAATTTTTGTTTTATATATGAAATTTTCTGAGTGAAACTACATATCCAGCATTTTAATTTTTGCAATATTTTAAAATAAATAGCTTATTTTCTCGGTTGTATCCAAAAATATACACTGGGCATTTAAGGGCTAAATTAAATAAAACTCATTTATGAGAATTCATATTGACACTTGTCAATAGTTAACCGTCAATTTAGAAGTTTGAGCGTCTAATGCAGATGTAAGGATGGAAATTTTTTTAAATGAAGGGTGTATTAATTTCAATTTTTTCGAGTTGTTTTATTTTTGGTCACTTAGCTATATATGAGACCCCCCATATCATTACTTATCGTAATACATTTTAAAGCCCCTCCTCCCCTCTTAATTGGTAACGTAATTTATGAACGACCCCGTAGTGTGTAAAAACTACATTGTTGTATAGAAAAAAGTGTAACATGTGCGAAACGCGTGGAGTTTTTTTTTTTTATAGTAAAAAAAATGTTTTTACAATCTGGTTTGCCATCTCAATATCCACACATAACAGCATTTTCCGCAAAAAATTTCTTATATTAGAGTCTGCATTGAAACATATATCAATATTGTCATGCACATGCTACATATTTTCTTAATTTATTTAACTGCTCTTACCACGGTATGTCGTTGATAATTATTTATTCATATATATGTATGATTATTAGGAAAATATTAAAAAATTTGAAGCAAATATTGTTTTTTTTTTTAATTGTTGTAATAAACAGCGCACGCCCTCATGGCAAATATCAAAATAAAACTGCAAAATTTTCGCTCAACTTATTCACCACGCGAAAGTAAAAACAACACAGAAAAACTACCCTTGTCTTGAAAAATTCAACTTAAAACGTGTTGTCCGAATTCGATAGAATGTATTCTATATAATTTCTCTTCTCTCTTTACAATTTGATTTTTGACCTATGAGGTTGACTTTTTCGTGGAATTCGTGATATAAGACAAATGTCTGACCATGTTGTATTTATATTCTAAGAGGAAACTATTAGTCATCATAGATTTTTACACAAGCTGTACTTTTCTAACTCAGAGCTTGTCGAAAAAGGTCAATCGTGTTTGCGTACACTGAGAAAAAAAAATAGCAAAATAAACTAAGTCGGCTTGGGTGGAAAAAAAACTTATGGAAATTAAAAACTTATCCTTATTCACCAAAGTAATACATTGCTTTATACATTTTTTTGTTTTTTTTTACATTTCCATACAAATTATTTTCACCCAAGCCCGGTTTAGGTGATGTTACTATTGATTTTTTTTAATAGTGTATGATATCAACATGGTAAAGTAACCAGTTGGCGCTCTATGAAATATCCCATTTTTTAATCTATCTATATCTATATCTATGTATCTATATATATATTTATATATTTTTATATATTTTATATTTTTTTTTTTTTTTTTTATTATATAAAAGGGTTCTCTCGGATTTTTATCGTTCAATCACGGGGTAACCACTGAACCGATTTTAATAATTCTTTCACTATTCAATTGCTAGAATCAGCGACCCTGCTACTGGGTACTATGTTTTTGGAAAAACTTTTGATTTAATTATTTCAGAATTCATGCATTTTAATCCATGCTGTCATTGTAAAAGCAGCAAAAAATAACAACAAACAATAGCTTAAGCTCTTTGTTGAGAGAGAGAGGTGAGAGTCTATAACTCACCGCGCTGCCATCTTGAGTTTCTGCAGTGTTGCCACTCTTTTTATTTCAATAGCTACTGAGTTAAAAAACCTAATAAATAGATTGAGATAAATTTTACATAATTTTAGAATAAAGCTGAGTAACAAAAAAAAAAAAATATAAGATTGTCATTAAAGGCCATTAACATTTTTTAAAGGCCATTAACATGGCGAAACTAATTTATGATCTTATGGTAAAATAGGATGGTAGTAATCATGGTTGAACTAATGAGGTTGTCGCAAGGGTGAGAACGAGTGCCCATAAATGTCAAATCGAAGTTGATAGCTCATACAAAATCTGAAAGCGATAATTGATAACATGTAAAGCCGATGAAGTTGTTGTTATTGCTTTTCATTGATTTTGACAATTGTGGGTACTGAGAAGAGAGTACGATCGGCCCAAATATAACCTTATTAATTTAACCATGATGGTGATTTAAATTGCATGTAATTTGTGGGGGTGAAATGTTTTGTACTACCATGTCTGTTGTGTGTTCAATGTCATAGCGTTAAGTTGTGGCTTGAACAGCTGCTCAAAATATCGAGTCTTTATTTAAATATGTTTTCATATATATAATTATATTTATATTTATATTTATATTTATTATCCCAAGCAACGCTGGGAACGGGTATGCTAGTTTCACATAACAGGGTATTCATTAAAATAAGTAATTTTTCTGCTATAACATTCCGCATATACATCTGAAAAGTCATAAAATGCTGTGCTTTAAATCCTGCTATATTGCTTTGAAACCTTTACATATAAGATAGATTCTTTAAGTCCATTGTACTGGATTGCTCCTTTTTTATTTTATAAATGCTATGGTTTTATTATTGATCAATGGAGAGTTAATTTTTTCAGGTGAATTTATCATCATTTCAGTTGTTAATTAAAAACTTTGACACCAAATGTTCATATTTTAAATTTTTGTTGTAATTTTATTTTACAAAAAGTATGCTTTTGAAATTGTATGGGTTTAGTCAAAAGAATGAAAAAATTAATTGGTTAGAGTTGCAGCGGATAACACTCAGTTATACCGTAAAAGTGAACAAAAGCCAACAAAATGATAGAATGTTCAATATAGAAAACTTTTACTTTGATACAATCAAATCAAATTACATTCAATTGAATTAATATTAATTAAATGTGCAACACCTAATTATGTATTTTATAATTTTTTTTTTATTTAATTTTTTTTTAATAAACTACATTTCATTTAAAATATTTATTTGCCAGGTTACTACAAAGGTTGATATTATGTGCAGAATATATTAAAATTGTTTTCATCTCCACGGTATCAGAATTCACTGCGTGTTTTGATGAAAGTCTTTCCTTTGGTTAAATCAGAAATATTTAATTAAAACCTATATCAAAAACACATTGGTTGCATCCAAATTCATATAAAAAATGTGAAAAGAATTTATTTTTTTGGTGATTTAGCTATAATTATTAGATATTGTTGTTTTGCGGTAAATTAATTCGTAATTATTTTAACTCCACCGTTTTAAAATTAAATATTTGGTTAAAGTCATGTTTTTTTTTTCACTTTTATTGTAACAATATCATTTCGCCGATTGAATTTTTGTTTATTTTTTGCTTGCGCGATTAACGTACCGGAAATTAAAAATGCTTAATTTAGCAGAATATTTACAATGGCATGCCGCGTGTGTGGAATGGTATCTATCGGGCAGTCAGAGACAGTCAAATGCCGGAAATATATTTTGAGCATTTAAGGATTAACTATTACAGCTTTATTGCTTTGCCATAAATTACAGTGAATGGATTACAAACAGCTCTATAGTTTGTGTCAATAGACTAGTTGCCAGTGTAGCACATAAATAAATCCACATACGAAAACAATATAATCTGTGACATCGAATAAGTGATTATTGTGAACAATCCTCCATACTGAGTACTTTTATGCCAAGAGTATTTTAGTAGGTGAAAATAATGGGGTTACATAAAGTCTTGAGGGAATCAATTAGTGAATTCAATTTACGTTTTTGTGTTTAAAATTTATTAAAATTAATAAAATTATTTTAAATCACACAATATAGTTTCGTTTAATTTCTTCAAAGAAACTCAAATCAAAACAATTTAAATAAAAGCATTGCGTCTCTTATCATCAACCTACACGGAGAGATATAATATTCTTATTTAAGCAAATATTTCGCTTGATCTAAGAAAATTTAAAATGATTTGAGCAAAGTCCCATTTGCAATTGCAGGGAATTATTTTACTTTTCAGCAAATTGTTTCATTTTTTTTTTAAGCTTATTACAAGCAATTTAAATACTTAAACTAAAAACTTTAATTAACAGTCAGTATCGTTCGTAATATACCATTTCCTAGTTGTATATCTTAGTTGTTAGAAGACATTAGAGAGGGGGAACAAGTGGCATTGGAGTTGGGAAGGGTATTTCGGGGTCCAGATCTGCTTAGATGAAAATCGAATTCGCTATGAAAGTTAAGGTGGAAGAGAGGTATAGACCTAAGGTTGCGTGGGTTGGTGTCAGAGATCTGCAATGAGTACTAATGAAATTAGTACACTAAGGGAAAAAATATTAAATTTATCCAAAAACTTTTTTAATTTATCCAAAAAGCGAGTCATTTTTGCACCAATAACGCATTTGCATAAATCGACTACGTAAATATTTAAAATGTATTTTAATACTTTTTTAATAAAATAAAATATTTAAATATTTAAACAGAATTAATAAAAAATATATTAAAATTATGCACAAATTTTTTTAAAATATCTTTGAAATATTTAAAATATTGAATTTAAAAAACAACATATGTAAATTGAATATGTTATTAATGGTTTTATAGTATTATTTTCTTCATATTGCGTCCATCAAATGCCATTTACCTGTATTATTTATTCTCGCTTCACTTTTTTGTTCTCTAATTTATACAATTTTTGACAGGTAATGCAATATTAGGGCACTAAATGTCAAAAATAGTATAAACTAGAGGAAGAAAAAGTAATATAGAAAATAAGAAGCAAAATATGTAGGTAAATGACAACCGGTGCAAGATATTTGTGAGAAAATATCAAGTTGTCACTCCACCCTACACCATTTACTTTTTTGGCCAAACATCCAGGCTATATTACCCTTGCAACAATAACTAAATGAGAACCATAAGAAACCTGCAACTTCAAGAAATAAGCTGCAGGAACAGAGTGCGATGCTGTTGCTGCTTGTCGGAGTATGTGTGTACGTGTGCGATGCTGTTGCTGCTTGCTTGTATGGAATATGTGTGTACGCGTGTGGTATAAATAAAATTAAAAAACGAGTTGTAAGAAAAACATTTGATTTATCCACGTAAATATTTGAATAAAATTTATATTCAGGCGTGGATAATGCTAATATGCGTTATTTCGCTAGTGTATACACCTAATTCTGTTTTTACACGGTAGATTGGTTCCGCAAAAAACCGTGTAAAAAAAGACATTGATCCTATGAAAAAAAAGGGGATTGGTTCGTTATTTATTAAACCTATTAAAATTAATAAAAACAAGGAGTTTTTTAAGAACAATTATTCATGTTTATTTTATTAAATCACATATATATATAATGTGTATTTACACAAGCATAGCTATTAAAGAAAAAAAGTCTCTAAGCTAAAAAACAATTGAATTAAATTTTTTATAGTTCTTACTGTGGCTTCGTTTAAACCGAATATTTTGCCAAGAAATGTTGAGCCTTCTCCATTTCGAAGGCGATCTAAAATTTAAATTTTGGCTTCCAAAGAAATAGCTTTACGTTTTTATTTTGTATTTGTAGTTTTCGACATTTTCTTTTAGGGATACATAAAATATTTAACAAAATTAAAGGCATATACATATATAACTGAATGAATATAAAATACTTTTTAGCTTACCTTTTATCTTAATGCGTTAAAATGCAATTTAATTTAACATTAGAAAAACAATTTTGCCTATAAAAATGTCTTTACCAAACACGTCTGATTGCATTGATAGTTCATAAAATATTAACACATTTTAATTACTTTGACAAGTAAATTTCCTTGTATCTACAAAAACGGAATTCCCCTAAATTTTTGATATGAACATACTATTTTGCAAAAATTAAATTTGACAAAAAAAAAGTTGATCCCAATTAAGAAATTTGAAATTTTCAAACCGTGTTAAATCAAAACCGTGGAAAAAAAGACCGTGTAAAAACAGAATTAGGTGTACTTAAGTCATAAGCCATGACTCATGGTATAATACAAGGTAGCATTGATAACTGCTTATTTTCTTTTCTACAAGAAAACATCTCCTGTCAAAAACAGCTTTTTGTGCAAATGAGTCTACAGCTGCTGAGGTTGTTGTTTTTTTTTTCACTTCAACGTTTTCAACATTGTTTGTGTTTTCAATGGCGGATTGCGAGCGCTCTCTTTTTGAGTATATTTTTTGACAGAAGATGTTTTCCCAAGCAACTGTCAATGCTACCTTGTATTATTATACCATGGCCATGACTATTGGTACAAGTGTGTACCAGAGATCTGCAATGAGTACTAATGAAATTATTATACTTAAGTCATGAGCCATGACTATTGGTGCAAGTGTGTACTTATACCAACTCAACAAAATACTTTGACTCATTCCCACCACAACCAAAAAATACTCATAGTACTTCTACACCAGAGATCTGCATGAATGGATTCATTTGCTGTTTCAAGTTCCTTTAATTTTTCAACTCCCTGCAAGTCGAGGCAGGCAAACAACAAGTTTGCGCAAATCATAGGCAGCAAAAATCAAGTCCCCAAATGTAGAAAACTTGATATGTAGAAACTTGATATGTAGAAAACTTGAAATGTAGAAACTTGAAATGTAGGGAAAAAGCAATTATTTTGCCTACAAATCGTTTATTTTCAAGTCTGTTTACGAAGTTCATAGAATTAACTTCGTGTTGTCAGTGCAAACTTCGTTTCGCAAGTTCGTCTCCTGAGCTGAGAAAACAGTTTTACTTTAAAGCATTGGATTGAAGTGTTTGTTTTTTTTTTGTTCTTGTTGTTGTTTTTTTGTTTTTAGGTGTGTTTTGTTTTGAAACAGATTTCTTGGTTGTTGTCATGGTATAATAATATAAGGTAGTATTGACAGTTGCTTGGGCAACGACCATTTGTCAAAAAAAATGTCTAGAAAGAGAGCGTTCAATTATTTCTTATGTTTTCGCCATTGTTTATGTTTCAGCGCTTGCAAATAACCAAACATTTTCTTACAAAATATTGCCTATTTTATTTAATCAATAGTGAATTATTATTACTACAACGAAGATAACTTGTGAACTTTGTGTTATGAAGTGCAAACATAAGAAAAAATGTTGAAAACTTTTAAATGTAGCAACCTCAGCAGCTGCAGATGCATATGGACGAAATTAAAGAAGTTTCCAATTATTATTAAAACACCACGGCTGGAAAACGTTAAACACATATCACACATAATTTTTTCACAACTTTCATTATTATAATTGTGTATTTAACGCACATATTTTGCGGAATTTATTTATATTTACATTCGTTTAATTCTTGTTGCACGAACAACTGTTTTTGACAGATGGTCGTTGCCTTGTTGCTGAGAAAATCTATACTTGTCAATGCTACCTGTATAATTATATCATGGGTTGTTGTTATAAGACTTCAGGGCTACGAGTACAGTGGAGAATGTGAGTGCTGTGTTAAACGATGCGTTTTGAGTTGTGGTGGTGTGCACAGTGAAGTTTTTTTTTAAACGTTAAGGCACAATGCATGTGTCACAAGAAGAACGAGTTCTTGCAGGATATAAGTTAATGCCAGAAACATTAACGCTGCCTTAATAAATGCTGACAACGCGTCTAGTGCACTTCCCGTGTGAACTAATTTCGACAACAACAGCTAGCGACGTCGGCGCGTGTTGAGAATAGCAAGCTAAGATATTTTTAGACTATAATAAGCTTAGTTTTGGTTTAAGAACTTTAGTCCTATTTTGAATAATAATAAAGGCGGTTGTGGTTAAATCCACAACCAATATTTTTTTATAACTTATTAGCACAAAATAAGTTAATTTATATACATATTTCTATACATAGATATGTATGTATATATATATATATATACATTAGAGTGGGTCAATTTTTTTCTCGACAAAGCGGTTGTCAAAATCGTAATCTATGACGAATTCTAAGAAAATTTTCCAAAGAAACCATGTGTCTAAAACCAAAATCGAGCTTCCGATTTTTAACGAGAAAGTTTTGTTTTCATATACTTATTTCGTTCTAAATATGTTTAAATGACATGAAATTGTTTTTGTTTCCATTTGAATTTTATTGTTTTTTCTTTTGTTGTTTTGCTACGATTATTACAGTTTCTCAGAGAAAGTCAATGATAAGAGAATGTATTCGATTGATATCCAGTTATTGTGCACGTGTTCTTAAATTTCACGATTTTAACTTTGAAACTCAGATTCTGTTTTGCTATCTATTATTTGTAATTGAATAAATATGGAGTCTAATATGTCAATTGGTTCTTCTACTGATAATGATATTACATTATCAGTTCATACGGAATCAAATTTAATACACATGCCAATTCCGAATTTAAGTGCTTTTGGGTTGCCAAGTGATTTACACGATCTGAATTTGCCTAGTTGCCGCGATGTTTTAAAATATTTTTTTTTTCTCAGTGATCGGTCTAAAAATGAAAATAAAATGTTTTCATATAAATCTTTTATTCCACAAGTAGCCGATAAACTTATTGAAATTTGGAGCAAGTTGAATGTTGCCATAATGACGAAGAAAACTGTTATTAGCAAACTAAAAAGTTTGCTTAATAAATATTCCAAAGCAACAAAAGCCAAATCTACATCTGGAAAATACAAAGCATTTGTGGAAGCAATGAATACCTTATTTTATATCGGAAAATGCAAGTGTACTTTACAAAGTAATCGTTGTTCATGTGGTTTGACGCCTGATCACTTACACGAATTTTTGACTGATCAGCACTCCGTAAGAAAGCTAACAATTCCAGAAGTTCTGACAGATGTTGTTGATTTGGAATCCGATGCTATTGCTACTGGAGATTCGTCTTACCGTCCTGAGACATCGTATATGGAAGTTGATGAAGATTTCATATTCAGAACACCAAATTTGCAAAATGCAATTGTTCTTAATCGCGGTCCGTATACAAGAAGGTTTGATACTCCTAATTATGCTATGATGTGCGACAGATTTGGTGTGTCGGATAGAGTGGCTGCGTGTTTAGCTACTGCGCTTTTTAAAGATATAGGTTTCAAAGACAAAAATGGAGAAGTTATTATAATGGACAAGTGCAAAGTAACGCGAGAGAAGAAAAAAATCAGGGATTCTGTGAAACAAAAACAAACAAATGCTTCTAGCCTGCTGGCATTCGCTTTTGATGGCAGGAAAGATGAGTCGTTAAAAATGGAGAATATAAACAATAAACTTCACCCAAGGATGGTTAAAGAATCCCATATCGTGGTTGTGCGAGAACCTAAAACTGAGCTATTGGGTCATTTAATACTCGATGCTGAGGACGCTGGTACAAAGCAAATGCAGCTATATGACTTTTTTGTAGAAAAGAACTTAGCTCTTACCGATCTGGTTGGAATTTGCTGTGACGGTGAAGTGACCAATACTGGCACAGGAACTGGTATATTACGACGATTTGAAGTAATGTTAGACAAGCCATTACTCGGTTTGTTTGCTTGTTACATTTTAATGAGTTACCTTTTCGTCACTTATTTGCTGCTCTGGAAAAATCTATCACAAGTGGTCCGCGAACGGATACTGGTGCTCTCACGAAATTAATGGAAACCTGTGAACAGATTCAGGTGAGCAAAGAATTGATAATTTTATAAATATCTATATTTTTGATTCTAAAGGGGAAGCTTGTTATTTTTGTAGGTTGTTTCCGATTTTGTAAGCATTTCGCTGGGAAATATGCCACCCGCCTTGTCGGCAGAACAGGAAAAAAAACTTTCAACGGACGTTAAGTACTTATATCAGATTGCTTTCGCAATTCATAATGGTTCCTGTCCAGAAGGTTTAGGCAACATAAAACCTGGGCCTATCGTTCATTCCCGTTGGTTAACCAAAGCTGGTAGACTTTTACGATTGTATGTAACTACGAATTCACCATCCGAAAATTTAAAAATTTTAGCAACGTATGTCATGAAAGTTTACGTACCAATGTACTTTAACGTAAAGTATTACGATTCAGTTATACATGGAAGTGCACTCTTATATAAATTTATTTGTTCAACGCAATATTTGCCACAAAATTTGCGTGAAATTGTAAATAATGTTGTTCAAAATAACGGATATTTTGCCCACTCAGAAAATGTGCTTCTAACAATGATTTTTGACAACAGAAAGGAAGTGCGCGGAATGGCTTTAAAAAAAATTTTATATTATCGTGAAAATCTTTACGACCCAACAAAATTAAGAGTTTACAAAAAGCCCACTATAAATTTTAACTGCACTAATTACTTCGACATGATCAACTTAGATAACGATGGCATTTTATCGGAACCCCCATTCACTGCAACCATACCCTATGAACACTTACTCAATTTCATAGAATTTGACGATCCGCCCCTTCCGGATCCACAAATTCCTCTTCACATTCAAGGAACCGAGCGGTTTGTGCAACTACTGACTAGTGTCTCACGTCGAACTATTGAAAAAAATCGCAATGGTGTTATGGCAGTCACAGTTAAAAGTCGAAACGTAACACCTAGGATTGATAGCAAGAAAGACCTTAAAAATAAGTAATGTTGAAATAAAAAGTGTGATATTTTGAAAACATCGCAAAATTGTTTATTTTAATTTTAGTGAGGGGACAGGTAACATAACTTAAAATACAAGGCCTTCCAATTTTTGGATAATTTTGAAAAAAATTTGCTTACACAAAATGATACAAATAGTAAGACTTTTAAAAACATAAACAAAATATTGGAGAAATTGAAAACTTTTTTGAGGGAAAAATATCTTCTCACATGCCCGCCATTTCTTTTTTTTTTTAATTTCAATTTTATCTCACTTTGATGAAGGGTACAGTACAACTGGTACAGCTGAATATACCACTCTTACGTGTTTACCTTAACATTAAGCTTATTAAAAAAAAAAAAAAATACAACTTTCTCATTACAAATCGGAAGCTCGATTTTGATTTTAGACTTATGGTTTCTTGGGTAAACTTCCTTACAATTTGTCGTAGATTACGATTTTGACAACCGCTTGGTGACTTTTTTTCGGTCCATACAAATTGACCCCCCCTAATATACATATATACATATATATATGTATTAAAAAATTCATTAAAACTATATCTGACCAGGAAAAAATGTAAGTCGAATTATTTGTATTCGTAATTTATCAATAATAATTATTACATTGTTTTTATCATATAATTTACCTAAGGGGGCATATAGGTTACAAATTTTTTCAAAACAAAATGTTTTTAGGGAATTTTTTTTCATAGAAGGAAAAAAGAAATCTTTTCATATTTTGCACATTTATTAACTAACATTTAAAGAATAAAAAATATTTGTCTCAAAATTTTTTAAATGGTTTTTGACGTTATTTGATATTTTTTTTTTTTTGAAAAAATGCAAAAAAATTGACGGTGTGCAGGATATCACCAGTCTGGAACATTCGAGAAAAAAAAAAGAAAACCAAATTTATCCTTGTTTAAGTGGCTATCGCCTGAACTAGGATAATTTTATTCCACCAAAAAAAAAAACAATATGGTGGGCATCTGAAGAAAAAGAGAGGCCAAATAAAAATTTAACAGCTTGAGAGTGAAATTTCTTGTCGAAACTATACTCAAAAAGCGAGCGCTCACAATCGGTCATTGAAAAGCCGAATAATCTTAAAAACGCTGAATTAAAAAAACAACAGCTGTTTTTGACAGGAGATGTGTTCTTGTAGAAGAGAAAATAAGCAGTTGTCAATGCTACCTGGTATTATTATACCAGGGCTTACGCGCTTAAGCATAAGTCAACATGACAAGCTCAAACTCCTTAGAAGGAGTTAAATTAAATAAGCTTCAATGTGTCAATTATATGATTTTCTAAAATTTATGTTTAATATTAAAGCATTCTAAAAATATTTGAAGTTATTTTTTTACCATATGTAGTCTTAACATCTCTCCTTCCCGTTTTTCGATTGCAGTCACATTTTCCTACACACCATTAAATTAAATTTGAAATATCCTATCTACACCACTGTGCTTTGTCCAATCGCAAGCACTTAATTTCATTGCTCCATTATTTATTTTAACCGACATGCTGCATTTTTCACGATCAAAACAATGCCCCATACATAGCACAAGAGCACAACGCATTTACATAAACAGCAAAAAAAAAAAAAAACAAACAAAAAACCACAACGCAATAACTGTTTACGATCCGCATCATAAATAAAACGAACGAAAAACAATCCAACGCTCGTCAGTGGCTTTCTGCGGCAGCGCAGTCGCATAGACTTGAAAACAGACTTGAAAAGTAGAAAGCTTGGTTTTTTCTACCAATTAATGTAGGGTAGAAAACAAATAGAATCAAGTCTGACTTATGATTCGTTTTTCAGAAGCAAGTCGAGGCTTGTAGGGTAGAAACATATCAAGTTTCTACAAGTCAAGCCGAAGCTTAATTATTTTCAAGTTACTTGATTTTCAATTGTCTTGTTGCAGATCTCTGTTCTACACACATGTGTGTCAGCAAATTTTTACTCTATTAGTTCTGGGTTAATGATCTTATGTGACTCACTTGTTCATGTGAGAGGAAAATAAGTATGAGTGAGTTGAGTACTATTTTGCGTTTTGCATTTACTTATTCTTTTTTCTGATTTGTTAACTTTTTCGTGTGAGAAAATGAATGAGTTGAGTATTATTTTGAGTTATGTCTTATGCTTTTTGCGAAACAATTAACGTTTGTTTCAAAAAGTCATTCCACTGAACTCATGGTGTTTATTGGTGTTGTGAGTCATTATGGTATGCAAAATAAAAACATTGTGTCGATGAGAGAGTTGAGCACTGCACCGGTTTATATCAAGAATGATAGAAACAAGATTACGCGTTCCGCAGTCCTGTTATCTAATCCTCTCTTTCTCAATTGAGTGCATTACGTCACACAGTACTTTTGCTTAACAAAAACGTATGCAAATGTGCGATCTCTTAGGCAAATTGGCGAAATTAAAAATAAATTCTTTCGAAAAAGTAAAGTTAAAATATCTACTCTTCTGTATAAAAATATGAATACTTTCGTTTACGAAAAATATGAATTTTTTAAACTTTCAAGATTTTTATCTCCTAAACTATTTGAGACTGACAAAATTTTATTATAACAATAGGTTAATGGTTTAAGTTAAAGAAGAACTTTCACTCATAAACACTCACACTCGTTCACTCACGGCACACAAAGCAACAAAGATTAAGTTATCTGCTGATATAAACCCAAGAATGATATAAACCAGATTACGTGTTCCACAAATGAAAGAGAGAGAGCATGACGTCACAAGCAATATTGTCAGACTTTGGAATAATTTTACTTTGGGACCAACGCCTAACTATTTTTATACCCCCACGTTTAAAAAACGTAAATGGGGGTATATTAATTTTGTCACTCCGTTTGTAACGCCCATAAGGAAGTGTGGTAGGTATGGAAAAATATATATATTCTTGATCAGCATTACCACCCGCGTCGATTTAGCCATGTCCGTCTGTCCGTCTGTCTGTGATCACGATTATAGCCGTAATGTTCAAGCTATCTTCACGAAATTCTATATTTAAGCTTTTATGTTTTTTTTTTTTATGTAAAAAACTAATGTCAAGTTCGAAAATGAGCCAAATCGGATGAAAGCCACGCCTACAAAGTGGCTTTATCAAAGCGGTAAAATCTCTTAGAATTCCATAAACGTTAATGTATGTACTTGAAATTTTGAATTTGAGTTTTGATATTAAATAAACACTCTGAGTATGAAATTCAAACAAATCCGATGAAACACGCCTACCTCCCATACAAAGTGACTTTATCAAAAATGTAAAACCATGCATATGAACTTTGATATATAACATGTACTCTGTGTATGAAATTCAACCAAATCAAGTGAAATCACCTCCCATACAAAGTGACCTCATTAAAGAACGAATGTTTGCTGTTAAAACTATGGCGAAAATGTTTTTGTAAATAAACATTTTTTTGACTTCTTAAGACTTGAAGTATGTATATTTTCGTACGGACGTGGGGGTATTTTAACTTCGACCCAGTCGAAGGTCATTTCTTACTAGTTTTTTTATTTTTATCATGTGCCCGAAGACCTCACCTTCATTTTCGTCACTTAAAATTTACCGTTACGCCATTGGTCACAGAGTTAAAATTCCATGCAACGTTTTTTCATGATTGTAGCATTTTTGCTGCATTATGTGGCTGCCACCCTGAAATCATGACGATAAGAATTTTTTTTTTTTTAATTTAGTTGTGAGGCGAAATAACACATCTATGCTGTCGTAAAACAGAATTTACCGAAGCACGTCTCCTGAGTGAGTAATAAATTCCATGCAACGATATAAAATTTCTGCTACATAATCTGCTATATTCACGACCTGGTGACGAAGACGTTTTTTTTTTGCGGAAGCTGCGCAGCTTCCACCGCGTCCCGATGACGTCTTGAATTTTTGTTTTGTCTTTATGAATTTGTTTAATCATAGATTTTACACTCAGCGAGTAACAAATCAATGAATCAAACGCCGATGAATTTTGAAAAATTCCATAATTGCTCTAATGACATTAATCCTTTCAGGCCCAAATTAGCCCTGGAAGTGCCAAACATTTCAAATTTCTTTGAGGATCAGTTTTTGACTGAAATAAGCCTTGTACCGAGTTTTAAATCCATATTTCTTTCCTAATAGATACTACAAAAATTTTGACAAACATTTAAAAAATTTTTTATTAATTCTAGTGCTCTAAATATCACATATTTCTTCTAACTAAAAATGTTTATAAGAGCTCTTACTTTTGTACTTTTACATCTAATTACATTTAGCCTTAGAAAATTTCCGGAAATATTTAAAAAAATAATTTTTTAATTTGCTCTTTTTTGAAGTCGCGCGGTCGCGCACATGAGTTGACTCGGTATAACTTTGATAAGCATGTTATAAAAATTCATTTTCGTATTTTTGATTTCTCCTCTTATTCCCCACATTTCAATCTATCATTCAAAATTTATTGTACAAAATCGGGGGGTCCCAAACTAGAAACAGAGCCACAAAGCCAGAAGTTGCCCACGGGCAACTTTGGGGCTGAAAGGGTTAATTTGTCAGTGTTATTCACAATGCCGCTCCCCAGAAAATCTAATCTTTCGCATCGAACCAGTAATGCAAGTAGAGTTCGAAATATTGCCAATCAATTCGCCAAAAATTGAAAAAAAAAGAAAATAAATACATTTGTAGGCTTAGGTAGTCGAGTAAGTAGGTAGCGTCCTTGAATGCCACCCCAGAGGTCACGGGTTCGCATCCCGGCCACAATTATTAGGACAACCATTTGTATAAGGATTTGAACAAGAATAAGAAAAAGGATGAGGGAGGGCAAGGATTTAGAAAAATATTAAGGCTTGGAATAAAATTAGGAGTAAAACAAAGACTTGCACAAAGATAAGAGCATGGAATTGTACAAGGATGACGGCAACAGCTTAGACAAGAATTAGGTAAAGAACTAAGGAAAGAACGACAAGATTGCAAAAGGATAAGGACAAAAATTAAGACACACCTAAAACAATATTTAGAACAGGGTTGGAAAAAGGAATGAGAAAAAAATACACGGGTGCGTATTGGACACACGAGAGAAGCGAAGCTTTTTCGCAATTTCATGGACGTGATAATGTAATGGCTTTTTTTTATTAAAATAATTTTTAAATTAAAAACTTTAAAATAATATTTATAAAGTAAATTAAGAAAAAACACATTAATCTTCACACCAGTAAATTTTATTACATTTCATTATTACTTTTTTCTGCCACTTAGAAAACTGACTTGTCACTCTTAACTTTTGTTTTAAAAACAAAAAAAAAAAAAAACATATACCAACAACAACACAAACGTATTCAAGAAAAAAAAACGAAAAAGAAACACATACTTAACGATCGTGCAGTAAGTAGAAGCATAATTTTTGTTTTGGTTTTTTTTTTATTCTTGTTGTTTGGATAGCCAATACGCAATCCTTTTAATAGACATTGTAGGATATGGGTAATAGATAGCCAATACACAATGTGATATGTTGCAGCAAAGCTTTAGTTAATAATTAATATTGAATCAGCGACTTTTCAAAACGAAGGCTTGTGGTTGGGTTAAAGCAAGGGTGTCAAACTCAAAGGTTAAGTTTGGCCGAGCAAACAAAGTTTAACTTTCGGTGGGCCGCAAAATAAGTTAATATTCAAAGAAACAAAGATTTATTCGAATAATTATGTATTATAAATTATAATTTATTATAAACATATATATAAAAAAAGAAAAATTTAATATTTACATCCTGATACTTGGCATCTCTTCCGTGCTACTAATTTTTCTATTTCGGGAGGAATTTTGTTTGCAGTGATGACTTTCAAAACTGATCCAAGGTGAGCGTCATTAATAGAGTTTCTAACAGCAGAAGTTCAAAAACACAATTACATATATCCTGTCCTGTAGTAGTACCACGCTTTGGTATTAGTTCCAATAATTCCTCATAAATATTAAAATCCGTGTCGCAAGCACGAAGAAACACAGCTAATTGAGCTAAACCACCAATGTCCGTACTCACGTCACAGGCAATGGAAAAACTTTCGAAACTAGAGGATTTTGCTTTGAACTGATCACTTAAATTCGTGGCCAATTCAGTTACTCTTTCCGAAACTGTATTTCGAGACAAAGAAATTGTTTGAAAAGCCTTCAAATTTCCAGGACAAACAATTTCTCCAGCTTTAATCAGGCATTTCTTGATGAAATCACCTTCAGTAAAAGGCTTCGAGTGTTTAGCTATCAACTCTGACAATACGTAGCTCGCATGTACCGCAACTTCACTTTCTTGCAATACTTTACTAAACATTAACTGTTGTTTTTTCAGACCTAACTTGAGCTCTTTCAACTTTTCTTGTCTCATTAATCCTTCGAAACTATCATATTTTGATTGGTGTTGTTAGTAGTGACGTTTAATATTATTTAATTTTGGTACATGAATACCATTCTTACATATCAAACACATTATTTTATCTTTTACTTCACAGCAAAAATATTCTAATTCCCATTTCACTTGGAGTACTCGATATTCGTCCTCGATTTTTCGTTTAGTTTCACTTGGCTACGATGAAGACATACTGAACACAAAGATCTGGCGTAAATAAGCAGTTGTTAACACAAAAGAATAAAATTAATATTAATAAAATATTAATTTTTTAATATTAACCTCCCAGACAGAGAATAACTGCACAAATCAATAAGCGTAATATGAGTTAATAGGGTATTAATTATAAGCGACATAAATAATACTCAATATGCAGCAAAAGTCAACAATAATTCAATAAACAAACAGCTGATCAAAAGTGATGCCACCTATTAAAAATTGCTGGTAATGAGCATGATACAATCACAAGGTAGGCTTATTTTGAAATGGCTGCTCAAACGTTAATTTTTGCAATGCATTTTGTTTAATAATAGCAAAAACAAAGAATATAATTTAAAAAAAAAAACGTTTAGTGAATTCTACCTATCTTATGTTTATTCTGCATTGATATGTAATTATATTTATACTTTTGTGTGCCAATATATTGGCCGGGCCGCAAAAATATTCCTTGTGGGCCGCGTGTTTGACACCCTTGGGTTAGAGCATAGAACTATCAGTCGAAGGGACATGAGTTCAATGCACACGGCGGACAAGTAATTATTTTAAATTTATTATTTTCTTGTTCTAACAGACGCTAGCAAAAAGCTACATCAATTCTAAGAAAAAAAGTGTCTAAAAAAAAGAGTCGTTTTTGAGATTTCACTCCAACAAATCACAAAACGATGCGTTCGATTGCTTCAAAAATGGTGCAAGGAGTTTAACAAGAATTTGGACACACTAAGGACTTGATTTGCGACAAAGATTTTTAAAATAAGTGGGACAAGGATTAGGAAAGAGATTATAAAAAGGATAACGGCAGGACATGGTGGCGTCCGTGGCGTAGTTGGTTAAAGTGCGTGGCCGCTATGTCAACGAACTTTGGAGACCCAGGTTCGAACCCCAGCAGCGACAGAAAGAATTAAAATAATTTTTTGTACGGCCGCCACCTCTTTGCAGACAATGGCAAACCTCAGAGAGTAATCAAAATGCCATGTAAAGCTTCTTGAGAATAAGAACATTCCGTTCATCGCCGTTCGGAGTCGGCGTTAAGCCTGTAGGTCCATTTCTCGGTCAATTGTGTACAAACTTAATAACACGCACAACACAATTGATCATAAGAAGCTAGGTCAAAGTCCTTTCAAGGGCTGAAATGGCCAGTTATTTATTTATTTATTTATTAACGTCAGGACATGGATTAAATCAAGAGTTTGGACAGTAAGTGGAACAAAGAAAAAGATAGGGACAAAAATAAGGACAAAGATAAAGATACCCTGTATGATATAGCCAACTTTTATTTATTCGGGTTAGGTATTCCGAAATCAATGAAGTCAATACTCACATCTATGTATGTTGATGCCTCCACATGTACATTTTCCACCCTTATGGATTATTACAAAATTTTGTCTTATTCTTACATGCAGAATTGCATCCTTAAATAATCCTTTATCCTTTAAAAGTGCAATTAAAAAAAAAGACTCGTCGTTTTTTTCACACATTTTATTGTTTATTTATTTCTTGCATTTTCTGCGCATTGTTTTTTCCTCCTTTTTTTCCTCTCATAATTAATATTCATTAATATTTGCTCTATATTTCTTGAATGTCATACTTATTACTTATGTTGTTTAGTTTTTATATTTTAACTTAGTTCATTTTGCTTATAACTTAAATGATATACATAACAAACTTAAAAATAAAAATATTCAATGAATTCTATACAACGTTTAGCAATTTTACAAATTGTATCACTTAGACTATTATCGATATCGATAGTTTTATATAATATATATATATATTTATAATTTCTATATGTATATCTATTGACTTCATTTCATGTTATTGCAAAGTAGCAGATACTGGCTGCATTTTGAACAGTGACTAGATACATTCGAACTACATACAACAGACGAGCACTTAATGCAATTTACTAAAACTCTTAAGATAAAATTTTTAAGCCAATTTAAAACTAGACAATCAAACATAAATTCAAACATTATAGCTAAGAGATGATTTTTTTACATTTTACTAAATTTTAAGATTAACCTTAACAAATTAACAGATACACTAAAATTTCATTATTTATCCTTGCATACATGCAAGCATGAATGTTTGCCAGTTAGCACTATGTAAACGTACATACATACGTAATCCTACTCTGTATAGAGCTGTTTTAATGCATAGCGGTGTGTTTGCAAAAACTGTATCCTTTAGATAGGTGCAGTCTGCAATAAAAAAAAATTTAAATTTGTTCTAACTTAATCAAAAGCTACAAAATAATTACTTTAGTTTTAAAATGTATCTATAGCATTAAATAGTAGTTTTATGTTGTTATATATATATATGTATTCTATATATTTATAAGTATCTTTGTATTTATATTTATTTATGTATATATATGTATCTTTTATGTATAGTTATGTGTGTATGTTATTTATTTGTAGTTATTGTCCACCTATTTAGTTGTTACGGCATGTTTTTATTTTTTGTTTTCCGTTCTTGATAATTAATAATTTTGTTGAAAATTTTACACATTTTGCCAATAACAAATTTTGCATCAAAATGGATTTTCGGATTAGAAACACAGAATAAAATTTTAAATATTTTCAATTATATTTAGCTTAGCATCATAACACATTGAATAAAATTGTACAAAGTTGTCTTTTTCTGCTTATAACTGAAAATTTAAAAATTTTGATATTTTGCCAAATTTAAACGAGCTTTTTAGAGATACATAGGTATCTCTAATGTATGCACGTATATGAGCCGGAAAAATAATGATATTTTGCCATATTTATGTTCGGTTATTTCGTGAATTTTGAGCTTCATTATAATTTCCGCTATGATGCCAGGAATGCTGAGCCCCAGTCATAATTATTGAAATAGTTTTGAAAATTAATATTGCGTTGGTAATTGTATACTGATGTTGTTGTTGTTGTTGTTGGTGATGTTGCTGTTGTTGTTGTTTCGGTTGTTGCTGCTGAATTCATTGTTATTGTTGCTAATGCCATCTCTTCAATTTCCCTTATTATGTTGTTGTAGCTTCTGTTGTTGTCGCTGCTTTTGCTTCTGTTATAGTTGCTGTTGTTGTTGTTGTTTCCATTGTAGTTGGGTCAACGAATCAGCAAACCAGTATCTGGCGACCAGCGATTTGCCCGGTAGTACATATCCTTATACATTGAAGGACATGAATTTTGATTCTGTTTGAAAAAGCACAAAATGAAAAAATTTTAAATTTTTTGGACATTAATAAGAGTTGTGCTGTGGCTTTGAAGCAAATGTCAAGGTATTTAATGCATTTTCTAACCTTTGTTCGTTTAAAGTCTATATTCGTCCTTACAGTTCTATGGTGCAGCCCTTGCACGGGTCGCGCATTATTACCTAATGGTGCTTTGGGTGTACTCTCAGAGCCTTGCATCAGTCGTCTAAGTTGGTATAACTGCAAAGAAATAGAATGGTTAAGTCAAATTTGGTCAGTCTTGTTGAGTGATTTCGAGTTTTTGAAATTAAGCTTTTGTATCCTTAACAGAAGCCCAGAGAAATAACTACATATAAGTGTAATCGCCCTTTCTACTAAAGTCACCAGATAGCAATGATAGTTTTTCCAATTGTTATGTTTTTTTGTGGTCTAAGGAAATGATAAAAAAGTTCAATCGTGGTGCTTGAAAAGACGTGTATAAAATCGTGACAGATGACAAATCATGAATATATGCGTATGAGCCGGAAAAAAAAACACAATCGACCGTGTGGGTATTTCAAGACGAGGCAAATCCAACAGAAGTTGTTCACGCACGAAGCACCGCGAAGCAAATGGTCTCCTGTTTCTTCCACCGAATTGATCATGTGGCCACTGTTCCGCTTGAGCAACGTAGGACGGTCAATTCTGAATGGTACACGACCATTTGTATGCCGAAAGTCTTCGGAGAAATTCGCAAAACCAACCGCCAAAGACAAATCATTCTCCATCATGACAATGCGAGCTCGCACACATCTCGTCAAGCATGTGCATTTTTGAGCAGTCAGTTGAATTGATCCTCCATACAGTCCTGATTTTGCACCCAATGACTTCTTTTATTTGCGAATATCAAAGGTAAACTGCGTGGTTAACGATTTACGAGCGCCGCATGATTTTGAAGCGTTCAAAAATCATGTTTTGGAGGTGTCTCAAGAGGAATGGAAAAACTACTAAGACAAATGGTTTGAACGAATACAAAAGTGTATTGATCATCAAGGGGAATATTTTGAAAAACAATAAAGCCATTTTCATTTAAAAATGTTTGTTATTTGCTATTCCCGAAATATAAATAGTACCCTCGTATGCATCGTTTCAGGCTTGCCGAACGTGTGGAATTATTAAAAATAATTATTAAAAATATTGAAATCCCGGCTCAGTTGTAAATATGCAACAGGATTTTCCTCGTGAGGTCGGTCGTCATCATGGCTTCAGTGAGCAAGCAATTCGTCTCACCGTGGAAAAATTTGAGCGTGAGTACCAGAGAACTGCAATGAGTATCCGATAGAAATCGGATACTCGAATCATACTCGAGTTACTTGTTGATCTCTACCCTAATCCGTACTCCATAAAAAATGTACAATACTTATACTCATTCCACTCATTAGCATATTTTCGGGTATAAGTACATACTTATACCCGAGCGCGGCGTGACCCGAAGCACTCAGACTCGTATTCAATGAGTGCGTCGAGTCAGAGTCTTGAAAAGGCGCTATATCCGAGTATTTTCGGGTATATTTTGAGTGTACTCTGAGTACTGCTTTTTCTCTGCCAACGTCTCTAAGCGACAATAAGTAAAAGCTAACGCTCGCATATTTTGTTTGAGTTTTATGCTGCAAATTTGTTGTTGATATTTTATTTCGTTGTTAGTGTTAGTGTTTCGTTGTTAATGGTTTCGTTAGATAAAAACAAAAAACAACACATAGCACTGCACAAAAAGAAAAAACAACACAAGGCGAACACGTGTTTTTGTTTCTAACTAAGTGCTCAGGAAAAAGAAGCACAAAGCAAATACAAAAAACTCATTCATTCTCACTGCTACGCTCTACTGCGCTCTGCTTTATATCAGTGGCAGAATGACCCGAGTGATTTGAGTATTTGCGTCGAACCCGAGTTTCTGGGTAAGTAGAATAAGTATCAACAAGACGACAACAACTATAAGTATTAATGAACCGAAAAACCCGAACTTTACCCGATCCGACTCGTGATTTAGGATACTCATATTCATTTGAGCCGCCGCATTGCGGCTTAGTATAAGTGAGTATGAGTCGGGTTGCGTGCGATATGGGTTGAGTAGGTTTTTGTACTTATTTTTTTCGGATATACTTAGAGCAGTGGTCGGCAAACGCACACAACCATACAACGCTTCGTATTTTAATGTAACGATGTGCGTACACTGAGGCAAATTGCACGTTGAAAAGAAAACATTCGCTCCGATAATTTCACAAAAAAAAAGACACAGTTTCGAAAGTATCGTAAGAGTAGACGAAGAATTTTTTGTTTGATATATTTGGTGATGAATTTGTTATTCTTATAAATTTTTATGTTGGTAAAAAATAAATGTAATTCAATTTTACGTTTAATAAATGGAAACAAATATTTCAGAAAAATATGAAGTTATTGTTTTTCCTGCAGAACTTCCTAAAGAACTTAAATATATTTTAAATTCAATTGAACATTTTAAAATTAGCAAACAAATATATCTCTGTGTATATTATATCCAAAATATAATATATTTGTATATATTAAATATATACAACAACAAAAATGAAAGCAACTGTTATATACATATATGTAAATTTTACATACATTTTCAGAACAACACCTTGTTATCCGTAGACACGATTTAGTCTAAAAGTAACTTGGTAACTTTACGTCCAAATATTAAGCATTCTGCCTGTCCTGAGAAATTCTCAGCAAAAAAAATTCTTTTTCCCATTCAACCTCAAGCATGTTATTTAAAATAAGGTATATTATGTAAAAATGCTAATATTTTCTGATTCAATATGAACGGCTTATACTTTCTTTTAACAGTGTAAGCACCCTCTCTATGCGACAGCTTGTATGTGGCTTAAAATAAATACGCAAACTTGCTGAAGCAAAAAAAAAAATCTGAAGAAAGCAAGCGACGCAAAACTGCTCACTCGACAGTTGGCACTCGACTGAAGTTCGTTTATCTAGCTTCGGCTTCACATGCATAATAGCTGAATTACAATACTGCGTTAGGTCGGTCGGCCTTTGACCGTACTTTGGTCTCCGTTGTAAAAACTTTACGATATAAGCTGTCAAAACGGACGACCTCAAACTTTGCAAAACTAAATGTTGCGTTGACAGATCGTGCGTCTGTCATTTTGGTGATGCCAATAAAAGCAGCTATACTAAAAATCCCACAAAACGTCCCTTTTTTCGAAATCATGCAATTATAATTGTAATCAATGAAAAATTAAAAGATAGTGTCATAATAGCGTTCAATAGCGTTAAAAATCTTTTTTAAATGCTTTATAAATGAGATAATTTTAAAAATTGAGGAAACCTTCAATAAACCCTCGATAAAGCATTTTTATTTTGTTTATTTTGTTTTCATCTGAGCACAAATTATGTCAAAAATACATCAAATTGTTTCATAATATATAAAAAAAAAACAGAAAATGTAAAAAAAAATTATTGAATATGTTTGTTTATAAATGAGAGGATTTTTAAAAATGGCTGAACATCCAATAAATCCAATTAACCCCTCATAAAGCATTTTTAAAATTATTTGCTCTCATTTGAGGACAAATATTGTGAAAAATAATTAAAAATACTTCAAAAATTTGGATAATATGTCAAAAAAATTCAAAATTATAAAAAAATTCAAAAGAAAAACAAAATAAAAACAAGAAAATTGGTCAACACATTTCAAAATATTTACAAAACAAGATAATAAAATGACGATGTTTTCAGTGCAGAGAGTAGCTTCGAAAAAACAACGATGTTTAAACATCAAAATGTTGACGAAATTGTGACAAATAAATTAAAAGTCATTGAATTTATCAAATACACAAACCATTATTGACACTCTTCCCACTTCAAATCGAAAGTGTTCCTATTTTAACTACAAAGCAGCTACAACATTTTTATGAATAACAAAATTTTAAAAGACTTTTTAGCATTAAAAAGCTTTTTAAGTATTGAACGTTTTAAAGTTATTTGAAGATATTTTTATGGATACGGCTGAAAATATATAATTTTTCTTAAATTTAGTAATGCATGTAAAAGTAATTTTATTTTTTACATAAAACCATTTTTTTCTTCAAAATTAACCTTTATTACTATGGATTAAAGACAATATATTATTAAAGCTTGGAAATTAATCTTTCATTTGGTGTATAAAATTTAAGATTTACTTGAACTTTTATCGTGTTTTTCTATGATATAATGATTGCCCTTGTACGAAATGCTCTAAAAAATAGGGTAGATAACGATTTCTGGAACGCCACGATTCGACAGTGCATTTCAGAAGTTCTCTTCATAAAAATAAGAATGGCTGAAGGTTTTCTAGTAGATGGACATTACCAAGTGGCAGCTCCATACCGAATTTCAATATTATGCGGCATTTAACTCCAAAGCTATTTGATACCATAAGTTTGACTTATATGGGCGGTGCCATGCCCACTTGTACAATGCTCACTCAATTTTTCCAGTCAAAGGACAAGACTAAATAGTACATTCTTACCGAGTTTCATTGATGTGTGATAAATAGTTCGAAAGTTATATCCACAATTTGGGCAGCCGAAAAAGTGCCACACCCTTTTCCCAACGCCCATAAAATTTTACCAGTGGAACGGCACATGTAAATCGAGGCCGAACACCTAATTCCAATGTTGTGCGACCTATAATTCCAAAGTTATTCGATATTGCAGATTCGAGTTGCCACGCCCCCTTGTCAATGCTCGCTGAATCACTTGTAATTAGTGAGTACTTGGGTACAACTTTACAAAAACAAAGTGAACGGCATTTGCTAATCTACCTTACCACAACATTCCTTTGTGTGTTATATTATTCAAACAATGATATTAAGGGTATTCGTCCTCAACCAACCTCATTAAAATATCTAATTGACCAATATATAAGTTTGCCATTTTGCATGAATTATTATTTATAATATACTAAAAAATGCATTAATTTTAATAGAATATACAATTGAATAATATTAATATCATGCTAAATTCATCAAAATCATTTTTATACTACTTAAGCAGCATGTTAATTTAAAAAATTTGATCAATTTAAAAAAAACTCGCATCAAAATATAAATATCCACGATAATCCTTTGAAAATCTGAGTTTTCCATCGGAATCCAAGAATACCCACATTTTAGCATTGCTCAACGAAAATGCAACCCAGCGTTAATATGGAATGTCAAAAGCACGACCTAGCTTGAGCATGTCGCTACTCATAGCGTTGATCGTACGTCACCCCCTCAAATTCATATTTACGGGATGAGGTCGACGCAATGCATGAGGTCATATTTTGTGTTGCTTCATAAGAACCCATTGTTTCTAGTCGAGCTGTCAAAGGCCGACCGACCTAACGCAGTATTGTAATTCAGCCATAAGGCACTCATAAGCAGTGTTGCCATGTGGGCAGATAAAACTTGTTTTGCCAGTTTTTTGAGAGGTTAGAAAGTTTTCAAGTTTTTCCTTAAAAAATAAAGTTTTATTTTATTTTACCCAGTTTTTCAAGTTTTTACGATTAAGGGGGGAAATATACCCAGCGGCCGAAGAAAAAAGGACAAAGTTTGTGCATTTTTTTAAGGAAACCTAAGGGATATTTTTAAATGAGAGTTTTTATACCTTTAAATATACACATTCAAGAGTATGTTTAGTGTTCTTTTATTAAAAAAAATTAATATTAAGGTCGATACAGCATTTTTTGTAGAGCGCTCTGAAAATGCGTTGACCAAGATTGCTCCTCCTAAATTCAACTGAAACAAAAAAATGAAATATATTATTAAACTAGATACTTAAAACTCGTACTTGTCATGGCCGATTTTGAAAATATTGATTTTTCACAAAATGGAGGACTTCCGAACGTAAATTAACGATTTTCGACCAAAAATTCGTCATTATTTCGTCTATAAAAAATGAATAAAGCTACAAAAAAAAAATCCTCTGACAAGTACGAGATTATTATGAATAAAATAAGCCTGCAAAAAAATCAAAACAATCGGTTCACTGAGCTTCGAGAAATCTTGGTCACCGACTTTGAAAACATGGTTTCGAGAAAAACGCGTTTGAAAATAAGGGCCAATATTGCGCGCTCTAGAAGGTGGTTCACTCACTAGACTATAACTTTGTTATTTTTTGAGATATCGAATTGAAATTTTCACCTCATATTCTTGAGACCTAAAAATTTAAGAAAATGTAACAATTTTTTGAAAAAAAAAGTTCTGGATATATTTCCCCCCTTAAAACGATGCTTTCTATTTTAGTGAATCTATGAATCAAATAGATAAACTAAATTCTATGTTAATACAAAAACATAAGTATCATTTGAAGCTGCTACTACTAATTTTCACTCCTTTTCAAAGTTTATTTTTATGGCAGCGCTGTTGCTATTATTGTTGCTGTCATTGTTTCTGTTCTTTTGTCGCGGTTTCCCTTCGTCGAGTCTTGGCGGTCTATTTTTGGGATTCCTTTTTAAACTTGACGCTTCAGTTGACATATATTCAGAGTTAACGATCAAGTCTTCCGTATTTTCTTGAGAAAAGAAGTAGCCAAAATAACGGGACAACGAGAGAACAAAGCGAATTGCCAAAAATTTTAAAGCACACATTTTAAAAATACATGTTTTAGTTAATTTTTAATATCAAGGTTTTTCACCAAAAAACAAGTTTTTATTTTTGGAAATTAAAGTTTTTTTCAAAAAAAATATGGCAACACTGCTCATAAGGCCAAAGCACATAGGAGGCATGCATGCTTCAAGCATCTGTCATTAGGAGTGTTCACATTCATCAAATTATTGGTCAAACAGTTTGACAAACAAAAATATATATGGGATTTGACGACTATTTGATGATAATTTGATGTGTAAACACTCATCAAACTGTTTGTCAAATCGTTTGACGAAAATCAAAATATTTTGATTTTTCTGTTGTTTGACCAACAGTTTGACGAGAAATTTGACAATGTGAACACTCGTCAAATTTTATAGTACAAATTTTGCCAGTTGAAAAAAGATTTCAACGTGAACACATCGCATAAACATGATAATAACAGAAGAATGTATCTGAAAAAAATTTTTAAAATATTTCCGGACACATTCAGAGTTTGTTTGCTTCGTTTGGTTCATGTTTCAATAAAATATTAATAAAAATTGCTCCGTCATGGCAACGCGTTCACTTCGATGCGCAAGCAAATAATGAAATTTGACGAAAAATTTGAGAATGTGAACACTTGTGTGGTCAAACTGTTTGACCAACAATTTGATGAAAAATTTGACAATGTGAACACTCCTATTTGTGATTTAATATACATATTCCTATGAAGTAGCCCACATTAAAAGCATGCACGCATGCATGATGCTTGAAGCATGCCTGAAGTTGGCGAACTTTTAACTTTTTGCAGGCATCAAAGCATGGACAGAAGACATGTGTGAAATAAAAGCAATATCAACACAACCAATAAGCATAAAATATCCTCCAATTCCATTTTTAGTTGCTTTTGATTAAATTTAATGTATTTTTACTACTTTTTCTTTAAAATTTCTATTCAGTTTAACATATTTTAAATTTATCACATATGGGATGCATGCTTTCCATGTGCTTTACCCAAGCATGCTTCACAGGCATGATGCATGCTTGAGGCATGCATGCTTTCTATGTGTTTTGGCCTACACGGTCGAAAATTTGGGTTTAAATTTAAAACCCTTAAAACTCTTTTTGGGTTTAAACCTAGTTTTTTAAACCCTAGGGTTTCTTCTTTGAACCCGTCAAGGTTTACTTTCGGAAAATTCACGAATTTTAAACTCTAGGGTTTAAAAAATAAACCCAAAAAGTTAAAAACTCTATGTATTTACTCATTTAAACCCAAAAAGTTTAAAATTTGGCCTTGAGGTCTTTAATTTAAACTCTAGGGCTTAAAAAGTAAACCTTAAGAGTTTAAATTTTTTTTGTTTTTAGAATTTTAAACCGTGGGGTTTAAAAAGCAAACCCATAAAGTTTGTAATTGCATATTTTTTTAAGGTTTAAACTTTAAAGGTTTAAAATTTAGACTTAGAGTTTATTTGTGGAAATAATTTCAAACTCTGAGGTTTAAAAAGTAAACCCGTAAAGTTTTAATTTTGTAGTATTCACAAAACTGTACAATTGAACAGTTATCTGAGCAAGCCGAGAAATTTAAGTATTCTTGTAAGTGAGAATATTTTTTTTTTGTTACAATTCAGTCGGTTACAATTTCCTGACGAAGTTGAATATGGATATGTGTGGTCGTTTTAATAAAGTGTTTTTTGTTGAGACAAAAGAATTCAAATATGTGAAACTGTGTAAATTTGTTGCTGGTGAAATTTTCGAGTACGAGGATTTGCTGCAATCCGGTAAGTTTTAAAATGCAGGTTTTCTCGATGTTGTCTTCTGGTTTGTACATGCATAGATCCAGTCGAAGGTAATTTCTTTCTAGTTTCATATCATTGATTTAGTTTTTTTGCTCGTGTCTCCCGGAGTTGTCAAACTTAGTTGCCGGCGCTGCAGCAATATAATTGCGAGTCGGTCATTGTTGTTTGCGGTCGTACTGCGTTCGCGTTTATATTGTGCGGTATAAAAGAAGTTAAGAGTCTTTTAAAGAGTAATAGCTTTAAACATATATTGTGTAAGTCATTCTTGTGAAATAAAAATGTGCTGTCTTTAATAGTTTTTACTAGAACTTTGCACAAGATTTTAAAGTGTCAGAATTTACAAAGCAAAAACAAAAAACGCACATGAAAAAACGCTTGCTTCGCTCTGTTGTTGTTGCTGCTGTTGCTTTGTAACGTGTGTTTTTCTATCGGCTGCTTGTGTTCGCTTAGAAGCAGTTAACAACAAAGCGCAGCAAGTGCTGGCAGCTATTTCAATTTCATAACATAAATTAATTTATCATATTGCTCAAATCGTCTGCACTTTTTCACAAATAAAGTTTTTCATTTTAGTAAATATTGAGTAAATAATTCATAACTGTTTATGTTTTAGTAAAAATGGAAGGCATTGGCTAAAGATACTGAAGAATAGTTGAGGCAATGAGAAAAATTACATAATTTTGTTTTAATTACTAAATTACATAATTATTTAATCATCCTTTATTCCAGGGACCATGAATATTTTAATTTAATGTTATATATTTTGTTTTTCAGTTTTGACCTACACAAAAAATAAACAATTTGCTTTTTTTTGTGACAACAATGACATAAAATTGCCATCAGATGTAATTATAAGTGTGATAAGCCAGTTTTCTTATTGCTCCTGTTTTTATCTTAAATGCCATTCCAAAGAAGCTGCAAGTAATCAGGTAGAGTTAAGTGGAAGTAAAGGAATTTTTACCTCAAATGTAAGTTATCTTTCCCTTAAAATAACACAGTCTAACATCAAAACAAGGTGATTTGTAAAATAAATTCGCGCTTGTATTTAATGACCTTGAACGAATTTTGATCGAAATTGTTTTACTGTGTAAAAAATATATTCACGACCAAGAGTTTTAATTATATATTTTAAAAAGGATGTTCGAGATTTTCTGCATGAGAATGAAGGAGGCCAGCTTTTTAAAATATGCAACAACAATGCAGTGTTGGACGATAAAAGTAGAAGGCTATTGGTTCGAATTTTAACTCAATTTCTTACTTCGAAATTTGGTGATTATCCAAACAAATCTGTGAAGTTGCGCATTGCTTCTATAGCTGTAGAGCTATTTCCTTGTCTTAGGACGAATTCGAAATATAGTGGAGCCGTATGTATTTAAAATAGTCTTGACGATAACAATTTTACTTAGTTTTAATCCCTAGTATTAATTTAATTATTCGTTCTCATTGTTTTCAGGAAATTTTTTTCAACCCTGACAATAACACAGGATTTATTCAGAGCCAGCTGAAAAATCGAAACTTCAAACGAAAAAAATTCGATTCTGAGGATCAGGATGTGGGGTCTCTTGAACACGATGGTTTTTGGGATGAACTATCGCAAGAAAATTTAAAATTTTTCAAGACTGTAGAAATACCTGCTAAAAAAGAAGAACTCGTTAAAACATTAAGAGAAACCGTAAATCAGAGGCGAAAACTTTTAAAAAAGGAAATTAACATACAACAAACATTTCCTTTTTATTTGCTTGACCCTGAGATGGTGAGTTATTACCTGCTTGAAAAATAATTAATTTAATTCTAATACGTTTTTATTTCCAGATTTTGATTGATTTCGGAATACAGTTTCCAGATATTTCTATTGACTTGAAAAGATCCTGGTCAGAAATAGAGAATGTCATCCATAAAGTTTTTGACTTAAAAGGATCACCTGATAATTCACCTCAAGGTAATTTTCATTAATGTTATATGTTTTAGTTTTATTTAGAATTGTATAATATCACTGTACAACAATATGCACCTTTTAAAAAACTCCGCCCACTTTGTTATCGATTCTTTATATTTTCGTGTACGCTGATCACGAATATGCGATTATTTTTTAGGGTCACCTCTAGTTTGGTCTCTACAGGACTTTGAAATTTTAAAGGATATCTTTCTTTGAATAATTGTTTAGTATAGAAGTTTATGTCCCATCATAACAAATTTGGTATCAAAATAAAGGGAGTTAAGTAAAGAAAATTAAATTATTAAAAAAAATTAATGTGCTTGAAATTTTTGTCCAATTAAAAAAACTTTGTTGATAATATATAATTTATTTACTACAGCTCTGCAAAATTTCATTGATCGCTTCATTGGTTTATTTTTAATAAATTTTCAAAGTATTTTAGAAATCAGAAATTGTGCAACATGTCGTATGAGTTACTTTATATAAATTGAATTTCGTTGTTATGTTTACGACCACGTACAATAAACTTTAACACGCAATAAAATTTAATTTTAAATATTAAATATTCAAATATTACAATTCAATATTTTCAATGTAAGTACAGAGTATTATATATAATATATAATATTAATATAATGTATAAAGAACCGATAACAAAGTGGGCGGGGTTTTTTTTCGTGTTGCACCGTGTATTCATTTACGCGATATGCGTTCATTCAATTAAAACCATAATATTATTTTCCAGATTGGACTGAAAAAGTACAAAACTTCATATATTTAATAAAACTCCTGCCTTCGCCACCAGGGGCAAAGAATAAAGGAAAACAAAACAACAACTCCGAACGCGGTACGTCAGCTTTTATACAATTTTATGAAGACAAAACTCCGACCTGTCAAATTGAAACATCAATAACACAACAAGAGCCAATTATTATTAAAATAGGACCATCTAAGCAAACAATAACTCAGTGTTTTATTACTATTGATGGTAAGCTGCTAGCGATACCAGGACATTACGACTTTTATGAAGTTTTTGATATATATTTTAAAATATTTCATATTTTCAATATTAAATATACGGCTAGTTTAAGCCTCTTTTTTAATTTTTTTGAGACATTTATATATAAAATGGAAAATTCGAAGGCATCTCCAAGAGTTTTCGAAATATGGACAGCGGTTCAAAACTTTTTAATTCTATACCCTTCTTCAACCCATAGTGAAATTTATATATAAATTAGATGTAAGTTAATGCAAATGTTTCAATATCGAACTTTTACTTTTGTGTACTTTTTTGTTTGCGAGCTTCAGTTTAAATGTCTAAATTTAATTTTTATGTAAATGTTATAAAATGGATAATGTATTTTTTTGCTTTGTTTGTAAGCGACAGTTTAAAAATTTAAATTTCATTATAAAACATTTAAAATATGTTCATAATTTGCAGAGTTCGAAAAATTTACAGTTGCATTGTATCGCATCGCAAGAATGTACCCTTAAGTTTTTTACATATTCAGGACTCAAAAAGCATATTCAAATTTGCTTAAAAAAAGTACAAAAGAAAGCAAGTTGTAATAAAACTAATTTAACAAATACATATCAGAATCAATTCGTGAATACAGAAACAATTCTAGAAACAAGTCCTCTCAATTCTAGTTTTATAAATGAAAACAACTTTATAAATTTGTTTGATACGTCCTTAGTTACGTTTGAGTCAAAGGAAAGTTCAGCATTTCAGAACAATGATATTAATAATAGCATACAAAATATTTTCCACTTTCTTTCTGCAAGTAATATGGCGGATTGCAACATTGACAATTTCTATTATTTATTAAAATGTTACACTGAAAAATTATTTTCTTTACTTGCTGAAACTCCATCGCAAAGTTTTAATGAAGCCCAATGTAGTGTTTTAAGCAATTTAAAAAATTATTCTACAAAATATTACAGGAAACAGACTTTTAATAATTCGGACTTATTTGTGTCACCAATTGAATTAGATATATCACTCAGATGGGAAAAAGTATACAATGCTAGCATGAATTCTTTCGACAATGTTCGTAAACAAAGCAAATTTCAATATGTTTCTATTTTAAAAACAATTGAATGCTTATTTAAAATTAAAACTTTTCGAGATATTTATTTTTCCAACAGTCACATTTGTGAAAGTGATTTTATCAGCAGCTTTTGTTGTGCATCTTATTGCCAACAGGAAGCATTTTATACAAGAAACCCAAATGCATTAAAAATAGGATTGTTTTATGATGATTTTGAGATCGTTTGTCCGTTAGGAAGCAAAACGTCAGTTCACAAAATGGGTGCTATTTATTTTTCAATTTTGAACTTACCTGAATTGTGTTTATCAAAACTAAAACATATTTATTTAGCTGCTCTTTTTTATACTGAAGACATAACAAACAATAATTCGTTTAACACAATTTTAAAACCTATTTATGAAGACATAAAAAAATTGGAAGATGAAGGCATAACTGTTTGTGATATTGTTTTGAAAGGAACTTTAGTAGCTGTATCACATGACAATCTCGGCGGAAATTCAATTTTTGGTTTTCGGAAATCTTTCTCATCTGGACAATTTTGCCGATTTTGTGAACTTGATTATTCAGAAATTAAATTGAATACATTTGAAAGTGTTGAAAAGCTTCGCACATATCAAACACTTTTGGAAGATGATAAAATGTTATTCAACAATATCTTAAATAATCTGCAGTATTATGACATAATAAAAAATGGAACTGTTGATATCATGCATGATATTTTAGAGGGGGCAGTTCCATATGCATTAAAAAAATTGTTTTCCTACTTAACTGAAAATAAAATAATAACAATTAATAAAATAAATAGTTTTCTTTACTCTTACAATTATACATACTTAGACAGAAAAAATAAACCTACTTTAGTATCTTTAAAAAAAAAATCAAAAACTTCCATAGGGCTATATGCGTCTCAAAATTGGTGTCTTATTGAACACTGTCCTTTTATTTTTTATGAATATAAAAACAAAGTAAAGGATGAACGCATTTGGAAATTGATAACAAGTCTTTTAGATATCATGAAAATAATCTTTTCTAATAAAGTCCCAATATCTCAAATTGATTTACTCAGCGATAAAATTCAAAAACATTTGGAAATCATTTTGGATTTAGGTGATAATTTGCTGCCGAAGCATCACTTTATGACTCATTACCCTAAAATTCTACGATGCCTCGGACCTTTAGTCCTTGTGTGGTCCATGCGATACGAAAGTTACCATCGAAATTTCACTAGAATTGGTCGCTATTTAAATAATTTTTCACACTTAACAAAAACGTTAGCAAACCGCCATCAACAAAAACAAAGTCATATGTTAAAAAGTATTTCTTTTGATCAAAAATTAGTATTTGGAAAAAAAAAATTAATTGAATTAAGTAAATATAGTACTAAGTACAACTTTCTAGATCTCAGCAAATATATATATACTACTTCATATGTAATATTTGGATTTGAATATAGAAAGGGATTTTTCATTGTTCAAAATAAAATCAACTCAAACAATACTTTACCAACTTTTTGTAAAATCAAAGATATTTTAATAGAAGAAAATTCTGAAATTGATTTCATATGTATGCATTATAAAACAATTATTTTTAATAACGATGTAATTGCCTTTGAAATAAAAAAAACCAACATCATATCTGTAATTAATCTTAAATCCCTTTGCAACAAAAAATCTTTTAACTCTGTAATAACATTAAATTCTGAATTTATAGTTTCTAAGACTTTAATTGAATAGCATATTATAGTATTTAATATTAAATAATAAAAAATACAATTTATAAAAATGTTTTTGAAATTTTCTCTGTTTTTATTTATTGATTTGCAATTGAATTTTTTATGAAGCTTGAGATTCAAAAATAAACTCACAGTTTTTGAAGCGAGTTCTTGAAATCTGGGGTTTTAAAAATAAACTTTGGGTTTAAAAATAAAACCCAAACGGTTTTAAATGTAAACTCTGGGGTTTTAAAAACAAACTTCGGGTTTAAAAATAAAACCCATACGGTTTTAAATGTAAGCCATGGGGTTTTAAGAAAAAACTTCGGGTTTAAAAATTAAACCCATACGGTTTTAAATGTAAACTCAAGGGTTTTAAAAACAAACTTCGGGTTTAAAAATAAAACCCATACGGTTTTAAATGTAAACCCTGGGGTTTTAAAAACAAACTTCGGGTTTAAAAATAAAACCCATACGGTTTTAAATGTAAGCCATGGGGTTTTAAGAAAAAACTTCAGGTTTAAAAATTAAACCCATACGGTTTTAAATGTAAACTCAAGGGTTTTAAAAATAAACTTTCGGTTTAAAATCAAAACCGCGGAGTTTTAAATGAAAACACGCACTTCCTTTTTTAGACTTCTTGAAGTTTTAGTTTTAAACTCGAAAGTTTTAAAAACAAACTTTCGGTTTAAAAACAAAACCTTAGAGTTTTAGTTTTAAACTGCTTGAGTTTAAATTTTAAACTGCTTGAGTTTAAATAACAAACTTTTGGTTTTAAAAGTAAACTTCAGGGTTTGCAAATGTATATATTTTCGGTCTTATGTACTATTTTAAGCCAAAGGGTTTTAATTTAAAACCCGTTTTGGTTTGGATAAATATAGAAACCCTCAAGGTTTTAAATTTAAACCCAAATTTTCGACCGTGTATACTGATGCGCTGACCGCGGGCATGCTTTTGCTTGTGTTTTCAATGGCGGATTGTGAGCGCTCTCTTTTTGAGTATATTTTTTGACAGTATATGATTTCTCAAGCAACTGTCAATGCTACCTTGTATTATTATACCATGGAATCACAAAGAAGCTACCCGTTGCAGATCACTGGTGAGTACACAACCAGATAGAAATTGGTACGAAGTGCAGAAAGCATAGCCGCCGTAGCCTCCAATTTCGAAAAAGACCCAGAAATGTCAATTTGGTGCCGATTCGTTGAATTGCGCACCGCCAGGAAGTCAACCAGGCTTATTTCGTGGTTGGATTTGGGCCTAGATCCGTATAAAATTGTGCTGACGCAAGAATCGAAGTGTTCGCGCAAGCATCAATGCATCCACAAAGATTGACTGTTTAGTGCGGTTTATGGCACAACGGCATCATTTGACTTTATTTCTTTCAAAATGAAGAAAGAGACAACGTTAGCGTCATGAGTCCTCTGTATAGAACTATGTTGACCGATTTTTCTGTGGGCAGATCTTGAAAACATCGATATATCTGAGCTGTAGTTCCAACAAGAAGGTGAAGTTCGAAGTGGTGAAGGAGAAATTTTGCGACTTTGCGGGGCATCTCACGGCGGGCGTTCATCTATTGGCCGCCGCGATCATGCGACTTGACACTCTTCGATTATTTTCTCTGGGGCTACATCAAGTCGTAAGTCTACGCTAACAAGCCAACCACTTTGGACAAGCTCGAGGTTAACATTCGAGACGCCGGAATAACTCCGCACATATTGGACCGATCTTACACCATTTTTGGTTTATTTAAATTTATTTGCTTATTGTTCTTATATGATTACCATTGACTCACTGTTCTTCACATAAAAAGAAAAAGCTATATTATCGGTTTCTGATATATGCTTGTTTTGAAATGCGATTACGGAATAGACGAAGTACTTGAAAAGTTGGCAGGTGACTTGTAAGTTATTTTTATTATGCTGGTGCAACTCTCTAGTACCTACCAAAACGTACTCATGAACGAGCGCACATATGCTTATGACACAAGTTGACCTAAGGCTTGTGGAAAATGTATCATTTTTGATTTAATTTTCATTCGCGTGAAGTTAATTCGTAATGCAATAAAATTTTCAATTCAATTTTTACAATTTTCAACTGTTTTCTAAATTAAAGACTTCTGACAACAGATTCTGGTAGAAGCGCAGACTCATATCGATTACACGTTTCTCAAGTAATATTGGTTTTGTCTTAAGTATTTTATACTGCATTGGTAAATATGAGTATCATACCTTATCTCTAGTAATTTACTAATTTAATTTACTTTATATCACTCTCACTTACCTCTTGTTTTGTAATATATATTGGTTTATTAATAATTATCCACACTGTGCTCTCCCAGCAGCCAGGATGTGTAGTGGATCCTTCGTAAGTTATGTAATGATCGGTGTTTGGCAACAATGAACGCACTGAAATATGACGTATTGCAGTGGAAAAACCTGAAATTATATAAAAAATTGTTATTATATTTTAAGTTTAATATTGACAACCGATTTGTAAATTTTCGAATATTTTAAAATCCTATCCTAAAATTTCACAGTTATGATACAGTGTGTTTTTTAATACTTTCAGGGGCACATTTATCTGCTGGACAATTTTGGTAGATGATTTTATAGTTCTCGGTATTGCTATGATAACAATGATTTTGGCATCAGAACTATGAAACTCAAAATGGCGGATCTAATATGGAGACAGTTGAGAGCCCTTCCCTTAAATTTGAGTTTGAGTTGAAAAGATCGCTGATTACGATTCTGGCGTCTGAAAAATAAAATCCAAAATGGTGGAATTTGGATATCAATCACAATTTTTTATATTCTTTTTTAATTTTGTTTTTATTTTTTTCTATATAATGTTTTCTAAGTTCTTTTTTTCATCATTCGTGAATACTTTTTCTTCATTGTTTTTTAATTTTTTGTTTTATTTTCTTAATTTTGTAACATTTTCTTAGTTCCTTTTTTATCAACATGAGGTGTAGGATTTGATTATAAAGAAACGGTCAATTGCTGGCATGTCTATAAATTTTTATTAGATTAAAGAGTAAACACATGGAAATGGAGCACAATGCCTCTCAAAGCTTCCAAGTGACAAACTGTTAAATAATCCGCCTTTGCAAGCCTACACCTCTTGTTGATACACTTACTAGAAATATCTAAGATGCGTTTCATATTTATAACCCACCCAATACACTTTTGTGATTTCTTTTATAAAAATTAAGAAATTAGTGTCCGATTAATAAAGAAGAAAATAGTATGCACTTTAAAACGAGTAGTTTACGATGGCAGCCCTTTTTTGTTATACTCTTCGAAATTCCGTTATATTTAAACAAAACGTATGATTTGTCATTTTAAGGTGGTACAATTATCGTTTCATAATTATAATCCAGTCGCAGTTTTTTCTAATAAAAAGAGGTTTGTATTATGTAATATTTTCTTTAAGAATAACAACTAATAGTGTTATATCTGGCCTAGGTATTCCACGTCGTAAAACTTTGTCAGAAGTAGAAAGAGGCAAAATTTTGCCTTGGGCTTCGGAAAACATTTCAGTGAGCGAAATTTAAAAAAAAACTTGAACGCAGTCGACGCGTGATCGCTAATTTTCTTAAAAATACGAAAGAATATGGGAAAAAAGCGATCCGGATGTAACAGAAATATATGTAAGAGGGAGGAGGAAAGTAACTTGAGAGCCAGTTGTTCTCGTCTGACAAGAAGTTGCAACACCAAAGTGTCAAAAATAACAGTTTGGCGTGTGTTGCAACGATACCCTGATATTTGTCGAGCTAAAAAGGAAGCAATTCAAAGGCTTCTTTAACGGCATAAGACCGCGAGACTGGAAATTGGTGAACAAAATATGAATTCTGATTGGTCCTGTGTTATTTTCATAAAATTTACGTTTTTGCTTGCAGATCATATTTTTTAATGAAAAAAAAAAAAGTTGAGCTTTGATGGGCTAGACGGCTCACACTTTTATTGGCCAGATTTGAGAAAAAAACATCGCTATTTCTCAAAGCGGAACTTTGTTGGTAGGACAGTAATGATCTGGGGAGCGTTTTCAGCGCAAGGGACTCTGCAAATCCAATTTACGTCATCTAGGATGAATAGTGCCGAGTACATCATTATGTTACAAAGCAGTTTACTACAAATTTTACGACATCATAACTAAAACTGGATTTTCCAGCATGACAATGCCCGAATGCACACTAGCGCGGAAACAAATGCTTGGCTCGCGCGTAAAAAAATTAAAACTTTGAAGTGGCCAGCGGGCTTGCCAGACCCAGACCCAATAGAAAACCTAGGGGGAATACTGGTTCGTCGCATTTATGAGTTGATAAGCTACAAAATGCCATCATTAATGCCTGGGAGAATTTGAGAAAGCCTGAGTAGAGTAGATCCTGGGAGAGTTTTTGAAGTAATAAGGGCTATAGAGAGCCATATTAACTTGTAAACGCTGATTTTTTATTTTGAAAAGTTTTAAAATACAAAGAAATGAAGCCTGTGTTATAAATATGGAACGCTTCATAATAAGATATTTAAATTTAATGTCTCTCGATTTAAAATATATTCAATTATTATGATCTGAATACTGAATTTATCTTTATCTATATTTTGATAACAAGTTTGTAACAAGTAGCTCCGAAAACCGACGAATAATAAAAAAATTGCAGGTCATTTACTCTTTTTTATAAGAGTAAACGCGTTCTCATATTCGCAGCGGCCATTTTAAATGCGCCATTTTCGAAATTTATAATTTTGATAACGTCGTTCGTACAGTTTTTGATAAACAATAAGTCGGGAAATACATACAAATTTATATCTGAGGCATTCCGGTACCATACTGCAATAAAATATACCCAATATGTAGAACGTAAACTACACAAAATAATGGAATTGGATTATCAATAAGAATGGAGAAGACACCTTTACATATCTGAGTATTTGAGCATTTCTTAGAGAAATTTCTTGGCTATGAGGAGTTTTTTTTTTTCTTTAATTATTTCGAATATTGCAAAAAGTAGTGTCCAAGAAAGTCATATTGTCAACAGCTACCCTAGCATGTTAACTCGATCTAAAAATACTCCAAAAATAGCATCAAAGGATATGTAAAACCAATTTTTAACAACAACTACAAATAAAAATAAAATAAAAAAAGATACAGTAGTTTCGACTGTGTCGTAACACAAGACGTAGAATTAGTCAATTCGCTTTTGATGACATCTTTTTTAAAAACTATTTAGCAAAATATTTATTCCATACACCTGAGCATATGACATTTAAAAGAGTGCCGGAGAGGGTTAATATGTATGACCGACCCCCATTACTTTTGCAAAAGGAACATTTTTGCTTTTGACACCTATTCCCTCCGATCACTCCTTAGGGGGGCTTCCTTACAAATATTATGGTTTTTGTATATTTATTCCATACACCTGAGCATATGACCTTTAAGAGAGTGCCGGAAAGGGTTCATAGGTACGACTGACCCCCATTATTTTTGCAAAAGGAACATTTTTGCCTTGGACACCTATTCTCTCCGACCACTCCTTAGGGGGGCTCCCATACAAATTTTATGGTTTTTGTGCCAGAAAGGGTTAAAATGTATCACTGACCCCCATTACTTTTGCAAAAGGAGCATTTTTTCCTTTGACACCTATTGCCTCCGACCACTCATTAGGGGGCCCCCATACAAATTTTATGGGTTTTGTTTATTTATTCCCTACACCTGAGCATATGACCTTTCAAAGAGTGCCGGAAAGGGTTAATATATATCACCGACCTCCATTACTTTTGCAAAAGGAACATTTTTGCCTTTAACACCTATTTCCTCCGACCACTCCTGAGGGGGGCTAACATACAAATTTTATGGTTTTTGTTTATTTATTCCATACACCTGAGCATATGACCTTTAAGAGAGTGCCGGAGAGGGTTAATATGTATGACTGACCCCCATTACTTTTGCAAAAGGAACATTTTTGCCTTTGACACCTATTCCCTCAGACTACTCCTTAAGGGGGCTCCCATACAAATTTTATGGTTTTGTCGATAAAACCGGAAACTGTCGATAAATAGGTAGCAAGTTTAAGCAAACAAAAACATCAAATGTTGGCTTTATATTTCATGTAATTGTGTAAAATTTATATAAGTTAGAGAGTTCTAACATGAATTTTTGTAGCATTGAGGATCAAGCAGACCAACAAGTGCTAACATCAACATTGTACGATCAGTACTTTAGGCCCACCAAAGGCTCAAAAAGTAATGTAAATACCGACACCTGATCACTATCAACCACCCTACTTACCTCCGAGAATGACGTATTCTACGTCAAAAGAATCTAAATGTTACTTCAAATTCAACTACCGCATTCTTCCAAGAATTTCTTCAAGTTATTTGGTATCGGAAGCATATGATTAAATAAGCCACCGCAGTTGTTGGCATAACTATACGTTGCTACTGCAGTTCGACATTGCCGCTAGTTCGTGCAAGTAGTGGCAGTTCATTAACGATACACATACATACATTTGGCTCCTTTTTTTTAGCTAAGCTACTTCACGCTGCTCGATGTATTGCATTCACAAAGAAACATTCCAGATTCAGCCATGAAAGGAAGCCATTAAACAAGGAAGCGTGAAAGTTTCTGTGTTCCTGCCAATTCAGTAGCAACTACTTTATGACCGCATGTTTAGTTTATGCCAAGTCAAGTCAAGTTGAGTTAAGCCGTCCTGGGCAGGTACAAAAAGAAATATAGAAAGATGTTTTTTTTCTTCTTCTCTCTTTAATTTCCAGACATGCTGCTGATGTAGCGCAATTTACGTCCACCTTGACGTCAGCATGGACGTCCTTTATGAGTTTTTCTCAGCCACCAACAGTTGCTTCCATTGCATTCGTTTATGACTTGACGTTGCGTTTTTACTTGAAACGCTTAGAAGAAACTTGCAAAGGTTACATCCTGACATTAAATAAAAAAAAAAGAATTAATGGAGTGTTGGTTTTAGTAATTTTATTTTTTATGTTTTTGCACTCATAGCAATTGCGATATAGTCACTTCTACTACCATCGACTTCCAGTCGCTAACCAGCTGTTTTGGTTGCATAGAATTTGTCTGGTCGTGTGATTGTGGCATGTTGTAGTTGAGCTGTGTAATTTAGCCAACGAATTTAATAAATATAAATACTTAAGTATGAGACATGACTATGGTTAAATTTTTAATTTATTTAATTTTCAGTTATATTTAAGATGTTGCGATATCAAGTCGACCCTGGAATACTTTGAGGTCACTTGTCGAAGCTTACAAGTTTTCTCACCTAAAGTACATAAACTACAGTTCATCATGTTGGAATCAGTTAAACGGGAATATACACGCAAATTTATTTGGTTATAACTTTTGTTCAACCGATCACTCGACATCGACATCAATATCGGCTGGTGGCGGCATGAAGTTCAAGAATTGGCATAGGTAACGATTTTAAATTATGGAATCGGCATCGGTTTGGTTTTCTTTTTAAGGTTTTAACAAAGGATTTCAGTAGTTATACCTATTGATTAAATACTTCCTAGCTTCAAAAAGATATGATAGATAAGTGTAGCATGTTCTTAGTGGGTTAAGAAGCCGTTAAAATATGTCAATTAGAATCTGAGAAAAGTCAAGCGCTATATATTTTCCTTTTTATTTTTATTTCTATCTTAAGTTTGGACTTAAACGAAGTTTCAGTTTCGTTATAATGTTTGGACTTTGCCATTATACGTGAAACACAATATCATTCAAATGTCCTCTACAGTAGTTTTAACAGGATTCAATCCTTTTGAGTAAATTATCGATTACTTTTGTGCACAACTCGGGCACTTGCTCGGCCATGACTTGACAAATGTTGGTTTTTAATTGGTCAGGAGTTTGAGGTTTATTAATGTAAATATGATCTTTTGCGTAGCCCACCAAAGAAGAGCCCACAGGCGTCAATTCGCACGATTTCGAAAGCGCATTAACATCGCCAAATCTCGAAATAAGTCTTCATGGAAATTACTATTGCAACAAAGCCCTAATTGATGCTGTTGTGTGGCTTGTGGCCCCATCTTGTTGAAACCTCATATTATCCGGTTCCATTTCTTCAATTTCAGGCCAAACGAATAGGTTAAAAAACGGCCATAGCGCTCAGAATTGACTGTAACGGTTGATCCTTGATAGTTAAAAAAAAAAATACGAACCACTGACACCACCAGACCATAATGCGCACCAGACAGTCACTTTTTGCGGAAATGGTCTCAAGAAAATTGGCTTTAAAAAAATCAAGATTTAACAAAAATCAAAAATTAACAATTTTATCGGATTTTTCGGTAAGAAAACGTTCCATAACATTTTCGGTAGTAAAGCATTCCATAAAATGGCAAAATAAAATGGCTAACTAAAATGGCAAACTAAAATGGCTAACAAAATAAACATGTTTGGATAATATGAACATTTGACAGATGAGTCAATCCAAATCAAGTGGTCCAGCACTTGTTGCTCGACCATTTTTAAAAACGTTTATATTTTTATTGAAATTTGTTCAATATATTAGAATATCAGAACCGCATTAAAAATAACGGCATTCAACTGTACTTTCAAAATGGCGGCCATATTTGCCTTGCTACCTGTAGAGTTTTATGCGTTTGTAAGCGTTTGCGGTTACTTTAATTTCTCAACTCCTGTTAAACCCAGAGTGATGAACTAAAAACCATGACACTAAACACGCTTTAAACTTCAATCTCACATACAAGAAGTGATAATTAAATAATTCATTGGTTTTCAATTATTTCAATAATTCATTCACCAAAAATGGGTAAACTTTTTTTTTTTAAATCCTTATATTTTGCAACTTAAGAATTTTTTTTTATAGAAACCAATTACTTGCCGACTTATTTTTTCTTTTTTAAAGTACATATTAGGAAGTAGTGTATATATAACTTTTTTCAACTTTCTGACTTATCAGGTTTTTTTTTAACCTCAAATAACTAACCATTTTAATACTTTACACTCTTTCGTTTATAATGATGAGCACAAGTCTTATGACTTTGTCGATTTATTGTTTACTATTTTATTTTCTCATATATATAAATATTCTTTAACATTAATAAAAAACATTAAAGTAAATTGAACATCAACTGAAAAAATTTGAGAATGAAAATATTTATGTTAACACGTAAAATATTTTAAATATCTGTAGCCGATAGTCTTGCAGAATTATCATAACGTTATAATTATTATCATTATTATTTTTATCATTACCTTGTCATTATTATTTTTACCATTACTATTGAATTCATATCTTAAGTTATCAACACTGAAAAGATTTTATAACCAAACGTTTTCTTTGTACAAGTATTTTTGACATTTCTTTATTCTTCCCTTTTTCTCAAGACTTTGTGCTAGGCACACGCTTTTCTTAAAATGAATTTAAGTCTCAGTTTATTTAACTAAATTAATAATAAATAAAATAATAAATATTAGTTCAAAACACTAAATTGGTGACCCCTAATCACGCACAATATACAATGGTTGACAATAACCCAGGGATTGCTCAAAACGCGGCCGCTGACGGCGCACACATAGATGCAGCATCAGCACCTCGTCTCAATCCTCCTAACATGGCAGGCACTAACATCGAATCATACTTCCTATCATTGGAATTTTGGTTTGCGGCCTCAGGCGTTGGTCAAGATGTTAGAAAATATAATATTGTAATGGCACAGGTACCTCCAAGCAAATTAAGTGAGCTGCGCAACATAATTGACGCAACACCACAACAGAATCGTTATCAGTACATCAAAGACAAGCTTATAGAACATTTTTCTGACAGTCAGCGAAGGCGTCTTAAACATGTTCTCTCCGATATGCCACTTGGAGACATGAAACCAAGCCTACTTCTCAACGAGATGCGGCGCGTCGCTGGAAACGCATTAGGAGAGACAGTCTTGCTCGACCTGTGGTCATCGAGGTTGCCCCCGCATGTACAGGCGGCGGTAATTGCCTCCAAAGGCGGCGCAGTCGATAAGACTGCTATTGCAGACGCTATAATCGAGTCTATGAATCTGCGAAACATGAACTCATCTATTTCAGCAAACAACATGGTATCATCACTTGCATCTGCACAGCCAGGTACCAAACCTCCGGACATCAGCCTTGAAAGTCTTCAAAATGAGATCGCACAGCTTTCGAAGAAATTGGAAAAAGTAATTTTTCAGCGCAAGGATTCCCAGAATCGATCTCGTTCAAGATCTCGAGCTAGTAGAGCTCCGCGAAGTCATCAGAATGAGTTAGGTCGTTCTTGTTGGTATCATCGCATTTTTGGCAGCAACGCGCGTAAATGCACCCATCCCTGTGCCTTTACTCAGGCACCAAAGGGCGCTGCGCAACAATGAGCCTGCTTGACTGAATCTGCATCAGAGTCAGGCGAACCTTCTGTTGCAGGAAAAATTTTTCGCCTAAGGGTATCAGACACTAATACAAACATGCCATTTCTTATAGACACAGGCGCAGACGTGTCTGTCATTCCCAGAGGACCCCAATCAGTCAAAGCAGCACCAACTAAAATGCAACTGTTCGCCGCAAATGGAACCCCTATTAAAGTTTATGGTGAGGTCTTACTCGAAGTAAATCTCGGCCTTCGCCGCTCATTTTTGTGGAAATTTTTAATAGCAGACGTCACAGCAAATATCATCGGAGCTGATTTCATTGCACATTTTGACCTTCTCATCGACTTAAAACACAAGCGTTTGATTGACAACACCACGACTTTAGAAACTTCAGGTAAATTAATATCAAAAACCTTTTCCATAAAGACATTCGACGTGTCTGCACCATTTGCAGAGCTACTCATGGAATTCCCTGACATAACACGGCCAGCACAACCAGCAACTGTTTGCTCGGCATCGGTCGTTCACCGCATAGTCACAAATGGTCACCCAGTTTTTTCGCGTCCCAGACGCCTTTCGCCTGAGAAACTCAAGGCGGCGCGCGACGAGTTTGAAAAATTAATGGCACTGGGAATTTGTAGGCCTTCAAGCAGTAGTTGGGCCAGCCCACTACATATGGTAAGGAAGGCCGATAATACGTGGCGACCTTGTGGGGACTACCGCGCTCTTAATGCCATCACCGTGCCGGACAGATACCCGCTTCCGTACCTTCAAGATTTTGTAACAATTTTGCACGGAAAAACAATATTTTCCAAAATTGACTTACAAAAAGCCTTCCATCAAGTGCCCATGCACCCCGAAGATATACCAAAGACAGCAATTACCACGCCATTCGGTCTTTTTGAATTCAAATTTATGACGTTTGGTCTTCGCAATGCCGCACAGACCTTTCAGCGTTTAGTGCACGAGGTCGTGCACGGTTTTGATTTCGTGTTTCCCTATATGGACGATTTATGCATTGCATCTTCATCGCCCGAAGAACACTTCTCACATCTTAGACAGCTTTTTCAGCGCCTTCAGAAACACAGATTGACAATTAACGTCGCCAAATGCGTGTTCGCAAGCAGTGAGATTGAGTTTCTAGGCCATTTGATCACACCTGCTGGCATACGACCTCTACCAAAAAAAGTAGAAGCTCTCACAAGCTACAAAAAGCCTACAACAGTCATGGACCTTAAGCGATTTCTGGCCATGATAAATTTCTATAGGAGATTTATTCCTCACGCTATTGAATCTCAAGCTCAATTACTGGACATGTGCCGAGGCAATAAGCGAAATGATCACACACCACTACAATGGTCAGCAGAAACATCCAACGCGTTTGAGCACTGCAAACAACAGCTAGCCAACGCGACCTTACTAGCACATCCACAGCAGAACGCTGAGTTATCGCTTTGGGTTGACGCCTCGGATATTGCAGCTGGTGCAGTGTTGCATCAGATCCGCAAAGGCAAACTAGAACCACTGGGATTTTTCTCAAAGCGATTTGATAAGACTCAACTACGGTATAGCACTTACGATCGGGAGTTAACAGCGATGTACCTGGCAGTTCGCCACTTTAAGTTTATGCTCGAGGGCCAAAATTGCCACATATATACCGACCATAAACCTTTAACGTTTGCTTTTCTTCAAAGTCTGGAAAAGGCAACAAATAGACAAGCACGTCAGTTGGACTACATTGGCCAGATCACAACAGACATAAGGCACGTCCAAGGAAAAGATAACTTGACAGCAGATTTCCTTTCGCGGATATCCACTGTAGAGGCAGTTCCTCTATTGAATTTTGACGACCTGGCGGAAGATCAGCAAATAGATAGCGAGCTGCAAGAAATTCTAAAACAAAATAGTTCAAATTATTCAATTTCACTGAAATATTTTTCAATTCCAGGCAGTTCAAAGAAGCTTTACTGTGACATATCTACAAATTCGGTGCGACCGTTCATCACGAAAAAATTTCGGAAAACATTCCTGCGAGCGACACATAATCTGTCCCATCCAGGAGCCCGCGCAACAGCCAAACTGATGACTCAACGCTTTGTGTGGCCGGGTATCCAAGCTGACAGCAGAGCCTTTGCCAAAGCATGTATCCAGTGTCAACGGGCAAAAATTCATAGGCACACGCGTGCACCACTTGCACGTTTTGCTGCACCACATAGACGGTTTGCGCATATAAACGTCGATATTGTTGGGCCATTCCCGCCTAGTAATGGACAGCGCTATTGCCTAACAATAATCGACAGGTTTACGCGGTGGCCGGAGGCTATTCCCATTCCTGACATGACGGCGCAAACTGTGGCTCGAGGTTTATTACAGGGTTGGATCGCTCGTTTTGGCGTACCACTCCATTTAACAACAGACCAGGGTAGACAGTTTGAGTCAACGCTTTTCGCCGAATTGACGCACATGCTCGGAATTCATCATCTGCGAACTACTTCGTACCATCCGCAGGCAAATGGATTAATTGAGAGATGGCACCGGACTCTTAAGGCTGCTATTCTATGCCACAACCATGTCAGGTGGACAGAGTCGCTGCCAGCAATTTTACTCGGACTTCGCGTAACGTTTAAGGAGGACATCAAAGCATCGCCAGCCGAACTTGTGTATGGCACAACCCTCCGCATTCCATCGGAATTTTTTGTGGAAAGCACTGACAACAAAGCCGAATCAGAGGTAGTAGTGGAATTAGCAGAAGCAATGCGGAAGTTGCGTCCAAATGACACTGCCTGGCATAGCAAAGAAAGCATTTTCATTCATCCAGATCTCAGCGTATGCAAACATGTTTTCCTGCGCAACGACTCGATTCGACCATCCTTGTCTCAGCCATATGACGGTCCATATGAGGTTCGTGGTCGAACCGAAAAATATTTCATGGTGTTAATCAATGGAAAAGAGGTAAAAATATCTATTGACAGACTTAAGCCAGCCTTTTACCTAAGTGAAGAAAATCAGCATCCACACACCAACACATCGCCTGCAACGTCAGTACCAACACCAGAAAAGGTCTCGAAGTCGGGACGTCGATTGAATCTTCCAGTTCGTTTCCGGTGAGCCATGCCTTTTCTACCAGGGGAGTACTGTAGCCGATAGTCTTGCAGAATTATCATAACGTTATAATTATTATCATTATTATTTTTATCATTACCTTGTCATTATTATTTTTACCATTACTATTGAATTCATATCTTAAGTTATCAACACTGAAAAGATTTTATAACCAAACGTTTTCTTTGTACAAGTATTTTTGACATTTCTTTATTCTTCCCTTTTTCTCAAGACTTTGTGCTAGGCACACGCTTTTCTTAAAATGAATTTAAGTCTCAGTTTATTTAACTAAATTAATAATAAATAAAATAATAAATATTAGTTCAAAACACTAAATATCTTTTTAACCTACCGATCAGTTACACATCAGTTTCGAAAGCTGCCAACGAATTCAAGGAACACGGCAATTCCATCGTTTTGTTCCAATTTCCGACACAATAATGCGATGGTTTTTCATTTCTAAATCCAAAGAATATGAGGATCATCAAGTCATCAAAGCTTAATAGGTAGGTTAAAAAAATATTTAAAATATTTTACGTGTTAACATAAATATTTTCCTTCTCAAATTTTTTCAGTTGATGTTCAATTTGCTTTAATGTTTTTTATATGTATATGACTTTTCGGAAAAAAGTGTGGATATAAATGACGGCTGTGCGAATAATCGCCCAAGAGAAAATCGCCTAAAAATTTTGGGCGATTATTCATTTTGATTTTGGCGATTTGACGCAATATAGTTTTGGGCGAGTGTTCAATGAACGTTCGCCCACAATTTGAAAAATGAATAATCGCCCATTCAATTAAATTTTCGGCGATTGTTCATTTCGACTAACTTGCGATCATTCACAATGTAGAACAGAATTAACACGTTTCCATGAAGTTTATTTTGTTGCGATTTTGCTTTGCTTAACTTGCGATAAAAAAATTGTTAAGAAAGTTAACGGTTAATGTAGCATTTTTTTGCTCCCGATGAACTTAAATAACAAAATGATTTGCCCTTATACGGAATGTTGTTTTTATACCTTCCGTACAAGGGCAAATCATTTTATCATAACGCGTTTGAAATTTGTTTTTGATGTTATTCCATGAACAAAAGGTTCAGAGACAATACCATATCTCCGGATAAGGTCAAATGGTGTTTTTTTTTATGATAAAATGATTTGCCCATATACGGAATGTAATTCTCTTACCTTCCGTACAAGGGCAAACTATTATCATAACGAGTTTGAAATTTCTTAATTTTTTGCTATAACCAAAAATTCGGGCGTTTTTTCATATTTTAATTTGGTATTTAATTTGGATCCTTACATATATCTTCTTTCTTTCGTTTGGGCGATTTTTCATCGTATTTTTGGTCAATTATTCATTATGAATAAATACCCAATATTTCTGTTGAGTACCTACGCTGAGTCCAGTTACTTTTGAAATAACAGACTACAGGGTGCGTACTTTTTATTAAAAATAATAATAAAAAATAATTTTAAGTTTGCAAAAACTATTTTTCGGCCTTATTACCATTTTTCTGAATTTTTTTTTTTGGCTTTATTTCCTTTTCAAATGGATGTAAAACCAAATTCACAATTTCGGCCTTATTTCCCTTTGAAAAGGAAATAAAGCCAATTCGGCCTTATTGCCATTGGCCTTATTGCACTCCGCCACATATAATAACACGCACAACACAATTTGATCATAGGATGTTCGGTCAAAGTCCTTTCAAGGGCTGAAATGGCCAGCTTATATTATTATAATTGAATATGAGGTTCAACCTATTTTTTAACGAAAGAACACCGACGCATGCGGAATTCTTTGGATCCTCCACTATTATTTATTATTATTTTATATTATTACTAGTGGATGTTACCCGGTGTTACTAGGGATAAGTTATGTTTGGCATTATTTAATAGGATTCCATATTTTTTAAAATAATTTGGAATGCATATTAAATTAAGGGAAAACAGTGTAACATAGTTTTTTAGAAATTAAAAAAATTAGTAAAAAATGCTTTTAATCAGAAATGTTAAAGTGTACGAAATTAAAAAAAGAACAATTTAAAACAAAAAGAAGTTGCAGGAACGCTTAATTAATCGATGGGATTTTTATTTTTTTTAATTTTTTGAAACACTTTTTAAAGATATCCTTTAGCTTGGCATATCAGAAGTCACAGTTATATGACACACAATTTGAATTTCGTAGCTTCAGTGGTTCTTGACTTAAAGCAGGACAATAAACTGACGGATAAACAAAAATTTCATAAATGTCGGTTTGGCTTATTGGGATGCTAAATCGAATAAGAAAATCTGAAAATGTGTTAATATCTGAAAATAAAAGACAGACACTTCAATTTCCTTTATATATACATAAATGAAGATTTATTGAGTCATTGTTATTAATTTACAAAAAATAACTTAAAAATTAGTTGATTAAATAAAATAAAATCTATTGAATTGCTTTGGGATGGACGATATTTTTGATCTTGCTTTCTTTTGCTAAAATAACAAATTTGTGGGTTGTCCCTCTCGCGAGCATGCAACGTATAATTGACCAGGTAAAAAGCACGGATTCTCTAAATTCAATCCGCACACTTGGAGCGATTGACCTTGTGCCTTGTTTATTGTCAGGGAAAATGCAAGACGAATGGGGAACTGCAGTCGTTTGAAATCAAATGCCATGTCAGTGGGTATAATAGGAATACATGGCACTTGTTCTTCTCGAAATTTGCCATTAAGAATAATCGCTTCGATGACTTTAGGCATTAGCTTATTTACAGCAAGTCTAGTTCCATTACACAATCGAGGTGGATTAATGTTGAGAAGAAGAATTATAGGCGTACCAATTTTAAGTGAAAGTATATGCGGTAGCACTACTGGAAGGTCCAACGAATTTAAAAATTCAATTGGATAATTAACAATTTTGTCTATGTTCATAACGGTGGCAATTGATTTCTAAGTTACACAATTGCCTGGAATTTGTTCCTGAATTGCAAAGTTGATTGCGTTAACGTCATTGTTTTTTGCAGCCAAAATAGCACATTCACAAAGCCATTGATGATTTTTGTAATTGGTGGCTGTTTGTGGGAAAAAATTTTGAACTAATTTTTCAATTTAGAGGGTACAATAACACAAAAATTAAATGGGAGTGAAATGCACTTTGTCTCAACATTTCCGTTAACAATGTCCAAAAGTTGTCTAGAAAATGTAGCTGCCAATGCATCTTTTTGCAGATGAACACGCATATTTGTAGTTAATGTAATTTTTTGTACATGTCTCCAAAGATGCGACGCTTTGAGGCAAGCATTGAGCTCATCAGCTGGTGTTGTTGATTTTGGTATAATTGGTAATATCTGTCAGAAGTCGCCAGCTAATAAAATGAGAGCACCACCAAAAAGTTGGGGCTTTCCTCGTAGATCCTTCAGAGTTTGATTAAACGCTTCAATCGATTTTTTGTGTGCCATGGTGCATTCGTCCCATATAATAATTTTGTAAGTTTGCAAAACTTTTGCCATGCCCGAACCTTTAGCAATGTTCCAAGTTGGAGTTTCAACAATTCGCATATTCAGCGGCAACTTGAGCGCTGAATGTGCTGTTCGGCCACCATCTAATAAAGCGATAGCCACCTTGATGAAGCGATAGCCAGGGCAATTCCATTTTGAGATCGAATGTGAGCTAAAATCAAACTGATGATTAACGTTTTCCCAGTGCCGCCGGGTGCATCAAGGAAAAAAAGACCGCCAGTACCACGCAACACTGCATTTATAACGGTATCATAGGCCAATTTTGTTCTGTAACCAAGAGTGGTAAATTAGCCTCGACAAATGTTCGCATGTCATCAACATTAAATTGTTGTTCTCTCAACAAATCTCGATCGTAAATGTCATAAGCTAAACGTTGTGGTGATACCATCCCAATTTGAAAGAAGTGTTTTGTTATTAACGGCTAAGCATATCTCCTCAATTTGTTTCATCTCTTCAAGAGCTTCATTAAAAATATTACAATTTTTGATGAAAATTAAATAGTGTTGTCATGGCTAATGGTGCGAACATGATGTCTGCGTTATGTGCAATGACGTATATGTCTTCACTGAAATCCTCCTTGAACTTTTCCCATAGGTCTTTTGGGTTGGATGGTGACTAAGCCTGTTTCGTTTTTTGTCGTTGGTCTTCGGTTTGTGTTTGTATGGTTTTGTTTTTTTCCTGAATTCTGTTGCAGGGTCAGGTTATTTCACATACCAAATTTTAGCAAATCGGTCAAGTCGCTTAGGAGTTATTGAGTCTTAAAAATGCACTACTTAAGGCACCCTCTTGTGGAAGTCTTTGGAATTTTTCCTTCAACCTTCATGTCAAATTTCATTGAAATCGGTCCAAGCGTTTAAAAGTTATTATGAAGTGCCACGCCTACAGACTTGCGCCCACTTTTTCACATCCCCTATTATCTTCCTTCTTATAAAACGTACTCGGTGTAAGAATTTCAGCTCAATCGGATAAACGGAGCGCGAGCCTATACGGAACAGACAGACAGACAGACAGAAAGACAAACATTTGATTTTATATATTAGATTATTATTTGATATTCCCAATAAGCCTTTGGTTCAATAAGTCCTTGTCCGTATTAAGAAAAACGTAACTATTTTGGCAATATACATTTTTATTATTCAACATACCCTCCTTTTAGTACGATACACTCAGTCCAGCGATGTTACAACATTTCAATATCTTTCATATCGTAAGGTTTGATCAACTCTTTAAAATATATATCAATTTTTAATTCAAAAATTACACTTAAAAATCAAACATTCGCTTCAAATTGAACACGAATAAATACGTTCATAATTTGCCTTTTTTTCATATGTTTTTCAAAAATTTGAAACACATTTGCTCTATCTTTGACGAAATTCATTGCAAGCTCTTTTTAAACACAAAATTCGTCAATTTAATAACAATTGTCTTCAATTAAAAAAAAAATTTCAGTGTACATTTGTGTAAATCTTTTTCCCTTTGAAAATACATCTCATTGAAAATGGAAACTAGTTATTAGTCGCTGGGGAACATATCTGACATATGCGGTGGATGGATTGGCAATTCAAAGTGGAATTTGATAAATTTTGGCTTGGATTTCAATTACTTGTGATATGTAACTTTGTCTTAAATAACTGTATCTTCTTTAAACAGTATAGTTCAATTATATAACATAGTATTGTATTGTTTTTCTTTTTTCAAAATAGTCCATCAATAATATACCGCAAGAATCCAAAGAAAGAAAAAAAAAACGCTGCCCATTTCCGGCCAAATGTTATGTCTTTGGCCGTTTCGGAGCACTTCGGAGCTTGTGGTTTCGATTCAAGTGAATTCGTATAGTATGAGTTAATCTTTAATCACAAGTTACTTATCTAAACATAAGATATTTCGGATCCCGGTTAAACATGGCTTAACATTGCTCAGAATAACGAACTCGCTCTTTAATCTTTTTTGATAGATTGTTAATACACGCGGCACCCATCTTACAGCTAGCTTTTTCATACCCAAAATTATCAAGCACACTGGAAATCACCGATACAGTTTATACCTTTGTAGTCTTGACTATTTTCCGCACTTTCACTTTCTGATTGTCTAATGCGATATCATAAATTCTGTTGATCATTTCAGTAGTTGCTATCTCGTTTGGGCGACCTTAACGTTCAACATCAGCGATGCCCACAAACATTTTTTGAAGAGTGCAACAATAATTTCAACAAGAAGACAACAATGAAAACTCATCAAGTTAAAATTTTAGAACAACAACATGCGATACAGCAATTGATAGTGCGTACATACAATAACAAAGCAGTAAGATGAAGGGTAATTCGACGAATTAAAACAAGCATTAAAATTTTGAATCTGTTGTAGAGAGGAAAGAGTTAGGCGCGGGACATCCCTGTTCTTCATCAAAAGTGCTTGTACGTATTTAAGGGCTGCACAAATGCATTTGAATCGCTTTACATATCATTTGTGTGGTGCGCAATTACTTTCGCTCTTTTACTCTCAATTGCGGATAGCGTTGGCGTGAGCGCAAATACTTGGTAGTGTGCGTAAATAAAAAACTAGTTGAAGGCAAAACAAATGAGTTATTGACTCTCACTCAATATTTTTGTAAATAAAAAGAACTTGCAAGAGGAGTACAAGTAAGCAAGAAGTATAAGTATTTGAGTATTTTAGAAGATAAATTTTCATTGCATGTCATGAACCAAGAAATAAAGATCATGCAAAGAAAAGAGCCGCCATATTGTAAACAAAACAAAGCTGGTAGGTCTGACGTCATCGGTCACAAATTGTTTTGTTTACGTGTAGCGATTGTATGTGAAAAATTATTTCTTGAAGTTTTAAAGAATTATTAGTGTTTATAATTCAGTAATTTTTTGTGTTTTTTATAAAAATGAAGTGTGCTGTAGCGACGTGCAATAATTGCAACAGCAAAAAAAATTACTTTAAATTTCGTTACTGCATGAAAATATAAACAAACAAAGTATTCAAACACTTTTTCGAGAATTAAACGTGTTAATTTTATAATTTTCCACTTTTATTTAAGTTTTCACATGTTTTGCATGAAAAACATATGCAATATAGCTTTTTTTGTGACCGATGACGTGGCACGAAAAAAATACTTTTTTCTCGCACTGCTGATTGCTTCATCTTGTCTTGTTGGTTCATGATTGCATGTGTGGTTATAAGAGAGGGCAGGAGAGCGTTAATATGTATGACCAACCCCCATTACTTTTGCAAGAGGAATATGTTTTCCTTTTGGGACCCTGTTAAAGTGTAAGTGTAGGGTATAAATATACAAAAATCATAAAATTTGTATGGGAACCCACCTAAGGAGGGGTCGGAGTGGATAGGTCCAAAAGGAAAAAAATTTTCCAATAAAAAAGTAATGGGGGTCGGTGATACATAATAACCCTTTCCGACCCCCCATTTAAGCTGAAAATACTGATAATTGTAACTGGTTAAGCACACTGAAAATGCCTTTTGATTTTAACATACGCAAGTATTTGGAGTACAAGGTATAACTATATAGTTATTTTTTCATTTGCCCTGATAGCGGACGATAACTTTTATAATTGACGAGAGCAAGTTGCGTATGCATTTGATCCGAGAGAGAGTGAGTTAAAATATTAATTGTTCTCTGAGCAACATGTAACGCGCTCACGCTATCTCTTTGCTGAATTATTCTACAAGTGATGTGCTTAACTTAAAGTACTTGGTGTAATCAAAGAAGCAAATGCATTTGTGCAGCCCTTTAGTACGTAAGTATGTTTTATCTAAACTCGAAGTTCACTTTTTTCTTTTATTAAAAAAGAACAAAAGTTGTGTACTTCAAATGACTGTTAGTCTAAAACTACTGTGTAAACTGGCTCAAATTTTGAAAAACATCTCTTGAAAGATATCGGATCGTTTGAAAAATAATATCAATTTGCGCATAACTGTGCTTTCTATGCATTGGGCCAAGGATTGATTGAAAAGCTTAGTAGTACAATCAGTATTTAACTAAAAATAGGTTATTTTTTAAACTTTTTTTTTTTTAATTATTATTGCAGATTTCTCAATGCTGACGCGTACTACCTAAGATGAAGAAAACCAATCAAGAATCTGAAGTCAATTACTTTTCGTTTTATCTTATTCTCAAGCACTCTCTACTCGAAGCCGAAAAAAATTGGTCTTCAGGAACGGAAGGAAATAATTTTTATTTAAGGAATTGTAAACTAGATGCCTCAAAGTCATTAAGAATAAGAAAAAATATGAAATTTTTTGTATTTTTATAAAAACGTGTGACAACGATAATTTTATAGTTATATAAAAGTTACACCATGTCTTGTTGAAAGCATATTCATCTCATTAGATGATCTTGAACATCATCCAACATAACAAACTTTCATATATTTTAATACACATAAATGACTATAAAACCATTTCCACACGTTATATCCTCAATTGGCCCCAATCAGAGATGCAAACTCTCAAGACTCATCACGCTACCTTCAAGCTGGTTAACCATTTTTACAAAAGCTGTTCCATTTTTCCCACTTAACTGTCTCGATGCTCACGTGGCCGTAATAAAACGCGAGCATTTATGTAAAAATACATTTTCGCTTCTCTTCTTGCAGCTCTTTTATTAATTCATGACTTTTTAATGCATAAAGCGCGAAAAACGCAACGAAGCATGCATAAAAATGCCGAATGATTCAAGGAGTTGTACGAGAAAAGATTGTCGTGAGGAGGGAGGGGAGGAAAGAATGCATGCAATAAATAAATTCTTATATAAATATTTTCACGTGAAGGAAAACGTGTTTGCAAGCATTTTGTTGACCGGAAATAAAATTCCTTGTTAGTAATTTTCTTTGGCGGCCATGATTGCATCGGAATCTCGCGCACAGCCAACATGCTATCCACAACAACGACAACAACAACAGCAAAAAGTCGTTGACATTTTAATGTTACAACAGTTATGCATGTTGTTGTTATTGCCATTATTGTTGTTGTTATTATTGCCCTCACTGCCATTCGGTCTTAATTTGCAATTCGCACTCGGACATTTTGACTCACCTCTGTAGAGCACCTTATTAAATGTGGTCGTTATAATCCTCAGCTCAGGATTCGGTGTTTCGCTAATTTGCACCATCAATGACAGACCAACGATGCCTTGTGACTTGTGCTGAGCCTCAGACATGTTGTGGTACAGCTCCTTGTTGAAGCCGTAGATTTGAATCTGTTGAATGGATGGTTGTTTGGATTGAAAACGAAACGAATTTCATCATAAAAATAAATGTGCAAAAAAGAAATGAATACAAAAACAATAACAAAAGAGATGCGGAAATAAGAGGGAAAGTGAAGTTTAACAATACCATCATGACTCGACGCCAACTATTACCCAGACTTACCTCACCGGGAAAACTGTAGCCCTGTATAAAGTGCTCGGAGCCGCGACTGTTCTCCGTGCCGTAATGTATGTAGATTTCCTCGAATTGATAGCGATAGGCAAGTGGTCCGCCAGAAATGTTCACGTGTTGCTTTGTATCTTTGTCGACGCGGAAGACCAGTGATTGACCTGTATTGTGAAGTGTACCGGAAACCTGTCGATTGTAGAAAAACAGAAAAAAAAAAAAAAAAATGAAACATTACAAAACGGCAAGAATTGAGCAGTCTGTGAATAACAGGCTTGGTTACTTTTATATTTATTTCTTTCATATTTCCTTCAATTTGAATTTAAATTGAAAGATTCTTGTTTATTTTGTATTTTTTTTTTATGTTGTTATTGCTGTTGTTTTTATACCTTGTGCTTGTCAATGTGTAAAGGACGCAGATAAGGATCGAACAATAGCTTGTCTGGCACAACGTCTATCGGTGACTGGCGGCGTCCTTTGTTGCACATGTTCCACTGTGGATTGATAAGGCCCCAAAAACTTGGTCCTGTAAAAGAAACACATCAATATAAATTGAATGAGAAATTGCAAAAAATTTACAGTATTTTCTATTGCGAAATAGGTTATTGAAGAGAAATACTTTCTCTTTAACAAATTTAAGGCTGTCTTTAGAACAATTTAAAGCTGCGCCATTGAACCATTGAATCAAAAAAGTTTTGAGCCCTTTAGTTGACTGTTTAGTTGGGTTAAATGACATGTAGTTCATATTATTTTGTGGAGTATAAAGGGATTCCTAGAAAACATTTTTAGCACAAACACACAAGAACAATTTAGGAGAACCTAGAAAATATAACGATATATGAATATTTTTCCCCATTTTTAAGCATCCACATTTGGAGATCTGTTGACAAATAGGTGGAAAATCAATTGATGCAAAAACTATTTTATTTATTCTAAAAGCATTAATATTTTTTAGAAAAGTTATGTCAGAAAAATTTAATGACCGAAAGGCCATTCCATATGTAATTGGAAGCTTCTGATCAAAAAGCCTTAACATTGTAAAACTTTCAATTTAGAAAGCTATACAAAAAATATTTTATACGAGTACGTGTATCTTATCTTACTAATACTACCTATTAAGGTGAATCGTTTTGTTCAGGCGTAAAAATAATACCGCGGGTTTATAACGATTTTTGTGAAAAAATTTCCACAATTTTGACTGAAATCTGAACACTTTTGCACTAAAAGAATTCTCGAATCTAACAATCTTTCCATTCATAACTTTGTGGCCCCATATACATTTAATTTGCTCAATACCTTGGGGTAGTTATTTCAGCTTTATAAGAATTTACGGCAAAAAAACCGTTGGTTTTTGGCGAAAAAGTAATTTTTTTCAAATCAAAACCACTGGCAGACGGTTACACCGATTTCGATATCCTTTTGGATTTGAAATCTATTTGAATGCTGCTATCAGAATATGAGTTTCGAAAAAAATTTTATTTTTTCGATCCACCTTACTAACTATTATATAAAAGTTATGCATTTTTTGGATTTTCCACTTTCACGTGATGAACCACTGAACAGATTTCGACGATTTAGCTAGCAAATGATTCGTCATTTTAATAACTGTCTTTAGGGTATGTGAGTTATACCACTCCTACTTTTGATGCCAAAAAACTGAACGTTTTGTACGAAAAAATAACCAAACGATTTTATTTTATTAAAACAGAATTTACGAAACTGTTATACTGTTACGCTTACAACAGCATCATGGTCGCTTTATTACCCCCCAAGGAAAATGAAGTAGCAATAATATTGGTTAACGAAAAAAGTTGTCCAAGCGATATTCTTCTTAAGAAAACAAAGTGCTGAACTTCAACGTGTTTCAGAGTTGAATCGAGCATATGATTCTCTTCAATATCCATTAATGTTTTTTTCGATTGATGTCCCACAAATAAACTTAGACACGGGGTGTAGGCTTGGGTAGTTCATGAACGAACTAGTTCAATTGAACGATTCCCACTCATGAACTATGTGAACTAGTTCAGTGTTTCTCGTTCTTTTAGTTCTTTTAGTTCATTTTAGTTCAATTGATATTGCAGCGAGTAGGAACAAAACGAACGAGGGCAAGAATAACTAAATTTACCATGCTATGGTTTGAGTCCTTGGTTTGAGACACTTTTTGTTTATGCACTAATACAAATGGTGAATTTGGTGGATATCACATATTCATACCAAGTTTGTTTCATTTTGTATACCTGGACATGAACGAGTAAACGAAATGAACTAAAAGACCTAACGAACTAAAAGAACGAACGAACTAAAAGAACTAACGAACTAAGAGAACAAACGAAGCAAAACATGCAACGAACAAAAAGAACGAACGAACTAAAAGAACTAAATGAACGAACTAGTTCATTAAATACGATTGAACTAAAAAGAGCGATATTTGTGGTGAACTAAAATGCCCAAGCCTAACGGGGTGAGAATAATCATGAAAGGCTGTAGCTGCAATGCGTATAAAGTCATATTTTCTTTGCCTTAATAGCTATAAAATGAATTGAAAAACATTTGTTTGAAGAGAAATAAAGTGAAAAATAAAAAAAAAACATATTTGTGGATGTGTAGCCGAGTTATTGACCAAAACTGGTGTTAACTGGGGAAAAAAGGAGGTATGTTTGAGGCACAATACACAGTTCTTTTCAGTTTTTTCCCCTCTTGTGGAACCTAAATCTCGCCAGTCTGCACCGCTGGTTCGCAGATCAGTTCGTTCTGAACATTCGAACTGGGTGAAAGTGTGCCAACCAACGTTGATAAAAAAAAGTGCCAAGTGGTTTTTCGACTGACGTCGAAAGGTGGAAAAGACAAAGAAAAAAAATCATAGACGTATATATATATATATATATATGAAAATATATATATAAATTGATATATAAATAAAGTGAAGTGGTTCCAGAGACGCTGTTGAGCCCACCGGGACAGATAGAGTCCGTGGAATTTTGGAACCGGAGTCGCTGGAGCGAGGAGAAGACGGAAGCTGGGAAGCGGGGACTCCATTTTATCAGAGAGTATATTTTATTGTTCTGTCTGGCGTCCGTGGCGTAGTTGATTAAAGTGCGTGGCCTCTATGTCAACGAACCTGGAGACCCGGGTTCGAATCCCAGCAGCGACAGAAAATTATTTGAATTAAAATGATTTTTCTGTACGGCCGCCACCTCTCTGCAGACAATGGCAAGCCTCAGAGAGTAATCAACATGCCATGTAAAGCTTCTTGAGAACAAGAATAATTTCGTTCATCGCCGTTCGGAGTCGGCGTTAAACCTGTAGGTCCGGTTCTCGGTCAATTGTGTACAAACTTAATAACACGCAGAACACAATTGATCATAAGAAGCTCGGACAAAGTCCTTTCAAGGGCTGAAATGATCAGTTATTTATTTTTTTTTTTTATATTTTATTGTTGATGTATTTATTTTATGTGTGTTGGTGCGCTCGCCACGCAAAGTACTTCTTTAATTGTCCGGTCTCAGCTTGTTTTATTACCGTTGTTTGTTTTTTGTTTCTTTTTTTGTCGCACGTAGTTTTGCTCCGTGTTCGCTTTGGCGCGTCCGTGTTAGGCCCAAACTCGCACTCGAGCCTGGTTCTATCTAGAGCAGGTGAAATAAATTGATTCCACCGGTGGAATTGTGTGAGGGTTCAAGTGGTCCCCTTGAACCCGCAATTAGAGTGCGACCTAAAAATTGGGTTATTTTTGTTAGGTCTTTTTAAATTGTAAAATCATAATAAAATTCATAAAAATAATATTTCTCGTTTTAATCGATTGGCGTTTCTTTTCGTCCCACTGTGCTTAAGTTTGATAAAACTTTATTAAAAAGTCTTATAAAATGCACCTGCAACATCATCCTTTTTGAAGCGAAGCTTTTTACTCCTCGTTCTGCGATTTGCTGGATTGAAATCTGACAAAACGACACTTTTTTCCGACACCGTTTTTCTTAGAATTGAAATTGTTTTTTGCTTGCGTCTATTGCAACAAGAAAATTTTAATTATAAATTAAAAATAATGTTTAGTCCACTGCACGAATTGAACTCATGCCCGTCGGCAAGCTATTTTGCAGTAGATCACAACAATCTTTTTATAGAAATGTGTATTGGCTAGGCTTGGGTAGTTCATGAACGAACAAGTTCAATTGAACGATTCCCACTCATGAACGATGTGAACTAGTTCAGTGTTTTTCGTTGTTTTAGTTAATTTTAGTTCAATTGATTTTGCAGCGAGTAGGAGCAAAACGAACGAGGGCAAAAATAACTTAATGTACCAAGCTATGATTTGAATCTTCGGTTTGTCCAAGCGAACTAAGAAACCTAAAGAACTAAAAGAACGAACGAACTAAAAGAACTAACGAACTTAAAGAACGAACGAACGAAAAGAACTAAATGAACGAACTAGTTTATAACGTACGATTGAACTAAAAAGACCGATCTTTGTGGTGAACTAAAATGCCCAAGCCTATTATTGGCTACATATCTTTCATATCTCACAATAACTATTAGCCAATACACAATATTCACTAAGGATTGTGTATTGGGATGTTGTTTCTACTTACTACTAGAGGTCGTTATAAATTGTAACAAATTTAATAACTTTTGTATATTTATTCCCTACAACTGAACATGGGGCTTTAAAGGAGGGCTGGAGAGGGTTAATATGTATGATCAACCCCCATTATTTTTGCATAGGAATATTTTTCCCTTGAGGACCTTTCCCCTCCGACCCCTCCTAACGGGTGCACATACATGCACGTTAAAGCGGTATATTAATTTTGTCACACCGTTTATAATGCCAATAAGGAGGCGTGGCAGATAAAGAAAATTATACATATTTTTTTAGTTCATTTTGTTATTTTAAAGTTTTAAATTTAAAAATTATTTTAATCGAAAAAAGCCATTAAATTATCAAATCTATGAAATTGCGAAAATGTTTCGTTTCTCTCGTGTGTCCACTGACGCACCCGTGTTTTTTTTTAACTTCGTGGTGTAAAAACACACACAGCAGGTGGCAACCCTTGTCGTCGGCACTATTGTGCACTTATAATCCACAAAAAGATCGGGTCAGCTGTTCGAGCGTTAATTAAAGTTAAAATTTGAGAAGCTAAATTCGCGATCCCGTCATATTTAGTAAATTTAAAATTAAGTTAAAAAGTGTGAAAGTGCCGCTACAAATTAATTTACCCATAGCCCATAATTTGACGGCTGTTCAAAAACAGGCTCGTGTTGATTGGTTCAAGGAAATGCTGAAAAAATTAGCGGGGCAGTTCGAAACATGTCTACGACATCAACACAGGTGACTAATCATGGACCTATGCTTATGGGTCCTAAATAAAGCAGCAATCTACTGTTTTAAAACCCGACAAAAGTTGGCCGATGATAAAGCACATCCAAACAAATGGTTGTCAGTTTTTTCAGGAAAACTGGTCAAGTCGCAACTGTACCACTTGAGCAGCCATTTGTGAAAATCGAAGAATTGAGGAAAACCAATCACCGAAGGAAGATCATCCTCCATCATGACAATGCAAGTTACCACACATCAGCTCAAACTCAAAATGCACTCAAAACGTAAAATTGATGGGTCATCCGCCTTACAGCCTCGATTTGGCACCCAATGACTTCTTCTTGTTCCCTCATATTAAGACAAAATGCGTGGCGAGCTTTTTTATATTCTCAAACAGGCCGTTGATGCCTTCAAAAACCTGACTTGGGAGACCAACTTCAGAGTTGCAAAACTGTTTCGTAAATGGGTTCAAACGAATGCAAAAGTGCATTGCTCATCTTGAAGAATACTTTGAAAACAATAAAAGTTTTTTCAATCATTGTTCTTTCATTGTTTGGTGCAAGACTTAAAAGGCGACTCTCGTATGCAACTACAATGTGTGTCAACAAGAGTTGTAGGGTTGCAAAGGTGTATTATACAACAGCTGGTTACTTAGCAGTTGTAAAATGTTTAGACTTATCATTGCTAAAAGCGGGAAATTTGATATGGAATGCTGCACAGTAGGACGCATCGAATTACCATTTTTTTTCGAATTTTACATTCTAAGAGGTCTCAAAAGTAGCATTAGGTTGTTACAGAGAAAAAAAGACTTGTCTTGATAAAGTTTGCTTTTTATTGAGCCAAACTTTTAAAACAAATTTCTTTTAACCTTTGAATGCAAGGAAAAGAAATATAAAAAAAAAAATTCGGTGGGTTGATGAACATAATGTTTCAAAAATTTAATAAAAATTCGTCGAAAAAGCGTTGAATAAAGTTCAAAGTAAAGTAAAGTTTTAAAAATATAAAAATCTACTTTGAAATTATATTAAAATAATTGAATTAAAATGAACATGCACAAAATAAAAAAATTGGATTTTGATGCAATTTTGTATTACCACGTATTTTTTGTTATTTGCGCAAAAAATAACAAAACATTTCGAAAAATAAACCCCTAAATACGAGGTCGTCTGTTCATTACGGTTTTCTATCTTTTAACATAGAAACAAAAAAGTGGAGCTAAGTCTAAAAAAATTTAATAAACGTTAAATAAACTTGATAATGATTAACAAAAATACTGTTACAGGCTGCTTTAATTGAGTTACCTCAACAAAACGAATTTAAATAATTGTCTGTTCAATCGATGCTGGATGTGCATAAATATTTATCAGAGTAAGGAATACAATTTTGGACACACATTTACACAGGTATATATTCGAATGAGAAAACCGACATACTATACATGCGAGCACATATTTACATACATGTGCTCGACCGCTGACGGGACGTATTGATATGAGATTGTAAAAAATTTCGACACTGTTCTCGTTGTTAGGTTCAACTTTTTCACCTCTCATGCTTGCGACTTTACGGCAGACAGACCTGTCAGTCAGGCAGTTAGTAAGTCGGTAGAACTGTCCGTTGTATTCCGCTGATATAATCGCTGATTTAATAATTTTTATTTTTATTATTTTGGCTTTGTATCCTTGATAGTTTTGTGCTTTTTTTTTTATTTTTTGTATAAATTAATTTTCCGTGCGATGTCTGCGATTTTTAGAGTTTTCGACAATGGCGTCCGTCGTCGTTATTGTTGTTTGTAATTATTTTTGTTTTTTGTTGGTTTTTCTATATGTTCAGTTGAACTGACAGTTGCCGGTGTGGTCGTCCATGTTTCAAATGCCGGGAAAAATATTGAAGTTGGCAAATTTTATTCGTATGTAATTCTCTCGGTCGAGTTTTTCGTGTTTGTAAGTTTGTTTTTTTTTTTCTTTCGTTTGGGGGACTATGTTCAAAACTATATATTTTTTCTGACATTTATACATGTTTGCATGTTCAGACATGTCTGTTGATGGATGAACATTTATAATAACGACTGACAGTGATTTGATAATACGTGTTTATGTCAGTTTTTGTACTTTTGTTTAATTTTTGGCGCTTAATTGAAAACGTAATTTCTTTTTTTTTTTTGCGGAAAACTTTAACGAGGACTGTATTCAACTAATGGGCTGTTATGTGAAGAGAATAAATAAGTGATAGAGTTTAAGAACTTGTATGATGGAAGTAATTTAACGGCATATTTTTCCATAACCATGATTTAGTGTGTGACGAAAAACACGAAAAAAAAAATTCAAAAAAAAAAAAACGTAGACAAAGAAATTATTTGTGTGAACTGCATTTTTATCCTCTTTAGAATGCTTTTAGAAAAAAATTCGTGGACTTCGTGGATTCCAAATCTATATAAAAACTAAAATGTTCTCAGAGATCTTAATTGTAAAACATCAATGCCGTTCTATACTTGCAACTTACCGGATATACCATCGTACGTCCACCATTCTTCCCAGCTGGCTTTTATACCTGCAAAAAATAGAAAATATTTTTTAGTTAAAAAAGATAAAAAAAAGATAATTGAAGTAACATTTTTTTTGAAATAGTTCTTCACTAGTTCCAAGAACAGAGCCGGTACTAATCAAACTGCAATGAACTGGCTCTTTTTGCGGGTTCATGTCAAAGGAAAGGCAATTTTTATTAGCCAGAGTTTTTATTCGGTAATGAAGTTCCGTATATAAACTCAATATTAAATGAATTGACTTACTGAATTATAATATAACAAGTAATATATGGAACAGTGAATAATTAATACGTATTGTAACACCCCCACTCGAAATATACTAACAAGGTGTCCAGGTGTCAGATGCCGATTTGAATGATTTTCGGATATGTCTTAGAGGATGAAATTCTAAGGTTGGCGCATCTTTTTATATGTGCTCAATCGAATGTTTAGGGTTTCAAAATGGCGTTCCAAAATCAGCAATTTGCCATAAAATCAGCTATTTGCCATAAAAACACACACAAATTTGGTATCAAACTAAAGGTATTCACTTGGCTTCGTGGGGTACGTACATACCGCACGCTCTTTCTCGTCGATTTTCGATATCTAAATCTTCGAAATCGAAACTCGTAACCACATCTATCGGTAGTCAAGGGATATACTTTTATACCCAGGCCAGTGGGATAGCGCTGCGACCCTTAGTTTTTCTGAGCGGTCATCAAAAGCAGTTTAGGGTATGTACGTACCCCATAGTGTCATCAACGTCGTTTTTTCGGTAATTGGAGCTTTTTTTGTTTTTTTAATTTTCGTGTTTAGAAAAAAAAGAGGTAAGTAATTAACGTTTCTGTGCATCAAAATTTTTTTTAAAGATTTTTAACGTTTTTTCTTTACGTTTAGAATGGCGTATAATTTGCGTTCTCGATATTTACGAGAATAGTTGCTCGAGGATGACTTAGACGAGGAACCAATTGAAGATAATAGTGCCGATCATCTTTCAAGCTCAGAGAATTTTTCAGACGAAAGCTATGAAGAATCTGACGATGCTATGGATATCGAAATGGAGGATCCGAGCGAAAATAAAAGACTTAAGAACAGTCGAAATTCAAGTGGACGATGGCTTCAAGTGGACCAGAAAATCTCCGTCTCGTAGATCAGGTAAGAACCGCAGCTGTTCCCCTTCCCACTCATTTTTCTTTGCTAACGCGTATAGAGAATAGCAACGTAAATCAGGAATTTTTTTTTTCAATACTAATTAAATTTAACCGCTATGATTTTACTAATTTTTTATTGATTAATTATTGATAACTATTTCATAATTATTCGTTTTAATTTTTGTAATTGGTTTTTCAGATAGACATTTGCAATCGTTAGAGCCCCGTCCAGCTGGTAACGCTGTAAATGCTGAAACGATAGAAAACAGTTTAATCGTACATTATACGAACTTGAAGATAGAAGATGAAAGTTTGAAAGTTGTTGAAGAAAAACAACAAAGTTACCATTATCATACTGATTAAAAAATAAAAAACGACTTTTTTACTATATTTCGAAATTAATTTTTTTCGTAAGAGCCATACCGTAATTTCTCAAAACAAAAACTTTTTTTAAAGACCCATGAAAAAATTATTATTCTTTTATAGTGATGTAAAAGAAGAAGACACAGCTAAAATTTCAGCCCTTTTTATCGAAAGACACAGCTAAAATTTCAGCCCTTTTTATCGAAAAACAAAGAAGATATGATTTTTTTTGGAAACAACGCATTTTTTTCAAGTTTTCCAGCTTTCTGAATTTTTTATGAAGGCTGATCTTTATTTTTTTCAACTCGGACCATTTCACAGTTTAAAGTGATATCTAAAGATGATCTCTGAATTTTTTTGAGACAAAAAAATCAATATTTAAATTTTTACAAAGATATTTATCACTGGGATTGGTACGTACCCCACGAGTCCAGGTATGTTACTCAGGATGAGCATGCCAGGTGAAGGTTAAAAGGCGCAAATTATTTCTGGTTAACCACTTGCTTCACCACTAAACACAATTCTTCGGTAAAAATGCTCATCTTCGGCCCGTTTCAAATAAGTCCAATCAGCAAAAATGCGACGTAAACGATGGTCATTTAGCTTTAATTCTTGCACGATCTGTATTTTATAGACACGCAAGCCAAAATCCTTACGTAACATTTTCCATGTAGTCGAAGGACAAGGGCCAACAAGTTGAGAACGGCGACGAATCGACATTTCAACACTTCTCGCTACAGCAGCAATATTCTCTTTGGTACGCACATTTCTTTGTCTTGTTGATGGTTTTGAATCGAGAACAGTAAAATTAGTGCGAAAACGATCACTAACTGCACGAACTGCTTGCTCACTAGGCCGATTATGTGTTGACCGTAAAATGGACGAAGATTTATTTTTTTTTTCAAAGTAAATTTCCACAATTTGGAAGCATTGCTCTGGCGTAAAATTACACTGAACAACAAAATCGATTTTTTCCAAAATAACAAGGTTCCGAAAATGGATTCTGGTAGAGGGGACAAAAAAAAATACACGTGTATCGGCGTTTTGAAAGTTTACGTATGAGTCTTATTTTAGTGGGATTTAATTTTCCCCCTTTTTGAACATTCTTATAATGAATCGGCATAGGAAATCATGTTATTCTTACAATTTTGATATAGGATGTGCTCTGAAGATTTATGTAAAATATTACGAGGAATATTTTTGGGGAACTTTTAACCTCTTGCCAGTGCTAAGTAGGCGATATTTTTTCAATGGACCAGTACCATCGTTCAATACATTCCAAAAAACTAGTAAGTAATTATCATTGACTGGGCCGAAGTCAAAATACCCCCAAATATATTTTGGGGGACAGTTGCGAATATTTTTAGTCGAACTAAAGTATATTGTGGCGACCGTGGCGTAGTTGGTTAAAGTGCGTGGCCGCTATGTCAACGAACTTTGGAGACCCAGGTTCGAACCCCAGCAGCGACAGAAAATTATTTAAATTAAAATAATTTTTCTGTACGGCCGCCACCTCTCTGCAGACAATGGCAAACCTCAGAGAGTAATCAAAATGCCATGTAAAGCTTCTTGAGAACAAGAACATTCCGTTCATCGCCGTTCGGAGTCGGCGTTAAGCATGTAGGTCCGGTTCTCGGTCAATTGTGTACAAACTTAATAACACGCACAACACAATTGATCATAAGAAGCTAGGTCAAAGTCCTTTTAAGGGCTGAAATGGCCAGTTATTTATTTATTTTATTTTTTTTTTAAAGTATATTCAAAGTCTTTAGTAGTCAATAAAATGTTTATTTACCCACACTTTGTATGGGAGGTGGCTGTGGTTTTCACTCGATTTGGTTGACTTTCATACACAGTCCATGTTATAGATCAAAGTTCATATGTAAAATTTCAAGTCCATATATTATTTTTTGTGGAATTGTAAGATATTTTACTGTTTTGATAAAATCACTTTGTATGGGACTTTGTATGCGTGGTTTTCATCCGATTTGGCTCATTTTTAAACTTGACCTTTATTTTGTAGATTTTATTTTTAAATAGAGAATTTCCTGATGTTGTGATGTTTCACAAATTACGGCTGTAATCGTGATCACAGACGGACAGACGGACAGTCGGACTGACGGAGAAATAGACGGAAATGGTTAAATCGACTCGGGTGGTGATGCTGATCAAAAATATACACACTTTTCCATAGCTGCTACGCCTCCTTAGGGGCGTTACAAAATAAGTGACAAAATTAAAATACCCCTTTTACGTTTTTTAAACGTGGGGGTATAAATATAAAATGGTTACTTTGTTGAGCACTCTACATCATGACAAAAATATCCAAAAAAGTTACCGGAAATGATTAACTTCTATAATTCTACAAAGTCTGGAGTAGATATAATTCACTAGTTTATAGCGCTGGACAGTTTATAATAAGCCTGTCTGTCCACAATATCGCACCACTGTTAAAACTTCTACAACTTATTGCCTGGAGCACACAATATAAAGAAATTCTTTATTGAATTATCGATAAAAATATAAATTATATATTACTTAATAAAATGCAAAAATGAATCAGTACTCCACAAAATTTAAAAATTTAATACTAAAAGTTTAACTCTTACATTATATCCATACAAAGCCATATCCATAGATGGTTTGTCATTTCGTGACCTTAAGATCACAAGTATGACTTTTGCTTGAGGTAACAGAAGTGTTAATTCAATAAAACGAGTTTGGATAAAAAAATAGTGAAAATATAATTCAGGAAAGAGTTAAATATCCACATAAAATACACGTCTATGGGAGCTTCTCAGCTCAAGGATTTGGCTTTTAAACGTGCAGATATAACCTCAATACAGTAAAACTGCTCGAATAATCTAAATATGTTTTTATAAAAGTCTACCGAAAAGTTATATGGAAAAAAAGATACTACGAAAGAACAACGATCCGAAACACAGGAGTAAGCTCTGCACTAAATGAAAAGACGAAAACAATATCAAAACATTAGATTGGAAATATCAGTCCCCTGATAATAATCCAATAGAAAATGTATAGACCATGATGAAAGCTAAAATATCAAAAAACAATATAACTCATGAAAACAATTCGTTCGATGGTTCAAAAATACCTGGAAGTAATTAACTTCTGAACATGCTGAAAAATTAGCAGCTATTTTCCACCAATAGTAGTAAATATGTGTCTTCTATGTATGGCAATGAAATGCACTTTCCATACATAAAATATATTTTAAATAAATGCTTCATACTCAGAAACGAATTGAGAAATTGACATGATTCTACGAAATAAAGTTGTGCTTGAGTTCCACTAAGCAGTTGTTGACCGTTACAACTAGGTGGTATACCCGGTTTTACTCGAGCGAAAAAATTTAAAATTTTAGTATTTATTTGATAAGATGTTTATTTTGTTTATTTTTATGCATTTTGTATTTTTGTATTTTTTTTTTTGCATAAAAATTAGTGGAATAGTGAAAGAATCATGTCAATTTCTCAATTCGTTTCTGAGTTATACTCTCAAATACCCCTTTAAACACTGCCACAACAGCAACAGCTCCACCTACCGGGTGAAACTTTAAACCCAAACCATGTACAGATCCAGCCGCACACACACACCAAATTTCATCAAAATCGGTATAGTTGTTTAGGAGGAGTTCAGTGATAGAGCCATGTACAGAAGAGTTTAATTTGTAAATATATGAAATTTTAGGAAAAAAAGTAAGAAATCTTTTGTAGGCATTTTTTTAAAAATTCGTTAAAAATAGCAATTGTTGGAATCTCAAGCTAAAATTTTGTAAAACCCTTAAAAATTGATGCATTATAACGACACTATGTTCAAAAGATGAAAAATTTACTGCGATCACTAAGAAAAATGTGACACAAAATTTCAGGCAAAAAAATTAAATAAAATTTCATAAAAAAGAGTCCAAAACAAGTGCACCACAAGAACGACTCATTCAAGGTCTTTAAGATATATCTCAGATTTTTTTCTGTACGACTTACGGTTTCGAAGTTACAGCTGTTTGAATACATGCACTTATTGTTTTTTTTTGAGTTATTTTCAAACTTTTTACAGTGTATAACTTAAAAAGGAAATTGTTTTCGCAAAAACAAAATATACAGTTTAAGTTATTTTAACGAGCACTACTAACCTACAAAATGTGAACAAAAAAAAGCTCAAGCCTGTGTTAGATAACATGGGCGCATAGGTCAGACGTAGAATACGTTAGTCATTAACAGCCTTATTCAATAGATTTCCTTAAACAACCTTTAAACGCTTGTTTAGTTACGCACTGTTTAAGGCTTTACGCAGCTTCTATGCAACCTTGCAAACATTGTTATTCATAAACATTTTTTCATTTTCTTCTTATGATTGTAAGGTTTGTGTCTGAACTATAGAAAATCTCTTCAAAAATTAAGAATTCCTATGGATTTACAATGGCCGCCGCATAAAAAAATGCTGCAAAGGGCGCATATGGAGCATGTCTTTGATATTAAAAGAAAAGGCAAACAAAAATCATGGTTGTATTTACGTAACCTTTAAACGCCAATTTCGGCGTTTAAGTTACGCAGCTCTTAAATAACTACGAAAAATGTTTATGAATAACGTTTTCTTGTTTAAAGCCCGTTTAAAGTTACGCTGCCTCTAAAATGTGTTTATGAATAAGGCTATAAGACATTGAGGATGTCTTAAAGACGTGGCCAACTGGGTAAGCACAATTTTGTTTCTCTGCTTCGCTTATCAATGTTGTGTATGTACACATCGTTCGCTACTTGGTCATTATACTTCTTGTCTTTCTCACACTGGTTCTGTGATGAACACACAGATAATCGTACTGCTCTTACACATGATGTTATAATACATAAAATACAAAGCATATGAAAATTAATACAAAATTTGAAGGAGTTAAATTTTGATTTACCTTTAGAATCAAAAAAATTATATGTAGCAATATGATTATTTAACTACAAATCAAAAGAAGACATATTAAATATGTTACGACCATACTTGAATTTTCTTCAATGCATGCATAAAGTATTAAAAACCAGGGACCGCAAATAACGATTATCGCTATCAATCAATCATTTAATAACAATTATTTTTTCATCGTTATTTTTTTGATCAGAAATAAAAATTATGTTTTGATAGTTTTTTTTTCAATCCGAAATAAAAGTTATTATTTGATTGTTATTTTTTCGATCGAAAATAAAAATCATTTGTGATCGTTATTTTTTTCGATCAAAAATAAAATTTATTTCTTAATCGATTTTTTTTCAAGCAGATATAAAAATCATTTTGTGATCGTTATTTTTTGCATCAGAAATAAAAATCATTTTGTGATCGCTATTTTTTCGATCAGAAATAAAAGTTATTTTTGATCGTTATTTTTTTCTATCAGAAATAAAAATCATTTTGCGATCGTTATGTTTTCGATCAGAAATACAAATCATTTTGTGATTGTTATTTTTTCGATCATATATAACAATTATTTTTGATCGTTATTTTTTCGATCAGAAATAGAAATTAATCATTGATCTATATTTTTCCGATCAGAAATAAAAGTTATTTTTGATCGATATTTTTTAGTCCAGAAATAAAAGTTTATCATTGATCGATATTTTTTCGATCAGACTAAAAGAATTATTTTTTGATCTATATTAAATCAATCAAAAAAGTAGCATGTGGATTAAGATATTAATTATAACAAAATGAAAACTAAAACTAGTAAGAAATGATCTTCGACTGGGCCGAAGTTAAAATACCCCCACGTCCGAACCGAAGTATATTCAAAGTCTTTAGCCGTCAATAAAATGTTTATTTGTATAAAACATTTTTGTTATACCTACATAGTTTTAACAGAAAATATTCGCTTTCATTTTTTATAAAATCACTTTGTATGGGGGGTGGGTGTGGTTTTCACTCGATTTGGTTGAATTTTATACACAAAGTGCATGTTATATATCAAAGTTAATAAGCAAAATTTCAAGTCCATATATTATTTTTTGTGGAATTTAAAGAGATTTTACCTTTTTGATGAAGTCACTTTGTATGGGAGGTAGGCGTGGTTTTTATCCGATTTGGTTGAATTTTATACTTAGAGTGCACTTTAAATATCGGAGCTCATATGCAAAATGTCAAGAACATATATTAATTTTTGTGGAATTCTAAGAGATTTTACCGTTTTGATAAAGGCACTTTGTATGGGAGGTAGGCGTGGTTTTCATCCGATTTGGCTCATTTTCGAACTTGACCTTAGTTTTTTAGATAAAAGCTTAAATATTGAATTTCGTGATGATAGCTTGAAAATTACGGCTGTAATCGTGACGACAGACGGACAGACGGACAGACGGACAGACGGACAGACAGACGGACATGGCTAAATCAACTCGGGTGGTGATGCTGATCAATAATATATATACTTTTCTATACCTACCACGCCTCCTTATGGGCGTTACAAACGGAGTGACAAAATTAATATACCCCCATTTACGTTTTTTAAACGTGGGGGTATAAAAAATAAAAAAACGCTATGTCTCGAAAACTAAGGAAGATAGAACAAGATGGAACAGTTCTTATCTTTTGAACTTCTATTTTCGACACCTATTTTCTACTAATATTTTCTAATATCACTATTTCCTACTACTACTTTTGATTACCATTTCATGCACCAGGTTGTCTACTAATCCTGGTAATATTTTCTACTACTGTTTAATACTCCTATTTTTTATACATGTCCTATTATTTTTGCCCACTATTTTCTACTACTATCTTCTGCAACTATTTATATTTCTATATCTACTTATATTTTGTACTTCTATATTCGACAGCTACTATTTTCCATCACTTTTTTCACCTACTATGAATGCACGTTTTGCAAAAAAACAAATGAATAACCACTAGGTTTTTAAACGTAATCGAACTATTTTTTTGTGTCTGTATTAGCTATAGTTTAAAAAATATTTCAGCAGGGGATTACACCGACATTAAAAAAACCGTCTTGAGTACAAATATCATATAGTTCAACAATATGCATGTATATGTATGTTATATACAGGTATACAAGCAGCAATTGAAAACAACGGTTTTTTTCTTAAATTTTTATATCAGGAGAGCATGTATAATATTTTTTATATAGCAAAGAATGTTAAGGAGCTAGAAAGTACATTTTTTACATTATTTTATTTCCATGACTTTAAAGATAAAAATCAGTATTAAATTATTTCAAAAAATGCAAATTTAATATTAAATTTAAAATGAATTTGGATACAGATCTTAGAAATAGTGTCAGTTTTTCACCATCAAGTTGAGTTTAGAAGTTATAAGCGAAAATTTGAAAAACATTATCTGGTAATTTTTTCAATTAATTTCTGTTAATAACTTAACAAAGCATTCCATGTTTTCAAAATATCCAACGTATTTCCTTGTATCAAGAAAATATTTCTAAATCCTTGTCTACGCTCTTATATCTTTGACCTAGTCTTTATTCAAATCCTTGCCCAAATCCTTCCCCTAATCCTTGACAAGATCCTTGTCCAAATCTTTTTTTTTTTTTTGTTTTTAAAAATTATTTTATTTTATTTTAAATTAATTTTTGTATGTAAAAGTTACATAACAAGGTTACAACCTTGAATTTCCTCTCTTGATGTACTATAAAAGATTTGTCTTATTGTACACCTATTTAAATCTGAAATAAAAAAATAAAAAAAAATCCCAGCCTCACCTAACCTTTGTCCAAGTACTAATCCAAATCCATGTGTTAGATATTGTCCTTATCTTCGTCAAAATCGTTGTTCAAATCCTTATCAAAGACGACTTCCTAACTTGGTAACCCGGGTTCGAAACAATAACTTCTTAATTTTAACTTAAACAGTTTTTTTTGTAAATATTCATTTCATTCAATCTTAATCGATATTATTTCAATAAAAAAATAACATTTATTTCTGATCGGAAAAATATAGATCAATGATTAATTTCTATTTCTGATCGAAAAAATAACGATCAAAAATAATTGTTATATATGATCGAAAAAATAACAATCACAAAATGATTTGTATTTCTGATCGAAAAAATAACGATCGCAAAATGATTTTTATTTCTGATCGAAAAAAATAACGATAAAAAATAACTTTTATTTCTGATCGAAAAAAATAGCGATCACAAAATGATTTTTATTTCTGATGCAAAAAATAACGATCACAAAATGATTTTTATATCTGCTTGAAAAAAAATCGATCAAGAAAAAAATTTTAAATGATCGAAAAAAATAACAATCACAAATGATTTTTATTTTCAATCGAAAAAATAACAATCAAATAATAACTTTTATTTCTGATTGAAAAAAAAACGACCAAAGCATAATTTTTATTTTTGAACGAAAAAATAACGATCAAAAATAATTGCTATATATGATCGAAAAAAGAATCGATCACAAATAATTGATTTAAGATGATTTCTATCTTAGAAATCAAGAAAAAATAAATCTTGCCAAAAACGGAATCTCTGACCCACTAGCTTCATATTGCTACATTTAAAATTATTCTACGACATCTTTTTGTATATGATCTTTTGATGTAAAAATTAAAAAATAACCGTTATTTTCTATCCCTGTTAAAAACTTATAATGAAAGTGACAAACATTTTCTCAAAATTTTGTGCTCCAGATTAACGCCCCCGTTAACGTATTCTACGTTAAAAAATCTGAATCACAAAGGTCAGATTTTGCTCAAAAATAGTCGATTTGATATGGAATCATCGATATACGCTTCATATACAGGATGGGCCAAATATAAGTTATTTTTAAAAATGCAATAAAATGAACAAAATCAAAATTTTTTTCCATGTATTATGGCTCTATAGGTAAGAGGAAACATTACCATTAATTGTGGAACACAATATCGTTCAAGTGGCTGTCTCGGCTGGCTTCGCTGAAGCGCATTCTGTCACTCTACTTTTCCAAGACGGATTGCTTAGATCATAGTGCTTAAGCCTTAGGTGCTTGAATTGTTTGCGAATTGTTGGCATAACATCGGTCCTTCACGGCTGCCTACAAAAAAAAAAAAGTCCAAAAGCGTAATATCGCAGCTCTGAGGCGGCCGATTGGCATCGCCAAGACGGCTGATAACACGATTTGGGAATTTGATGAGCAAAAGATCGATTGTGCATGGGCTGTGTGACTCGGCGGCCCATCCTGCATGAACCAGAGGTCGTCCAAATTAATGTCTCCAATTTTAGTAAAAAAAGTCGGTTAACATGGCTCTGTAACGCCCACTGTTGATCGAAACTTTGTTCCTAGCTTCATTTTAGAAGAAAAATGGTACAATGATGCCACCACTCCACTATCCGCACCAAACTGTCACTCTCTGTGGATGCATCGGTTTCTCGACAGTAACTTGCGGGTTTTCCAAGCCCCAGAAGTGGCAATTTTGTTTGTTAACTTAGCCGCCGAGATGAAAATGAGCCTCGTCAGAAAAGATGATTTTTCGCCCAAAATCGTTGTACAATTCTATCTGCTCTATGGCCCAAACTGCGAAGCGAAAACGAAGCGGATGGTCGTGCACCTTCAATTGCTGAGTCAATTGGACCTTGTAAATTAATAATCAATTGTATCTTGTACATTGCCGAGTCAATTGGACCTTGTAAATTAATAATCGGAGATCTTTGTGCAGAATTCTCCTCAGGCAAGTGTGTGAAATGTTGAGCTGTTTAGATCGACGGCGAGTTGATGTTCGTGAATTGAGTCTCACATTCTCAGCTACAGCAGCCACATTCTCATTTGTGCGCACCGTATGACGACGGGGGCTATGAGTGTTGTCCACTAGAATACTAGTCTCTTGAACTTTTTGCACCAATTTGCGTACAGAAGGCGCGGTGAGTGCTTCATTTCGGCCAAAACTTCTTTTCAAATAACGCACTGTTTGGACTACACAGCACTCACTTTAGAAATAAGTTTCCAATATTTCCCAATGTTTTTCAAGCGTAAAGCGAATCATTTCTTTCCGCGGAGATAAGATACTAACTTTATGTTAAGATTTCGAGCGGAAAATAGCTGACAGTGTCAAAATAACTCATGATTAAAAAAGAAACCACAAGATGGCTCACCCTTTATATGCTTCATATATTTATGAACACACTGTAACTAACAGTCAAACGTTGTTTTTGACGAATTTCTTAGCCCAAAATAACTTGTTATTGAATAAAATACTACTTAAAATAGAATCGCAAGGAACATACAAATGAACCAACATAACTGCATCCATTGCTGAAATTAGAAGCTAAACAAACAGCTGCAGCAGCAGCAGCAGAAAAAAAACTCAAGAAATCAATTCTCTAAAAATATTGTCTGCCATCAGACAAGCGTATGACGCCAGACAGTCTGGTGCCAATAAAGTTTGTGCTTCCTGTTGGTAGCAAATGGCACCACTTTCCGCACATAATGCGCACTTTGGTGGTGGTGGGAAAAATAATACAACCCAATCCCATCATGAAAAAAAGGAGCAAATTTATACTTCTAGATATGGACCGCGTCAAAGAGGGTGAAGGCAGACAACCCACTTTGAATAATTTTTTTTATTTCAACCCCTATAATTCCAACCCAAGACAGTTTGGTTTGGTTGTTTTTCGATTGTCGGGATTTGGAATCAGTTTTAACAGCGACTTCCTTGTCGTCTTCCCTTCCACAGTTTGTTATTGTCTGGCTAAGGATAAAAAGTATGCCATTAAATTGGCGACTAAGTGACTGCAAAGATATAGCCGACAATAACAACAACAACAACAACAACAACAACAGAAACAACAACAACAGGCATGGCGCATAAAAATATAGTAATAAAGTTGGAAATTTGCAAGTAGAAAAAAAAGAAAACAAACTACAACAACGACTGTGGAGGAAAAACAACGCTTGCCAAGTGCAAGGCGAGAAAAAAATCGCTATGAATTTTAAGGTTATGTTTGGATGAGGCTTGAATTGGATATCATGTTGTTTCAATTGGCACAAACTGCAATACGTTTATTTATTGTTGTTGCTGTTGTTCTTATTGTTGTTGTTATTGTTGGAAGCCTCAGAATTTTTTGGTTGGTAAGAGTGCCGACAGCACGGCTCCAATTTTGTCAAATTTATTGCTGCACTCACAGCGCAGCGCGGAGTTCCACAAAAAAATTTGGAATATTTTCCTGGCTTCTACAACCGTTTGTTGGCAACTGTTTCGAAATAAATCGCATCTCGATTTGATGCGAACCTTTAAAATTTATTAAAAAAATCGTACATCTTTTTTTTTAAATCGATAAAAAGAACATTTAAGTCAGGAAAAATGTTTTTGTGTGAATGATTGATTGATGTTATTCATCAACAATATTTGTCTATAAAATATACATACATATATAGCCCAATTTGACTTATGCAGATGCAAAAGCAACAATTTTCATTTTTTTCTTTTTTTTTGCATTTTTTAAACATTTCTTTCTACGGCAACCAAACATAAAGGAAAAATTCCTGGATAATTTTATTTCGCCGCTTGTTTATAAAATAAATTTAGTTGTCATTCTCAAGCATTCGCCATTTCAAATGCATTTTGTGCATTTAAAAATTATTGAAAAATTTAATTGCTGTAAAAATAAATCAGTAAAATAAATAAATATGTATTAACTCCATGATTTATAGTCAAATGTGCAACAATGTTGCAAACTAACCGGTAACAGTTTATTTATTTTTGTTTTATTCTATCTAATTCCGCCAATTTCGCACACATTCTTATCGATGAATTTCAAACGAAAAATAATCGTTTTTAATATCGTTTCAGCGTATATTTTAACTTTTTCTTTGTTGAAATTTGAACTGTTGCTGAAAGCTGAAACAAATTAATTGATTTATTTGGAAAATTCCAACAAAGGAAACACAGTTTGTTGTTATTTTATGAAAAACACATAAAATTTGTGTAGCATATTTTCAGGCATGCACTGAAAAACATTGATTTCAGTGATCCATTTAATTTAACACACATACATTCACACTCTGCAAAAAAAATCTATCAAAAAAATTTTGAATTTACTTTGAATATTTTTTTATCGCCTGCAGAATATGACAAAGAGCTGAATTTTTGAAAGGGTCGAGACTTTGTACGTGCAACATAGCAGCACGATCTGAGAGAAGAGGGCAACAGTACTATTTTAATGTTGAGATTTTTTTTTATTTTGTTTCCGTGAACCGTCTGTCATTCAGATAATATTTTAAAGTTTTTCATGTTATGCACATATTTTCAATTAAGGGGCAGGATGGTTTTCGAGGCAAAAAAAAAAAGATTTTTACGGTTTTTTTTTTCTCAGTTCTTAGTGAATATAATCACTCTCCATTTTTTGTTGTTGCATATTAAAGAGCTATCTTTGGAGAGTATGTTGGAATTGTTTTATAAAAAAAAATATGTGAGGGGCACCCACACAAGGTAGCAGTGAATCTTAACCCAAAAAAGTTGATTTTTAAGTGGTTAATTGATTTACTCTTTAATATAGTCTTAAATAAAGTGGTCCCATTTCATATAATGGCAAGAAAAAATTGAATCTGTTTTAATCAGGGATCGCAATTTTTATAAACGATATCCAGAAACTAAAACTTTAATTATTATTTTTAGATTTTTATTTTATTGCTCATTTTTGCATTATCTTACGATTTTTATTGTTTTGATCAGAAATAAAAGTTCTTTTTTTGATTTTATTGCTCTGTTCAAGAAAAATAATTATTTTTGAGTTTTATTATTTTGCTCTAGAATAAAAATTGTTTTTCAATTTTATTTTTTCGCTCAGAAGTAAAAGTTTTTTTTTCAATTTTTCTGCTCAAAAATAAAAATCATTTGTCCAGTTTTATTATTTTTTGTTTTTTCCACAAACATCAAACTCAAAACACCACACAGCTTTGTTGCTGCCACATGTCAATTTTTATTCAATACACCTAAACAGGTGGCCTTTAAGGGAGGGCCGGAGAGGGTTAATATGTATGACCGACCCCCATTACTTTTGCAAAAGGAGAATTTTTTCCTTGGTTACCTATTCCCTCCGACCACTGCTTTGGGGGGCTCCCATACAAATATTTGTGTATTTGTTCCTTACATCTGAACAGGGTGGCGTTAAGGGAGGACTGGAGAGACTTAATATGTATCATAAAACTATGTGATATGTAGAATTTTGTATCAAAAATATAAAGATATAAGGAAAATAAATGCAATACAGAAATATACTGTGTGGTGTACTCTTTTGTTACTCTCAAAAGTTTGAAATATACTTTAAAATGTTGTACATTACAACTCTGTTACTTAACAGCAGTCAGTGTTTGTCTTTTTGTTTAAGGTTGATGTTTTCAATATGAATATCAAAAACATGCAACATTTGCTTCTAATTTTTATGGCAATATTATAACTACTCGATGTATAAACCATGCAGTTGAAAAGCTACTGTGTCCATACTTTATTACAATTATTTAATTTTGCGTAACACTATGTTAAGAACACAACGAAGTGTTTCACGGCGAAGTGTTTCATTGGCGAATTGATTCATAGGTTTCACGCCCAATCGCGGTTAAAGAAGTTTCAGTTCAAACAAAAAAAAAAAAAAAACAAAAAGATACAGCAGTTTCGACTATGTCGGAACACAAGACGAAGAATAATATAATATTTAAATTAGAAACAATCGAGTTATACACTTTTATTGATACTAAAAAATAGAAAGAGTTGGTACAATTTTTTCAACTTGTTTTGTTGGGCGGTTTTATGTGGATGATTTCGCATTCAATGGCTTACAACTATTAGCTTGCATTTAAAATAACAATTATAAAACCATGTCGCAGACCCGCCCCACCCCAGCCAAAATGAAACCCTCCCCTCTCACAATATAATAAAAATTACAAATCCATGCCGCAGCCGCGCCTCCGCTGACGCTTCTTATAAACGGGAATCGGTAGTGCTCCATTCTGTTAAAAAAGCACCCCCCTCAAAATTAATTTTTCTGTTAAAAACAGCATTCTGTTAAAAACAACCACCGTTTAAAACAACAACCCCCAAAAGTATGCTTTTTTTTAATTATAACCTTACGCTAATTATCTACGCGTCGAAAAAACCTGAAACCGTCGATAAATAGGTAGCAATCTTAAGCAAGAACCATGCGCACAGCAAACAAAAACATCAAATTTTGGCTTTATAGTTCATGTAATTGTGTAAAATTTATATAAATTAGAGAGTTCAAACATGAATTTTTCTTCCGGTGAGGATCAAGCAGACCAACAAGTGCTGACATCAACATTGTACGATCAGTACTTTAGGCACACCAAAGGCTCAAAGTGTGACCTAAAAACGCTATCAACCGCCGTCTGATCACTATCAACCGCCCTACTAACATCCGAGAATGACGTATATTACGTCAAAAAAAAAATAGTCCTTACCAACATTTGATTATTATATAATCTAAGCTGTACTTAATATAAAGGCTGATAAGGCTGATTAAAAATAATGTTATATAGATAATAAGTATCGTGAACGACTTTATATTAATAGAAAAAATATTTGTGATGTTCAACTGTACCATTACGAGCCGTAAAATGTTATTAAACGATGAATAAAACATGTTCATTTATTATATATTGTATTAATATAATAGACAGATATATGGTCTTCATCTAATATATTATCGCCATCGCTCATTTAACTAAACCCGATCCCGATGGTATCAACCGTACCCAGTCTACCCTAAAACCTGGCCTCCTAGTGTTATCTGAAACCAAAAAATCAAAGTAATTTATTGAATATATTAGTTTCTTGTGCGGATGAACCATTTTCACATAAAACATCAACTTATTGTTGCCTGTACAAAATAGTATGATACAAAAATTTTTTATCATACTAGACGAACGATCGTTCGTTCGTGAGTATTTATCATTTAAAAGATTTCAAAAAAGTCGCTTTTGAGAAATAAGCGTGTACAATTTTAAAATATATTGAAAGTGTAATGATGATTCTTTTTTTTCAAACTTTAATCGAATCATTTATCGACTTGAAGTTTTCACAGGATATTCCTGAAATGTTAATTTTATATGGAATATTTATCGAAAAACAGTTTTCTTTTTTTTTAAGTTGCAAACTATCCTGCCCCCTTAAAAATATGTTAACAACACCATGTGTTACAGAAAATGTTCCTTAAAATTGTTAAGAAATATGTCCTTTTTATTTTAAAGAAATGTGCACTAAAAACATATATTTGCTCATTTAAAGATATACTTTCCATGGTGAGTTCGAGCGCATCTGCTAAGCAACGCACTACCAGTGGTCCCATATACTAAAAAAAAACTTTAATTTCCAGTTTGCCGCAAACGAACTTCGTTTGTCGTGCTCGGGATCGTTATTTGCAAACGTTTCAACAGTTGTCATAACAATAGTTCAGTTGCGAGAAACGCGTCATTTAGTTGCAGGTAATTAATTTCGTTTGTCATATACGCGAATGATTTTTAAATTGCAGCAATTGAAAAATTGTTTTTCCCAACTGAAAACTTCCTTTGTTTTTCCCTTCGTTGTATACACACAATGCTTATAATTCAAAGTTACTTTTTGGACAAACTATTCTATACAAGCAAATTGGTAATGTGCTTAATATGCGGACGGGGAAAGCAACAGAGTTTGATATCTTTTAAGTTTTCTTTTTCAACACAGAAGCAAAATCTGAACCGAGCTAACACTTTTTTGCGAGAAAGTCATTGTACTTCTGTATGAAACAGAAGTGACTGATGATCTGCTCCCATTTCCTGACACACTACACTAAACAGACAAGAGTTCAGCAGTCGCCACTTGATGTAATTGACAACTTTAACAACTTCTTATAGTACAGACAACAATTCATCATCCAGAAACTTCGTCATCAGTGCATCCCTGTGTAAAAAACAATGTACATCTATACTATTATATAAAAGGGTTCTCTCGGATTTTTATCGTTCAATCACGGGGTAACCGCTGAACCGATTTTAATAATTCCTTCACTATTCAATTGCTATTGGGTACTACGTTTTTGGTAAAACTGTGTATTTAATGATATGAGAATTCATGCATTTTAATCCATGCTGCCATTGTATAAGCAGCACAAAATAACATCAACCAATAGCTTAAGCTCTTTTTTGAGAGAGAGAGAGAGCTGAAAGTCTACAACTCACCGTGCTGCCATCTTAGAGCCTGAACAGAATCAAAAATCGTTGCGGCCGCCGATCTTTGTTGTTGGAAAATACATGCAAAATGTAGAAAAAAACGCAGCTCTTTTTCCGCAACGATAAATCGCACAATTAGAATCTATTCTATTTTTTCTCTTGCGACCGACGATTCTCTCTCCGAGTGCGATTAGTGTTGCCATATTTTTGCTAAGAATTGGCTGTGTTTCATGAAATTCGCTTAGTTTTTTGTTATATTCTGACATTTCTTGTCTGTGTGTGTTGTATTCAGACAATTGAAGAGACCAATACATTGAAATGAAATAGAAAAAATAATTAAAAAAATACTAAATAAAAGCAACTTTGAATCGTTAATCGCAATCGCATCATTCTGGACACATTCTCTGCGTTCGACGACCAGAGAGGGTCGTTGGTCGCAACGATTTTTGATTCTGTTCAGGCTCTTAAGTGGATAGTTGCACTCAGTTAATTTCTGCTGCAGTGTTGCCATAAGGTCAATATATCGTATTTATTTTGATTTTACTAAGATGAATTTTACTTTTCATGTCAATAAGAAGTCACTCTTTTTATTTCAATAAGAAATACCAAATTAAATATCTCAAATTTAATGAAATGAATTAAACATACTTGATTCTTGAGTCTTTATTTAAAATATGTTTTCATATCATATTTATGCTACCAAGAAACGCTGGGAACGGGCATGCTAGTTTTTAATATTAGGGTGTTTTTCAGAAGCCCTGGTTACAAATCCCCTCATTTTTAGGTGTATTATCTTCACAAAACCTAAACCATCAACTGATGACCAAGGTACACCAGTGTTTCGCGGCACACGCTTTGCGGAACAATGCTGTAGAAAGAAGACAGAACATTGAAGTTGGACTCTTGGAGTATTTTGTTGGAGAAGTAGGTGAACAAATGACTGAAGAACTGGTTCTAAGGTGGAGATGTAAGCCATTTGAAGTTTCAGAAAGTGTTTAGAAAAAATTTTCCTGTAGAGTATTTTACCGACTTCTTAAATACTGAGGTTATTGATATTAAGGATCAAACAAATTTACGTATCGGCCAAAACCTAAGCACCCCCTCAGTACATTTTTTTTAAATGATAATTTTTTTAAGAAAACAAAGTTATTACATTTTTTTTTTCTTTTTTTTTATTTAGTTATATCTTTATTATTAAAAAACACAAACTTAAACACAAACTAATTCAGAATTTATTTAAAAAAAAGTTAAAATTCAAAAAACATTTTATGTCGCAAATATAAGCGGACAAAACTAAAGCACCCCCTTTTTTTATACGCTCTTATTTGACTACGCTACTGCGACATTACTTTTGTATGTATCAATTAACGGGACACTCCAAAAATGCTGCAGAAGAAGAACTTGTTAGAACTTATGCGAAAATTGTGATTGTTTTAAAGTTTTCGTTGAGATAAGAGTAATGGCACGCAATAAGTACTCAAGTGAATTTAAAATTAGAATTCTTGATGATTGGAGAGCAGGCTTATCAAGACATCAATTGAGTGCAAAATATTCGATCAACAGATCAATTATTTCTAGGCTAATTAAAAAGTTTTTGCAGACTGGTCGCACATCTCCTACTCATTTTGGAGGAAGGCCACGTGAAACTTCGCGACATGAAGACTTCTTAATTAAAAGGACAATCCAAAATGATCCTTACATTTAAAAATGAGCGAAAGAACGATTCGCAGAAGGGCGGTAGAGGCCAGATTATTCAGTCGACGACCAGCAAAAAAACCTTTCATATCGTCAAAAAATAGAAAAGCCAGACTTGAATTCGCCAATGCCCATCTCAACTGGAGTGTCCAAAATTGGAGGACTGTGCTGTTTTCTGACGAATCTAAGTTTAATATAAAGGATTCAGATGGCATAAGGCGTGTACGCAGACCAAATGGACAACGATTAAATCCTAAATATTGCAAAGGTACTGTAAAGCATGGAAGCGGAAACGTAATGGTCTGGGGTTGTTTCTCTTTGCAAGGGATGGGGCCAATTCATAAGATTGATGGAATAATGGATCGTTTCATATATCGTGACATATTAAAAGATGTGATGTTGCCTTATGCTGAAGAAGAGATGCCACTTAAATGGATTTTCCAGCAGGACAACGACCGTAAACATACTTCTAAAGTGGTTAAGGAGTGGTTCCAGGACAATTTGATAGAAGTTCTCCGTTGGCCTGCCCAATCCCCCGATCTTAACCCAATCGAGAACTTGTGGGAGATCGTTAACTTAAAAATCAACAGAGAAAATTGCAAAACCAAAGAAAATTTATTCGAAGCCGCATAAATAGCCTGGAAAGCAATATCACCTGATATAATTAATAATTTAATATCCTCTATGCCTAAATGATGTGCGTGTGTCATCCAGAATAAAGGATTCGCAACGAAATATTGATTTCAATATTTTTTTTTTTACCTTAAATTGGGGGTGCTTTAGTTTTGTCCGCTTATATTTGCGACATAAAATGTGTTTTGAATTTTAACTTTTTTTTAAATAAATTCGAATTCCTTAAGTTTGTGTTTTTTAATAATAAAGACATAACTAAATAAAATAAAAGAAAAAATAATTTAATAACTTTGTTTTCTTAAAAAAGTTATCATTTTAAAAAAATGTACTGAGGGGGTGCTTAGGTTTTGGCCGATACTGTATATCGTCATCAGAAAAAAGTATGGAAGTAAAATGTACTGGAGAGGTGGTACATTCGAGTTTTTTACTGATGTCTAGGCACAAATGCTTGACTTATTTACAGTTGCTAACATTGCAAATTCACTGTTACAGACTACCTCTACCTTCTCCACCAAAAAAATGGGTTTTTGTCATTCTAAACCTAGCAATACTTAGTAATAAACTCAAATAAAACTATAAATTCTTCATATATAAAAATTCTATCTTCGAATTTACTTATGCCACTATGGCTCAACGTAGCCCACAAGCAACTTGCTCAACGACCCAAACAGAGGGGCGTGAAGACATACAATTTTGCACAAACACTCCTTGAGTAAGTAAATCATGATTCAAATACCAAAATAATTTCCTGAACATTTGGGGTCGAAAGGGTTAACAGCACTGAAGTAAATGGTCTTCCTCGACAAAAACCTTAAAATTTTCTTAATACAGCGAAAGTATATATCGATGGAGCCTGACTTCATCTTACTAATCGTTACAATTATACTGTCCGAAAACACGGAGTTATGAGTGAATTATAATACCATAAATTAAATTAATTCAATATCAAGATTTGACATCTGCCAAGCCACCAAGTGCTAAATTATACCCCTTTGAAATTCACACCTCTCGTTGAACTTTTCTTTTCATGATCTGATACGTAGGATTTTTTGGCTTTGTTTTTTCGACACTATTTGGGGGTTAACACTGACCCCCTTAGCTACGTGCCTGATATATCTAAAATGGCTTTAATATAAAATATTTTATTCATTTTTGTGATTTGATTGACAAAGGTATATAAGACTCTTATGTAATAACCATTTAAATTATATTTTATCTATTTTTTAAATCATACTAAATTTTAAATATCAATAATAATTGAACTTCATTATATATCCTTCATGTCTTTTATGTTATGTTGTTAGTGTAGTTTCTCAAAATATTTCTACGATCCGTATCTACGTGACATAAATGCATTTTCTTCGATTTTATGAATACAATTAATATTGAACAAATTTTTTATTTGCAAATTAAAAAGTCTAGTCGAATCTGTGGTAAAAATTTAAGTTTTAATGACTGTTCTAAAATTTAAAAAGAAGTCTTTTGCTCAAAAACCATAAAAAAAACTAAGTCATCTACTCATTTCCTCTGTTTTGGTAGAAATGAAGAAATAATTGTCGCATATCGGCCAAAATATAATGAGGAAACTCTCATTTTGCAAGTCATTTTACGTTTATTCACTTTCCTCTTACATCCCCGACACGAGCACTTTCGGTTATTACACATTTTTATTAGTCATAAAATTTAAATGTCCTTAAAAACCAAAATTTTGCGGCAACACAAAAACTGGCAAAGAATTTTGAAGTTTCTTGGAAATAAAAAAAGCGCTCATCATTGTGGACAACTTTATTTATTCATCATCACGATACTATCATCATCATCATTAAAAATAAGAAAATAAAAAATAAAAAAAAAACGAATTATTACCGCATGAAAAACGCCGGCGACGTCTGCGACTACAACGAAATTGTTAAATTTAAAACCGGAAACGGAAATGCCATAAATAATTACCGGCTTTCACTCAACCAGAAGAAATACCGCGCGGCATTAGCTATACATCATTGCGTGCAGTAGTTTGTATGGCATATGGGTGTGGGTTGTAGGTGTGTGTTTGTGTTAAAGGATAAAGGAATGTCTGTGCGTCTATGATCGTATGTTTGGGTGAGAGTGTGTGGAGAACTTTAATTAAAATCGATGACATAACGGTAATTTTATATCTAAATGTTGGCCATTAATTCTGAGGACTTTCCTATTGATCAAATGTCAATATTAGTCACATACCACAAAAATATACCGACAACAAACCCAGTGGACAGTAAAACTTCGCAACGCGAACGTTTGAAAAAAGTTATCGGATAACATTTTCAATTCAAAGAAGTGTGAGTGAGAATGTGACCCAATAGAAAAAATATCAATGTTTTTTAATTAATTTTTAAAGAATAGTAGCTGGAAGTAAGGGGGGGAGTGGTTGGGGGTTAGTATGCACACTTTACACCAGTTTTAGCTTAAATTTATTTTAAGACATTTTTGTTATACCAGGGGTACTATGAGAGCTTTCTCATAGTCTTTGGAGAACCGTCTTTGGCGGTTGGTTTTGCGAATTTCTACAAAGACTTTCGGTAAACAAATGGTCGTGTACTATTCATAAATGACCGTTCTACGTTGCTCAAGCGGAACAGTGGCTACATGACCCATTCGGTGGAAGAAACAGGCGACCATTTGCTTCGCAGTGCTTCGTGCGCGAACAACTTTTGTTGTATTTGCCTCGTCTTGGAATACCCACACGGTCGATTGCTGTTTTTTTTCCGGCTCATACGCATATATCTTTGATTCGTCATCTGTCAACATCTTTTGAAGCACCACGATTGAACTTTTTAATAATTTCTTTACACCAATCGACGCGCGAGACTTTTTTTGAGCATTTTTACTCACTCGGGAGACGTGCTGCGGTAAATTTTGTTTTACGACAGCAAAGATGTGTTATTACTAGTGTCCAACCGAATATTCGACTTCGGCTTCGGCCTAAACAGCCGAATATTTTGGCCGAATATTTTTACTTTGTAATAACTAAAGATATTTTTATAATTCTTTAGGAAAATTTCAGTATAATTCGATGAATTTCGTTCGAAATTTCTCTTTTTTCTGTTCTTCCATAAGTTGGTTTTCGTTCGTTGAAAACTTTATTCAAATGATAAATGCCGTGAGTCTGACCCATGATACAATTACAAGGTAAGCTCATTTTAAGATGGCTGCTCAAATGAGCAATTTTGCAACAACAAAGCTATAGAAGCTAAAAACGGCAAACGAAAAAAGCAACAACAACTATTAGAAAAACTAAACTGACAACTAGCTCACCTTGCTCTCCAATATGACCCTACCTTGTAATCATGTATCATGGTCCTACCGACATGGGTTGATAAGATCGTACATGTTGAACGAACTGGCAGAAAAATCAAACATTTTTGGTTTTTACCCGAACGTCTTATTTGCTTTCGAAATAAGTCTTAAATCTTCGAAATAAGAAATTTTCTGCGAGATTTCAGTCAGTATTGAATTTCTGTAGCTTTTCTCGACTAGATCCAAAATTGATTTTAATATCTTCTATGCCATCCTGACGTCACTAAATCAATTCCAGAAATATTATAATTTAGGAAACTGACATGAAAGAAATTTAATCAATTTTATATCTAGTCGTAAAAGCTACAGAAATGCAATGCTGACAGAAATCAGACAGAAAAACTAATGCGTTTAACTCGAACTTAATATTTGTCGTTTTTTTTACTGAAATAACGAAAGCCAGTACTAAATTTTATCATTTTCTGTACTTGAAAAAAATTTTATTAATATTTGTCTTCGGCTTCGGTATTCGGACGAATACTTCAACTTGGCCGAACATTCGGCTTCGGCTTCGGCCAAAATTTCACATTCGGTCGGACACTAGTTATTACGCCTCACAACTAAATTACAAAAAAAATTTTTGTCATCATGATTTCAGGTTGGCAACGTTGCATGGAATTTTAACTCTGTGACTACTGGACTAACGGTAAATTTTAAGGAACGAAAATAAAGGTGAGGACTTCATGCACTTGATAAAAATAACAAAAAAAAAATGTACGACGTCATGAGGCCCTTCAGGGAACCGCCTAATGTGACGCATATGCATAACTTTTACTGGATTAATTACATGCTGCAACATCATTATCATGTAATTAGCATGCTGCAGCATCAACATCAACATCAACATCAACATCAACATCAACATCAACATCAACATCAACATCAACATCAACATCAATATCAACATCAACATCAACATCAACATCAACATCAACATCAACATCAACATCAACATCAACATCAACATCAACATCAACATCAACATCAACATCAACATCAACATCAACATCAACATCAACATCAACATCAACATCAACATCAACATCAACATCAACATCAACATCAACATCAACATCAACATCAACATCAACATCAACATCAACATCAACATCAACATCAACATCAACATCAACATCAACATCAAAATTAACATCCACATCAATATCAACATTAACATTAACATTAACATCAACATCAACATCAACATCAACATCAACATCAACATCAACATCAACATCAACATCAACATCAACATCAACATCAACATCAACATCAACATCAACATCAACATTAACATCAACATCAACATCAACATCAACATCAACATCAACATCAACATCAACATCAACATCAACATCAACATCAACATCAACATCAACATCAACATCAACATCAACATCAACATCAACATCAACATCAACATCAACATCAACATCAACATCAACATCAACATCAACATCAACATCAACATCAACATCAACATCAACATCAACATCAACATCAACATCAACATCAACATCAACATCAACATCAACATCAACATCAACATCAACATCAACATCAACATCAACATCAACATCAACATCAACATCAACATCAACATCAACATCAACATCAACATCAACATCAACATCAACATCAACATCAACATCAACATCAACATCAACATCAACATCAACATCACATCAACATCAACATCAACATCAACATCAACATCAACATCAACATCAACATCAACATCAACATCAACATCAACATCAACATCAACATCAACATCAACATCAACATCAACATCAACATCAACATCAACATCAACATCAACATCAACATCAACATCAACATCAACATCAACTTCAACTTCAAAATCAACATCAACATCAACATCAACATCAACATCAACATCAACATCAACAACAACAAAAACAACAACCACAAGAAACACCGTCACGTCAAAACCTACGAGTGTGTTCACGACACAGTTAACTCGTTTTTCTTGTAATGGACTAGTCAATTAGCCAACAAGATCGTACGACTAAACGCCTTTCGATTATTTTCTCTGAATTTATGAGAAGTCTTCGCATAAACCTTCTATCATCCAAAAACACCAGCAGCTATGAACGTCTTGAAAAACAAATTGTACGAAGCATAGTCGAGATACGATCTAAAATCCGAGCCCAAAATCAGGTTTGAACACTAATGGCATAAAATTATAGATATTTAATAAAGCCTATTTTGAGTCTGAAATGATGAAGTCAGTATTTTATTTCAATTCAAAGTTCTACTTCTATAATTTCTACACACAATAAAACTTTTTAATTGTGCTAATTGTGTATTTAATAATTTAATAAACATTGTAATTTGCAATTTCAATTAATTAAAAATGTGAAAATAAATGAACAAAGTTAAAATTACCTAGTCATTATTCAAACACGGGACCGCTGGATGGCAATCAAACGCGATACCAGTCGAGGGAGCAAATTTTGCTCTTTAGATAAGTTATTTGGATGCCCGATATCAACTGTTTGCTTGGTTATGTGTCGTGATAATATGTTATATACGAGAGTTCATACACACACACACACACACGCATATATGCGAGTGTGAATGTGTATGTGCATAGTATCTTAATAGCTATATGTTATTCTTGTATTTTGACGTTTGTCTTTGGCTTTTGTCTTGTCGCTTTGAGTGACTTTATTTGTTTCCTCACTTGCCTTGTCATTGTTTAACCTATCAACAACCTCTTAACCACCTGGTTCTGAACACCGAGAGCTCTTAACAATCAGCCCACCAACCAACCAACTAACCTTGTCATAAAATCGGTTCAACGCCAGGCAGTCGCAACACTGCCACCCTAAACCACCAACGACGCAAAGTCAAGGAATGCATTACTTTAATGATGTGACAATAAATTTTAAGGATCTGATTATTTGTTGTCATCACTTGCGGTGTGGCTTTGGCTTTGGTATTTGATGTGTGAGTGGATTTCGAGTTGTTTGTTTCCTGCTTGAATTCGCGGAGGCGGGTCTACTTTTGAGGTAGTTATGTGGTAGTCTTGTTGTGATGTGACTTGTTACTCGTATGCTTGTCATGCAGACGCCAGCAACGCCGCGGATGACTGGGAAATTAGAAATCGATGGCTTGATCATGCCATGCGAACATAATTTCGGCAATTTTCAGCCGCAATATGGCTTCGAAGCGTCAAAAGTGAAAATTTATTGACTTTCTAATAAAGGATTTGGTGCTCTAAAGGATTTATTATGCGTTTGTGGCTGCCTGAGTGGGTGTGCGTAAATGTGAGTTACATGCGTGTGTGCTAAGAATAATCGAAATATAATGACTCAATAATCATTGGCAATTAGTGGGATTTAAATTAAGTTCCGCTGAACTACTAGCGTGTGAATAATAAATGCAATCTTGACATGCAGCAGTTATCTTAGAAATCTATCGCAACCAAATATCGTTTTCTTTGGAAAAAGGCGAAAATATTAACCTATTAAAAGAGTAATTTAAATAAATCTGTGTGTATTATAACAGATATTGTAAAAAATTTCCATTTGAGATGAGTTTACTTTTGAATTTAAAAATTATGCTGATTTAAGAGCTAAATTTTAAAAGCTGGATAACAAGAAAATGTATGATGCGAGTATTACTCCATTTTCCCCATATACAGCTACAGTTTGAATAGGAATAACGCAGTCAAAAGTTAAAGGGTAACTGTTACCCTTTAAATCAATGTTTAAAGTCCCAACTTTTTAAGTTAGAAATATTTGATGATCCAATGACTTTAAGCCAATTAATAGCAATTCAAGCACATCCACATATTTTAATAAAAAATTTGAAAAAGTTTGACTTTTCTCATGGGCATTAAAATAGTGTTTTTTTTTTTAATTCTATCAGTGAACATAAACGCCATCGTGTGACTGATTCAGAAGGATTTTTTCCGTCGATTATGGACGAAAAATGGATCCATCCCTACACACCAGAGACAAAAGAATAGTCGAAACAGTGGATTTCACCTATCGAACGTGCTCCGAAGAAGGCGAAGACGGTGCTACCGGCCGAAAAGGTTATGGCAACAGTATTTTGGGATGAACGCGGTATAATCTACATCGATTACCTTCCACCGAAAAGAACGATCATTGGCGAATACTATGCAACCGAATTGAACCGTTTCAACTATGCTTTGAAAGGGAAACGTCCCCATTTGGTGTACGCGCTCACGAGCGTGTGTATATAATGGACCATAGGGCATGGACAATGGAAACATGAATGGTTTCTATTTGGACTATTCTTTGGAATATTATTTTAGTCCATTGGAACTTTTTTGAGCTTTGTGGACTTCTTGGACAATCATCGACGTTTTGAAGACCAATATGTTCCACATTATCTATGGTACTAGTTAACCACATAGCAACCGCTTCTGTAGCGCTGAGAAATTCGCGCAGAGAAATTCGACACCGGATTCGTATTCAGCGACCCCAAATTACAAAACAAAAGTGTTGCGAAAAACAAATTTTTTTTAGTTGCAAAGATGTGAAAAATGATGAGACCTATATGTTCCAATGGTCGTCAACGGTAAAAATGTATGCGACTATTTTCTCTCATTAACAGTACGCCAACTAAAAGTTTCAGGTCGAATTTCGATTTACTTCATGAGAACTCGTTGTTTTTAATCTGTTTTGAATGTTAACCAATCAGATTTTCAAAAAGAACCTTTGCAATGGTGGTACCTGAATCTCTATATGACCATTGGTTTGGGAGATATTCCCAAACTAGTTCAAAATTTCTTAAAAAAGTCCCAAAAAACGCGATTATCTGTCCTTTTTTATTTGCTACGGCGGTATGTTTGGCAATCGTCCTTTCATTAAATGAAAGTTTTAAAAATAACTTTTAAGGTGGTACTTTGACCTCTTTACGAATTTTGGTTCAAGATATTCACAAAATAGGTTAAATTTCCCAAAACATCTGATCTTTCATTCGATGCCAAACATTAATCCGCAATAAAAAAAAGGACCAGATATTAGATTCCTTGGGATTTTTGAACAAAATATTGACTTTTTTTTGCAAATATCTTTTCTTTATCAGTAGAAAAGTCAACGTACTACCCTTGGAAAAAAAAAATTAAAATGTTTTTGATTTCGATCTTTTATTTAAGTCATAATACGAACACGCAAATCAGAGACCAAATTCTACTTGCGTCTTTTCTACAATCGCTTTTATTTGTGTGTGCATCGATTTATGCACCAACCGCAAGAGACCACCTCACGAAGTTGTAAGATAGGGACATAGGATGAAATCTCTAAGCGATTCAAACTTGCGGACGTCACTACTCTGTCCGATCATCATCTCTGTAAAAGTGAAATGGGACGTAAGCTTGTATTTTCTGCTCCAAACAACACAAAGACCATCGAACCAATGCTATTTGTGCCTTATGCAAAAAACCATTTTGCTGCCCCAATGATCGAAATTGCTTCAAAATTTATCGTAAAAAAGTGCAATTTCAATTTTTTTTATTACAAATAAATCAACTGTTGAACAAAATTAAATATGTCATAGATTGTTACCGTTGACGACCATTGGGACATATAAGTCCCGCCAGATTTAGCGGTCGTGTGGATAGTCGAAGTGAACTATCTTTTTTTTTTTTGTTAGAAAGTGAACGGCTGCTCGCAACTTCTTTATGAATTGTGTACCTGTAGCTCCTGCCATCCCCAAAATAATGCAGCAACAAGAAGGGGGAGAAAAAGTAAAGATTTTTCATTTTTCGACTTTGGGGTGGTCTGGTATGCAAAGGAGTGAATCTTTGAAACCTTGAAAATTAAGTACTTTCTGAAAGCCACGTTCATTCCCCTTTGAATGATAACTTGTTAAAAAATCGATTCCATAGTTTTTCCAGAAAAAAATTCTAAAGTAAAAGGTTCACAGGTGTCCTAATGGTTGTCAAAGGGTTAAATCAATGGAACTTTTTGTTTTGTGGATTCCCCGGAGTAAAATCTAGGAAAAGCAATGAAATAGGTTCCACTAAGATTATGTGTGAAACTATGTAGTTGCATTATTGAATTTTTTTTTGTTTTGGTTTTTGGACTCCTTTGACTAAATCTCATTAAAGTCATAAGTTGAATTCTTGCATTTTTTTTGGGTTATGCGGAATCTTTTGACATTTGGCAACAATTTATTATTTTCATGGAACAAATTGGGTTACACGAAATTTTTGGGTTTTGTGGAAACTTTGGTTAAAAGTGCTTCTTTTTTTTATTGATTTCTTTTTCATATATTTTTTTTTTTTTAATTGTGATATATGATTTTAATATTTTGCGTGATGATATAAGGTTTTTGTCCAAAGAGTTCACAAAAACCAAAAGAGTTGCAGTAATCCAAAAAGATCCGTAGATCATTCCCGTGGAACTTATTTGAGTTATAGTCATAGATTTTTATGCATGGAATCCACAAAACTCAAAACAGTTCCAATAATCTAAGTGATCCCAGTGATATTTCACTGATATTTATAGATTTTAAGCGATGAAGCTGTATAAGGCATTTTGAAATATTAACGTGCAGTTTATTCAAATCAAATCATTTAAAGCAGTGACGATCACGTAGTATTTTCGCAAGGTAAGCGACACTTCGTACTTTTACGAAAACATGAAAGAATAAAAGACAAATGCTGTTGCTGTCGTCGACCCTGATTTAGAGATAGAGTCAATAGGACTGTTTCCGTACAAACTTGAAGAAAAGTTCAAGTAAAGTTCAAGCTGTGAGAGTAATTTATTATCTGTCGAAATGAGACAATTTTCACAAAAGTACGGAAACGACTTCTAGCGAGTTTCAAGCACAAAAACAGCTGATTGCCTATAAACGTAAGCAGCGCCAAATTTATCTACACTAATTTGACATTTTCTTGTTCTTCTTGATGCTTATTCTTATCAGGCCGACTTCGCCAACTTCAGGCATGCTTCAAGCATCATACATGCGTGCATGCTTTTAATGTGGGCTACTTCATAAGAATATGTATATTCAATCACAAATGTCAGATGCTTGAAGCATGCATGCCTCCTATGTGCTTTGGCCTATCGTGCTCAAAGAAATTGTTCAAGCAAAGTTCAAGCTAGTTTCGAGGCTCGAGAGAGTGGTATTTTGCGTGTTCTTCTTCTCTCTCGAGCTCGAAAAATGTGGAAAGAAACGCCTTCAAGCAACTTCAAGTAACTTGAAGTGCGTACGGAAACAGACCTAATATCTTTCAAGAATATTAACTTCCATTTCAGAAAAGCGGAAAAAAGAGAAGCCCAAAATGACAGGTTTCTTGCATTACCTTATAAGTTCAATGAAACGTGATGTAAAAAGAAAATACATGCTTAAAACATTATTTTTGATGTAAATTTCCTTAGGACGGGAAACAAGGAGCAGAAAGGAATATACTAACCTCAAATGATTGAATAGATTTAATTTGAAATTAAAAAAAAATTCATTATATATTTCTTTATTCAGCAAATATGATAAAAATTACGTAAAATAAAAAACAATTATATCATCGGGACGGCAACGAAAGCAACGAAAATACAAACTTGTTACATTTTAACATAACTCGCTAAGTATGCGTGCAACGGTAAAAAATATAACACCCCAGTAGAGGCTAGTACTTAGCCCCCTTGACAAAAAAAAAAGACGAAAAATTCATGAAGTCATGAGACCGCAGAGATAGCCACTCCAAGATCGAAAATGCAACAATCAAGCAACGCCGTTGCATAGAATTATTACTCTATGAATGGGTGCGCAACGGAAAATGTTATAAAACAGAAATGAAGGACTTATACCTGTCCTTACGACAAATATATAAAATTAATTTCGACGCCGTGAGGTAGCGGAAATAGTAGCATATTCAACTAAAATGCAACATAGTCGCAAGGAATTTTTACACGCTCAGTCAAGGCGATACAGTTAATATTTTTTAGAAGAAATAAAAGTCCTTGGACTTAATAATGTAAAAATAAAAAAATTTTAGGTGCCATGACAACCCTTAAATGCGGTAAACAATAATGAAAAAACGTTGCATGGTATTATAACTCAATGACTATGGACGTTAGGTTAAATTTAATTGATGGACAATGAAGGTGAGTTACTTGACCAATTTATAAAAATAAAAAAAACTAGTAAGAAATGATCTTCGACTGGGCCGAAGTTAAAATACCCCCACGGCCGAACCAAAGTATATTCAAAGTCTTAAGCAATCAATAAAATGTTTATCTGTAAAAACGTTTTCGTTATATTTTTAACAAAAAATATTCGCTTTTGTTTTTTGATAAAGTCACTTTGTATGGGAGGTGGGCGTGGTTTTCACTCAATTTGGTTGAATTCCATACACATAGTACACGTTATATATCAAAGTCTATATGCAAAATTACAAGTTCATACATTAATTTTTGTGGATTTTAGAGAAATTTTACCTTTTTGATAAAGTCACTTTGTATGGGAGGTAGGCGTGGTTTTCATCCGATTTGGTTGAATTTCATACTTAGAGTGTATTTTGTACATCAAAACTCATATGCAAAATTGCAAGTCCATATATTCATTTTTGTTGAATTCTAAGAGATTTTACCGTTTTGATAAAGTGACTTTGTATGGGAGGTAGGCGTGGTTTTCGTCCGATTTGGCTCATTTACGAACTTGACCTTCATTTTTTAGATAAAAGCTTAAATATTGAATTTCGTGATGATAGCTTTAAAATTACGGCTGTAATCGTGATCACAGACAGACGGACAGACGGACAGACAGACGGACATGGCTAAATCAACTCGGGTGGTGATGCTGATCAAGAATATATATACTTTTCTATACCTACCACGCCTCCTTATGGGCGTTACAAACGGAGTGACAAAATTAATATACCCCCATTTACGTTTTTTAAACGTGGGGGTATAAAAATTACGACGTCATGAGACTCCTCAGAGAATCGCTTAATATAATACAATTACACCATAATTGCACGAATGTATTGCATGGCTCTTGGGTCAAATTGTAGACGCCACAGCAAAACAAAAGCAAAAGTTAAAGCAAAAGTAAAAGCAAAAGCAAAAGCAAAAGCAAAAGCAAAAACAAAAGCAAAACTAAAAGCAAAAGCAAAAGCAAAAGCAAAACAAAAGCAAAAGCAAAAGCAAAACCATAAGCAAAACCAAAAGCAAAAGCAAAAACAAAAGCAAAACTAAAAGCAAAAGCAAAAGCAAAATCAAATGCAAAAGCAAAAGCAAAAGCAAAAGCAAAAGATAAATTAAAAGCAAAAGATAAATTAAAATCAAAAGCAAAAGCAAAAGCGAAAGCAAAGAAAAAAGCAAGACCAAAAATTAAAGCAAAACAAAGCATTGATCTCCTTTTTTTAATTTTCGAAACATTTTTTAACTCCGAATGAGGTCACTCTTATAATAAACTCTTATGACCGGGCTTCTTATAATCAAATTTTTTTGTACATTTTATTAAACTAAAGAGTGATTTTTTAAGTGCCTGATAACTTTTTTTTTAAAAAAAACGCATAAAATTTGCAAAATCTCATCGGTTCTTTATTTGAAACGTTAGATTGGTCCATGACATTTACTTTTTGAAGATAATTTCATTTAAATGTTGACCGCGGCTGCGTCTTAGGTGGTCCATTCGGAAAGTCCAATTTTGGGCAACTTTTTCGAGCATTTCGGCCGGAATAGCCCGAATTTCTTCGGAAATGTTGTCTTCCAAAGCTGGAATAGTTGCTGGCTTATTTCTGTAGACTTTAGACTTGACGTAGCCCCACAAAAAATAGTCTAAAGGCGTCAAATCGCATGATCTTGGTGGCCAACTTACCGGTCCATTTCTTGAGATTAATTGTTCTCCGAAGTTTTCCCTCAAAATGGCCATAGAATCGCGAGATGTGTGGCATGTAGCGCCATCTTGTTGAAACCACATGTCAACCAAGTTCAGTTCTTCCATTTTTGGCAACAAAAAGTTTGTTAGCATCGAACGATAGCGATCACCATTCACCGTAACGTTGCGTCCAACAGCATCTTTGAAAAAATACGGTCCAATGATTCCACCAGCGTACAAACCACACCAAACAGTGCATTTTTCGGGATGCATGGCCAGTTCTTGAACGGCTTCTGGTTGCTCTTCACTCCAAATGCGGCAATTTTGCTTATTTACGTAGCCATTCAACCAGAAATGAGCCTCATCGCTGAACAAAATTTGTCGATAAAAAAGCGGATTTTCTGCCAACTTTTCTAGGGCCCATTCACTGAAAATTCGACGTTGTGGCAGATCGTAAGTCTATTCATGATGAAATGTCAAAGCATACTGAGCATCTTTCTCTTTGACACCATGTCTGAAATCCCATGTGATCTGTCAAATACTAATGCATGAAAATCATAACCTCAAAAAAATCACCCTTTAGTATTGCCTGTGGTCGAAATTCGACCATACCAAAATCGATTTTTCTCTTGTTTTTTTTTTATTGAAAAACGCTTGGCAAAGTTGAAAATAAGATGGCTTTATCGTGGACGCATCAGTAGATTTTGACGTGAGAGTGTATCTTTATTTTTGTTCCTATCCTTGCATCCGTTCCAAACTTGTCTTTATTTATATTCTTATTCTTATATGTGTTCTAATAATTGACCTACTTCCGGTCCAAATCCTTGTTTTAATCCATGTCCAAGGCTTATTCTTTTTCAAATCCTTTCCTAATCCTTGTCTCACTTCGTTTTTAAATCTTTGTACTTGTTGGTCTTATCTTTGTTCTATTTCTTGTCATTATACTTTTCCCAATCTTGCCCCAAATATTGTTTTAGGTATGTCTCAATCTTCCTTGTCGAAGTCATCTTCCCAATTCTTGGCAGAACTCTTGTCCTAATACTTGTCCAATTCCAAACTCTAATCTGTGTTATACTCCTTATCTTATTTCTGGTCCTAATCTTTGTCCAAATCTTTGTTCTTATCCTTTTTCTAATCCTTGTTATAATCCTTGTCCTAATACTTGTTATTTTAATTTTAATTTAAGTTTTTTTTTGCTTTTGCATTTAGTGCATTCTGGTTACTTTAATTAAGGGGTTCCCTTAGAGACACTATGATTAATTTTTTATTGTTGTAAAATTTAATTTTTTCTTACAGTATAATTTTTGTTTTATCATATTTGCCGTGCCTCATATACACGCCAAGTAATAATTCTAGGCAACGTCGTAGATAAGGAAATGGCTTAAAACATAGATTTGTGTATAGTTACTATGGAGTGGTTTCATATACATATGTAATACTTCTATATTGGCAGTACATTCAAGGTACATTCGCCAACATTAGAGTGCAGATATATTGTTATATGTTATATTGTTATATATAAACGAATGTACCCGAAATTTAATTTCTTAACAAAAAAACTCAGGAGCGGTGCTTTCATCGTCGAAAATTTCATATAAAATTTTTGTTATTTTAATTTTTATGATTTAAATTTTGCTTGCTTGAATTTTTCTTTTTAATTTTTTAATATATTTCACGCGTTAGTGTTATAATTTTTTTATAATGGTGCGTACCTATGATTTATGCAAAAGAAATATTAATGCTTTGTTTAGTTTTATGTTTGAGGCAAACGTTTTTCTTAACAACCGCCCCTGTGACGATTTGACAATTTCTTCTGTGTAGTAATTTTTATATATTCAAATATACTAATACAAACAACAAAATCTTATGTAGCCTATCTCTCTTTGATTTCGTAGTTGAATTTCATTGAATATGTAGGTTGCTGCCAATATAGAAGTATTAAATATATGAGTGGTTTGAAATATTTGAAAAATTTTTTCACAGAAATAATTTTTTAAGCTGTAGAACTCTGTAAAAAATACAAAAACAACATTTTGAAAAATGTAATTTTCATCAAAAAAATCATAGGGGGTAGCTCATGATTTTCGATGATAGAAACACTTAATCAAATTATATTTCAAAATGAAGCAATTTTTGCAAATAAATGATATGTTATATGAAAGAGTGTGAGAGAAGAAAATAGGAAAAAAAAAATTAAATTACAAAAAAAGAATGTCTGGTCTAATTTTTGAGCAAAAAATGAATATTTTAGAGTTTTTTAAAACAACATAAGAAATTGGATTGGTGAGACAACGGTAAATATTTTCTTATTTCTCCAAAGTCATTTAATTAAACTTTCAGACAAAGAAAATTTAAGGAAAGTCTATTGAAAAATGGCTGAGATTGTTTTTTTTTTTCATTCTGAAGCAATGACATTGCTTTAACAAATGCATTGCATGGAAAAAATCTACAGGTTTCGAAATATCGCAATACTTTTGATATCATAATAACGGGAAATTTTTTTAACATACTATTCGTGGACAATATTAGCAAAAAAGTTTTCGTATACCGTTACTTTTCTCAACCAACGAATTTTCATACAAAAAACGTTGTACTGAAAACATCTATAGTTTTCGAGATATCACAATAATTTTGATGTCAAAATAACGGAAATTTTTATAAAATTTACTATTTGTAAGCAATTTTACCATCACAATATATATTGACACTTGTTACATGAAAAAGTGCTTATTGTAGGGTAACCGTAAACGATGGTGAAAAATATTAAATTTTTTTTGCTCATCTTATAAATGTCTAAATTTCTTTCTTATTTCATGTTTTTCCATCTCTTATAGTTTAGCTTTTATTTAATAAATGCTCTTTTTCCGCTCATATTTGAGGTCAAAGGTCACCAATCTAATATTCAATCATATTGTGCAGCCAGACCTTTCATCTGATACCACATTCTTCATTCTACCTCTTCCCAGTTCTGAGATCCCTAACTAAAATTGATATAAACTTTCAACGTTAATATTTCGCGTCAAAGGTCATAAATTTAAAATCTAACATAATTGGGCACATCTATGGTGCAGTACCTTTTGAATGATGTACGTTTCATTGTCCTTATTCTAAAATAAATATTGAAAAAGTGTACGACAACATTCGATGTTTGCGTATTAATATATAAGAAGATGTTTGCGCACAAATTATCGAGAACTGGACCTGTTTTATGCCGACTTCAAAAGGCTATTGCGATGTTCTCAAGAAGCTTTACTTGACATTATTTACTCTCTGAGGTTTGCCATTGTCTGCAGAGAGGTGACGACCGAACTGAAAAATTAATTCAATTGAAAAAACTTTCTGTGGTGTCAGCTGAGGTTCGAACCTGTATTTGCATTGGCATCGAGTTCGAACTCAGCCATGGCCGCGTATTCAACACTTCAACCGTAGTTGATTATTAGCATTAAAATAACGTCATTGCTTGCTTAATAAGGGGTGTATCATTTAAGACCCATCAACTCGTTGCCTTTTGATGCTGTCTTTCAAATGGAAATTTAAAAATTTTTTAGATCATTCAAAACTATTCTATTGTTTGAATGATTACCAAATTATACGGTATCCAACGCGAACAACTTTTGAGAGTCAAATGTTTATGCAATATTGAATGTTCAACATGCGCTCTAATGTCCACTAATATCCAATCTGACATTAAAAAAGTCAGCTGACGATCTTGCAATATTAGTTTACATACAGCAACGATATTTTCTAGCGCAACACCTGATTTAGAACGACCTTCACGGAACTCGTAATGAAGTGCATATGATCACGATTGCATGCGGAAAACCACCGAAATGTGGTGACCAAAAATGATGTTTCATCACCAATGTCGAAATTAACTGATCGACAAATTGCTGTTGAGTTAATTTATATCGAAAATAAAAAAAAAAATATTGCATATAAATATTCACGATCAATTAGATAATTTTCTGATCCAGATGAAATTTTCAAATCAATGTCAACAACACAAATACCAATCGTATAACAAAACCTTCTCAGCACATTTACCATTAAAAAATTAAGCTTTGCAATTCTAATGTCAAATTGGTCGTTTGTATTCTATACTCGTTGATACTTCAACTGAATTCGATCGATTCTTAACCACTCATGTATAACTCCTGTTTAGATACTTTAGCATGAAATATCCATGTAACTACTCGTAAATATTCAATAGGTTCAACAAATAGTGCAAAAATTTATTCAAATGGAGATTTTTCAACTGCGAATGCACAGATTTGGAATGTATTTTTCTAGTTGAAGCGCATAGGTTAAGGAATAAATTGCAACTCTAAGCTGCTTCCGCTGGGAAACTCAACAGAATGTTCGATGCACAAAATATTTGCCAAACTGTTTTATTCAACAATTCAGAATGTAGCAAAATTTGCTGAACAATATTTAAATTAAATCGAAAACTTGTCAGTGGAAGTTTCCGGTTTTTAACCCTGATATGCAAATAGCAAGTTACAAAATAAAATTCTACGAAAATTAAATAAAATCGTTTTTGGCCAAATGGCAATGAATGGTTGTGAGGCTATGTGTGTGAATATGTGTGTGTGGTGAGTACGTGTGAGTGGCTGATGAATGGCGCTGTGCACGTGACCTTGTTTCTCACGAATGCAATATTTTTAATGGTCACTAAATTGTGGGGCAGCATACAAAACAACAACAACAACAACAACAACAGCAACATCAAAAACAAAACTAAGAAAATACATTCAGCACAACAACAACAACACACAACACTGTACACTCCATGAACAACTCAAATAAAAACATTGCTGCTGCGTTGGCAGCTTAATGCAAACCAACACACAGCCAGACAAACGAACACACACACCCAGAGACGCACACTCCCACCACACAAACTCTTAACACAAATTAAAAGCTGTAAAAAAAATTTTAAAAATAAATCCTAAAGGATCTCTCTGACCGGTGGATCGTTGAGTGCAACGTGAAAAATTGACCAAAGGTTGCAAAACGTGGCAATCTAACAAGACAGAAACGGCGCCAATGGAATGAACGCCAGAGAAAATATAGCGAAAGTTTTATTTCGTTTTTATTTAGCCCGCAGGTGCATCGCACAACAAACAAGAAATAAAAATGATAAAAATAAAAACTTCAACAAATTAAGAGAAAAAAATTTTCAGACTGAAACTTCCACCGCTTGCACTTCATGCACTTGATTCACATTCGTGCTGAGTTATTTTTTTTTCCTCCGTCGAACCTTCTACGTTTGGCACTATTGTGACCTGTACCTGTTCACTAAGTGAGATCCCTCTTCTGTGGGTTGGCATCCTTGTGTTGATTTTTTATTGGCGTGCTCATTGAAGACTTTTGGTTGTTGCTTGTGTGTTTAGTGGCCGACAGGTTGGCGCTGTTCGTCTGACTATGTCCTGTGGCGTACGTTACCACATTCAATCATTAAGTTCAAATTACAAAATAAGTGGTATTTTCTTTATCCTTCACTTTGTATTTGTTTAATTTTATTTGCTCTTTAGTGCGACTCAAATAAATTTAAATTAACCACTGATCGATGTACCTGACGACGCACAGTGCACTTTTTGGTACTTTTTTTTGATATTAAATCTATAACTTTTGAACAACTTGAGATTTTTCATCCCGTGTTTTTTTATATTTTAGAAAATTAATTGCGCTATAAAGTAATCACCGGCGTCCGTGACGTAGTTGGTTAAAGTGCGCGGCCGCTATGTCAACGAACCTGGAGACCCGGGTTCGAAGCCCAGCAGCGACAGAAAATTATTTGAATTAAAATAATTTTTCTGTACGGCCGCCACCTCTCTGCAGACAATGGCAAACCTCAGAGAGTAATCAAAATGCCATGTAAAGCTTCTTGAGAATAAGAACATTACGTTCATCGCCGTTCGGAGTCGGCGTTAAACCTGTAGGTCCATTTCTCGGTCAATTGTGTACAAACTTAATAACACGCACAACACAATTGATCATAAGAAGCTAGGTCAAAGTCCTTTCCAGTTATTTATTTATTTTATATATTAATCACAAAATATTTTCCAAAAATTTTTTGTTTTTTTAACAGGGTGGTTCAAAACATGATTTTTTTTAAACATTTTTTTTATATGATTTTAAAGGTATTTTTTTAAACTGAAATTCAGTTAATAACGCTTAATTTATTTTTCTTGTCAAATTTACACAATTTCATGTAAAATAAGAGACAATTTTTTAATTGTGCTTAATAAAAATATCAGTATTGCCTGAAAACATACCTTACTAAAAGTATAACTTTTTACACTTTTTGAAATTCATAAATGAAGAAATTGTACCGGTTTTTTCATTGCTTTATTAAAAGATCTCTGATTTCATCAAAGTTATTTTCAGAAAAACTTTTATTTTGTAATATTTGTGTCGCAGTGATGTTATTAATAGGTCCGACTATATCATTAGCATTGTAATATAACGCTGCATTGGATATAACGCTGTGGTTGTAAATTCATTAGAGGATCTTAATAAATTAAAACAGTTTTAAACATTTAAAATAAATATGGAAAATGATAATCGTACAGTAAATTTATTTAATATCCCTCTTGTGCTGTGCAGAAAATTAAATTTTCAAGTAATTGCATCTAACCCAAAATATCTCAATAGTTTCTATATAATACATCAAAATATTAGAAGTTTAAGGAACAATTTTGATTACTTCGTTTTACATTTGGAATCATTTGAAAATAAGCCGGATTTCATTTTTTTCACAGAAATATGGATTTATGATTTTGAATTCTCATTATTTAATATCCCTGGGTATAATTGCTATGCAAATTGTAATAACAATTATGCTGCTGGAGGAGTAGCTGTTTTTGTAAAAGATGATTTTAACTGTGACTTTAGTTGTTTAAAATTAAATAGTTCTGATGCGGTTAAAATTTCTTGTGTAATAGATAATCTATCATATTCCTTCTTTTGTTTATATCGGTTTCATAATAATTTGAGCACTGATATTTTTTTAAGTGACCTGGACACTCTTCTTTCCAATGATAAATCGGAAAATATTATATTACTGGGCGATATGAACTTAAATATTTTACAAAATTCATCGATAGTCGATAGATATTTACTTTTGCTTTCTGCGTTTGGTTTCGAATCTTGCATTAATGAACCTACTCGGATCACTGACAATTCTTCTACATGTCTAGATCATATTTTTGTGAAGTTAGGGCAATCTAGTAATATTTCCATCTACAGCTCAGTGTCGAACCAAAATTTTTCAGATCATTGTTTGACATGCTTATATCTTGAAAATGTAGGTAAACCAAATAATACAAACTGTCAGATTGACTGTTTATATAACAAAACTGATTTTTCTTCATTAAATGTAAGCCTTATTTCTGAGACTTGGTATAGTGTTTATTGCGAACCTGATCCATCCAAAGCTTATAGTTTGTTTTTTGATATTCTAGCTCAGCATGTTAATTCGTGTACAACCACTGTTAGAAAACGTAACAATAAATTTAAGAGACTAAAACCTTGGATGACAATGGAACTACTGAACAAAATTCAACGCAAAAATAAGCTACACAAAAAATGCTCACGGCACCCTATGAACCACAATGCAAAACTTCGTTACAAAGAAATATGCAAAGAAATTTCCATGGAAGTTTCATCATGCAAAACGAATTTTTATATAAATGAATTTAACAAAATCAGAGGCAATGTTAAGAAAGAATGGCAGCTGGTAAATGACATTTTAAATAAATCTAATAACATTGTTCAAACGGACCGTATTAATGTCGTAGGAACTGCGATCTCTGACCCTAGTCATATAGCTGAAGCTTTTAATAAATTTTTTTCAAAAATAGGTAGGGAGGTGGTAGCAAATGCGGGATCTAACGATGACTCATGTAAGTGTTTGGATATGGAGCATTTAAGCCAAAATAGCTTCTTTTTTGAACCAATTTCATCATATGAAGTCTACAAATTAATAATGTCTCTTAAAAATACTAATTCATCATCAGATGGTACTTTTTTTAATGCTTTTGTTAAAAGAATTGTTTTTAACATTGCTGATGTACTGTGTGATATTTTTAACAAAAGCATAATGGTTGGAATTTTCCCGGATGATCTAAAAAAAGCTGTAGTGATTCCACTTTTTAAAAAAGGTGATAAAACTCATCTGAATAATTATAGACCGATCTCATTACTGCCTGTCTTTTCTAAAGTATTTGAAAAGGCTGTTAAAAAAAGAATGCTTGATTTTTTAGGGAATTCAGATTTTTTCAGTGACTGTCAGTATGGTTTTAGAGAAGGTTTGTCTACGAAGACGCACTTTTGAATTTTTGCAGTAACGTTTACGATGGTCTAAATAACAAGAAACTCTGTGCAGCTCTATTTGTAGATATTACAAAAGCCTTTGATACGGTTGATCATGAAATACTTCTTTTGAAACTAAATAAGTGTGGCTTTAGAGCAGGCCTAATCACAAAGGTGGCCCTTGTGGCCCTTGTTGTAATAATTGGCCCATTGAATAAAACTCACATTTTGCTTGCGCCAAATTTACGAGGAAATGCACTTGCGAAAATTAACTATAACAAACAACAACAACATACGCATCGAAACGGCGGTGCGACCACCAAACATACAGCATTGTTGTTGTGCGTGTGTTTTGTTAGTGGAATAGAAATTCAGACGATCTCGTGTACTGCTACGCATGCTTGTCGCGTTTGTATTTTGTTTTTGGGATTTTTTTATCAACACTTTCTTTGCACTAGCAAAAAGCAACAATTTAGGTTGCCGTCGATGGTGGTGACGCTAACATGTTCGCTTTTGTTGTTGTTAATGTATTTTGTTGTTTATTTTAATCAGGCGATTATATTTCTTAATTAGGCTTTGGCCCTTTTATTCATTTCGCTGATTAGGCCTGCTTTAGAGGTTCTATAAATTCCTGGTTTCGTTCATATCTGTCTAACAGATTACAGAGAGTGAAAATAAATAGTATTCATAGCAACTTTATTAATATTGATGTAGGTGTCCCACAGGGTTCTGTGCTGGGACCCATTTTGTTTCTCATATACATGAATTCCATTTTTAGTTTGCCTTTTTCAAGTAAAGTCATTGCATTTGCAGATGATATGGCTTGTACTTATGCTAATGACTCGGCTCTAAATCTAACCTGCGCCATAAGTCGCGATTTGGTACTACTGAGGCATTGGTTTTCATCGCACAAGTTAGTTTTGAGCGATAAAACCAAATTAATGTACTTCAATGTAGCGGGAAATGACTTTAAACCAAAGGAGTTAATCTTTCACTGTGCAGGCTGTGAAAAATTCTTATTTGAAACCAATATTTGTAGTTTTTCTCAGCACGTAACAACTTATAATGATTCTCGGCATTGCTCTGAGCATTGTATATCCATTGATTGTGTTAAAACATTTAAATATCTTGGTTTAATACTTGATTGGAAAATGTCATGGTTAGATCACACTGCTGCTCTAAAAAGATATCTCGTGGTTGCTACAAGACAGATATATTTTTTGAATGCGTTCTGTTCCACAAAATTGCTTACGTGTATTTACCATGGTATTTTCCATTCTAAACTCCAATATGGCATTGTTTGCTGGGGTGGTACTGATTTGAATAAAATTAATCCAATGTTGACCGCTCAAAAACATGTTATTCGGATTATTTGTCGGAAAAGAAGGTTCGATAGAAGCTTTCCTTTATTCAAGAATTTAAATATTTTGCCCATTAAGCATTTATTTTATTTTAGAGTTTTAAAAGTCTTTTTTAATAGATCTGGTTATTTATTAAACAGGTTCTATGCTAGCTATAATTTAAGAATGAATTACCAATGTCTTGTTACTGTTCCACCTCACTATCTTACTCGCTTTTTTCACTTTTACACTTGTGTTGCTCCCAGGCTTTTCAATGTTTTGCCAGTAAACATACGTTCTATACGAAACAAAATTGTATTTCTAAATGAAGTGAAATCATGGCTATTTCTTTATGATTTCAATGTTATAAGCTCCATTATCTCTGTTTTATTATAAATGCATGTGGATTGTATTTAAAAGTCTTTATTATGTTTTTTCTACTCTTTTTTCCATTTCGCTGTATCATTAAAATTTTTTATTAAATGTATAAAACTGTTCCTGTTAAGACCCCACTGAACTTTGTAAAACTAAACTTAATTATATTTTACCAAATTTTTATTCTTTAATGTTTACTTCGTGTATTACTTAGTACGTATAATTTATATAATTTTTATGAACATAGTTATTTTCTAAGAAAAACTGCATTTGCCACTTGCTCGTAATGAACAACAGAATGTAGTTTTTGTTGTAATTTTGTTTTTGTTTGTATTTATTGCTTAAGTATTGGAAATATTAAAGCTTACAATATAATTCTTAAAAAATATGTTTTTTAAGAATTATAAAATAAATAAACTTATTATATAAAAAACATGCCACAATTTTATAACTCATTGGAAATATTGTTAACTTCGTTATATTGTGATTAATGAATAAAATCTTTATTGAATTGAAAATTGAATACAGTCAGTATTTTGATTCTCCCTACTATTTTTTCTTGTGTGACTCAGTCTGAAATTCTTGTAGTCCTTATTTTTGGCTTCTTGGGCCTCCTCCGATAGCTCACCAATTGGGAAAAAATGATATTTTATTATATCTTTTCCATGGCACAAAATTTTATGAAGAGTTGGAGTTGTAGTTTTCGTTTCTGATGCGAATTTTTCAAACTTTTCTGCGTCAATGTGTTGACGAGAATTGATGGCAATCAAAATTTTTTTAAAATTTCTTAAAAGCTCCACATTGATTTTTGTTATTGATGTTGTCACTGCAACATCTTCAAAAAAACGCCTCGCAGTGTTGCCATCGTTACTATTTCCAAAGCCTTGCTTAGGGAAATCAATGCCCGGTTTCTTCTCGAAACTCATCTTGAACTGTTTTCTTTTCTTCAGCTATAAAGATATTTCTAGTTTCTTGTTTTTCTTTTGCACTTAGGCTTTCAAATTATTTGTTATTTTGCCTGAACTCTTGAATTTTTGACTCATACGCTATCTTTAAGCAATATTTCATAACACGGATTCTTGCATGAAATAATTAATAAAAAATTATAGTTGGCCTGCCCTACACCATACTTTAAAATTGTTTGGAATTTGGATGAACTACGTCAATTTCTGGTTTTTATCAATATCACGATAATTTTAGTACTTTAGAATTGATAAAAAACATACCCAGTTGTGTCACTCTAGTTCAATTTTAAGCTTAGTATTTGAGTTTTCTCTATTGTGGGTAGTATGGGAGGTGGGCGTATCACGCTTTCTATGCTCATCTTAGAATTGGTATAACATATACTCGTATCAAATTGTGTCTGTCTAGTTCAATTATTAGACCATCTTTTGAGTTTTTCTGTACTGGGTGGTATGGGAGGTGGGCGTAATTTTAGGCGTATCCAGAAAATTTTTCATATGTCAGATCCCTGGGTCCATAGGAATATGTGTGAAAAATTTCATTCAATTATCTAAGCTCGTTCTCCTTATTTTGAAAGTCAAACAGATTTTTGATAAAACCTTCATATATCCGGAATTATCTAAAAATTCAATGGATTTTTTTACAAAATTGAACACTTTGTTCTACATCGCGAACTTCTGGGAAAAAAAACCTTTTTGGCATAAAAGCCAATACATCAGCGCACACTGTGATGTATGTCATTCTGGATTTTTTAAATTAAAAGTTTACCGACAGTTTAAAAATAGTTTCAAAAAATGGTTTTAGGTTATAGTTTATTATAAACTACTTTAAACATAAACAATATTATTGATACATAAAAACAATAGATATTAAACACATAAATTTTATAAAAAAAAAACGCATTCAAAAATCTAAAATGGTTTCTTCACGAAGTTGTTCTAAAGTTGAAAAAAAATATCAAAATTTTCATTTCTTGAAAAAGTTGAAAAAACTTCCAAAGTTTGAAGCATATATCTTTTCAGGTGTTGAAGAAAGCTAAAAACAAAAATTAGATTAATAAAATATGGACATTTCTAAGTAATAAAATAGTAAAAATTTTAGAATTCCGATCAAAAATTTTTTCGATTTAACTTATTTAATATCAAATTTCATGCTCAAAAAGTGCACTGTGCGACGCACAATGGCGCCAAATGCATGTTAATTGTATCTACTAAAACTTTACTCGCAAACCTGTTGCCCGTATTCGAGTTAATAAATCAAAAGACAACAAGAAAAGATGCAAACATTTAATCCTTTTTATACTTTATTGTATCTACACTAAGGGAAAAAAATATTAAATTTATCCAAAAACTTTTTTAACCCGCATCCATCGGAAATTTCTAGAAACGAAAAGTACGTTGTGCATCAATTTGATGCAGATACAAAAAGACAATATTATTCATTAGAATATTTTCAATTTATTAACTATTCTAGCGCGCTAAGTATAAGACTATCTCTAACTGTAGAACTGCTCACTTGTTTATTTTGATATTTTAGGAAGGTAGCCAAAATTCTGAATTTAAATACGCATATTTGTTTTTAATATATGAATGTGTTTCAAGATTTTGCATCAATTTGATGCAAACGATGGATGCGGGTTAATTTATCCAAAAAGCGAGTATTTTTTGCACCAATAACGCATTTGCATAAATCGACTACGTAAATATTTAAAGTTTATTTGAATACTTTTTTAATTAAATTAAATATTTAAACAGAATTAATAAAAAATATATTAAAATTATGCACGAATTTTTTTAAAATATCTTTCAAACATTTACTATTTGATAATAAACTATCGCATTTAAAGCAAATTTATATAAAAATATTGAATTTAATAAACAACATATTTAAATTGAATATGTTATTAATGGTTGTATGGCATGGTATAATAATACAAGGTAGCATTGACAGTTGCTTGGGAAAACATATTCTGTCAAAAATATACTTAAAAAGAGAGCGCTCACAATCCGCCATTGAAAACACAAGCAATGTTGAAAACCTTGAAGTGAAAAAAAACAACAACCACAGCAGCTGCTGATGTATTTGCACAACAAGCTGTGTTTGACAGTTTATGTTTTCCTGTTGAAGAGAAAATAAGCAGTTGTCAATGCTACCATGTATTATTATACCATGGTTGTATGGTATTATTTTCTTCATATTGCGTTCATCAAATGACATTGCCTGTATAATTTATTCTCGCTTCACTTTTTTCGTTCTCTAATTTATACTATTTTTACAGTTGGTGCCCTAATATTGCACCAACAGTTAAAAATAGTATTAAATAGAGAATGAAAAAGTAATGTATAAAAAATATGTAGGTAAATGACAACCGGTGTAAAATATTTCATAGGAAATGTCAAGTCGTCACTCCACCCTACATAATTTTTATTCTTTGCCAAACTTGCAAGCTATATTACTCTTCCAACAAAAACTAAATGAGAACTATAAAGCTGCAAATGCAAGAAATAAACTGCAGGAACAGTGCGATGCTGTTGCTGCTTGTCGGAATATGTGTGTACGTGTACTATGCTGTTGCTGCTTGCTTGTGTGGAATATGTGTGTACGTGTGTGGTATTAATAGAATTCAAATACGAGAAAAAAACGAGTTGTAAGGAAAACATTTGATTTATCCACGTAAATATTTAAATAAAATGTATACTCAGGCGTGGATAATGCTAATATGCGTTATTTCCCGTAGTGTATGTATTTCGTTTGCTATTAAAAATCTAGTTATCTATTCCAGATGGATTCTATATATTGCCTGGTCAAATTTCTAAATTGTTTGAAGGTTTGTATAAAACTTTGAAGTTTAACTTTTAAGTTTAGGTTGTGGCCAGTATACTGGACACCTAAGAGGGCAACTGGATAAGTGAGAGATTTTAAAAAAAAAGTTTTTTTTCGGCAAAAAAGCTCTTCATTTCTCAACATACGTAGTCTGCTTTTAGATAGATACATTTGGTCCAGAGATTTTCGAATATTTTTATTCCTTTCAAGTAAAAGGTTTTATCAAGTTCCTCGAAATAGGCGTTTGTTTAACTGATGACCTCTTTATTCGAACCAAATCCCTTACCGCAGGAGGTCACAGGAGGCTAAATCTGGAAAATATGGTGGATCGGGTAGCAGTTCATAGCCCATATTATGGATTGTTGCCATGACGACTACAGACGTGTGCACCAGTACGTTGTCATGGTGGAAGAGCACTGTTTTTTTCGCCAAATGCGATCGTTTTTGCTTCAAATCAAACCTGTCTAAGGGCTGTTAATAATATTCACCCGTTATTGTTTTACCCTTCTCAACGTAATCAATGTGAATTACAATGTAATGACCCTGTTGGCCGAAAGACCTATCTTGGAATCTATCTTTGGTGCACTTTCACCCGGAGAAGTGCACTGCTTTGACTTTTCCTTGGTATTTGGTCGATTTGCGACTGGTTTGGTATCGCCAAGCACTCCTTTGAAGTGGTCACATAGCTACACGCAAAGAAATTTTTCGTTTACCACAACTGAAAAATTCACCAACTATACTTCGTTTGCGAGCTGTATTTGCCGCAAACGAATATTCAGTTGTCACAACTTAAAAATATATCTTATATATATATATATACCGCAAGCAATTTCGGTCATTATTATTTACTATATTAATATTATTTCTCATTATGTCCGTCCGTTTTCTTATGGATTGCACCTCCGTTGCTATCTCCGTCCGCGTATTAAGCAAACTACTAATTTCCTTATATGTGACCCGGTCTACGAAAAGGGACCTTCGGTGTGAAAATATCATTTTTCACTTTTTTGGCGATTCGGATAGACTAATGTGTGCTCTTTCTAATGGCGCAAAGCAGAAGTTTCCAACTCGTAAAGAAGTTTGTCAGGAATTTTCCAAAAAAAGAGCAACGCTTTATATTTTCAATAATTCAATTCTCGAACAGCTGTTTTCTCGAAAACTTGTTTTTACACCGAAGGTCCCTTTTCGTAGACCGGGTCACATATAGTAACAATTTGTCCAAAAAGTAACTCTAAACTATAAGCGTTATGTTTATACAACGAAGGGAAAAATAAACAAAATTTTCAGTTGGGAACAACGAAGTTTTCAATTGCTGCAATTTAAAAATCACTCGCGTTTATGACACACGAAATTAATTTCCTGCAACTATATGACGCGTTTGTCGCAACTGAACTGTTATTATGACAACTGTTGAAACGTTTGCAAATAACGATTTCAAGCGCGACAAACGAAGTTTGTTTTCGGCAAACTGGCGATAAACGTTTTTTTTTCTTTGCGTGTACGCTTATGGTAGGAATGAGAAACAAGATTACGCGTTCCGCTAATGAAAGAGAGAGAGCATGACGTCACAAGTGATATTGTCAGACTTTGGAATAATTTTACTTTGAGACCCACACCTAAATATTTTTTTTCTTATTTTTATAATATGTACATGGACCTCCTAAACATATTGGTACAATAAAATTTTGTCGGTATTGAATAGTTTAGGAAATAAAAATCTGGAAAGTTTGAAAAATTCATATTTTTTCGTAAACGAAAATTTTCATATTTTTATACAGAAGAGTACAAATTTTTACTGTGGCGTCCGTGGCGTAGTTGGTTTAAAGTACGTGGCCTCTATGTCAACGAATCTGGACACCCGGGTTCGAATCCCAGCAGCGACAGAAAATTATTTGAATTAAAATGATTTTTCTGTACTGTCGCCACCTCTCCGCAGACAATGGCAAACCTCAGAGAGTAATCAAAAATGCCGTCTAAAGCTTCTAGAGAACAAGTCGGCGTTAAACCTGTAGGTCCGAAACGTTTACTAAATTCCAAAATAATGTTTGTATATTTTTTTAAAATTCGTCAAAGTTGGAACTTTAAGCAAGAAATAAAAAATTTAATTAAATACACTTTTCGTATGCCTACTTCCAACAAAGATAACACAGGACCTATTAAAGATGTTACAATAATTTTTTTAATATTAAAATATTTAATTAAGTTCTTATTTAATTCTAAGTCTAAAGAGAAAAAAACAGTATAAAAATTGAAGGCAAAAAAAATTTTTTTTTTCAAAATATTTTTAAGAATTGATTTTCAGAAAAAACAAGAATGAATATAACAATATCCAACGCGATGATTATAACTACAAAAAAATTAATGTATTTGTACTAAACGTTTATGAGAAAATATCTTGCGAATAGATGCGAAAACGAAAAAAAATCATTATTTTAGAATTACTCCAAAAGTGCCCAAATTCATATCAAATGTTAAGGAATGTTTAACATATCTTAAGAAAAAATGTATGAATGAAATAGTATTGAGTTTATTTTTTGTAGGAATATTGGATATCGTAAGTTTAACAAGTTAGTTAAAATGTTTAAGCATTCATTGGCCTGAACCATATTTATACCGATTTTATGGTGTGAATCTACTTTTCTGACGAGCAAACAACTAAGCAAAAATAAAAAATTTTGTACACATATTATTATGACAATATAATATGTATATGACCCTCTTAATTTTTTCAATTAAAAATTCAATTAAGTAATTGAATGTATAGTAACACTGTGCAACACGGAAAAATCAAACAACATTTTGACAGCTGTTTCTTAAAGTGCTGGACTTAAATAACAAAACCCTGTCTGGGAAAATATTGATTTTTGATTGAAAAAATTTCAACTTAAAAAAATAAATGCTTTATCTCGTAAGCCGTTTAGAATTTTGTTTTCCTGTCTTCAACAAAGTTTTAGTTAAAAACAAGGAGAACAAAATATAGAACAAACTGACCCGAAAAAACTGCATCGAAGCCTTAAAAATCGCAAAAATACCGAAAATTGCCCACCTTTTTTTACCATTTTTTGTCCATAACTTTTAAACCGTTCCGAATTTCGGCAAACAATTCAGAACAAGACTGAAAAAACTGAACAACTCTTTAAAACGTACCAACTTCATCCGAGCACTCCTTGATACCGTTTTGGTCTTGCAAATGAGGCATATTTTCACCGATATAAAAGCATAATCCCATAAATGCAAGAGATTTCAATGACTACACACGCACACACAAATACATTGTTTTCGTTTTTAAATATATTTCTTATGAAACAAATATTTTTTAATTCTTTGTACAGATATTTTACATTTAAAATTAGATACTATAGTTAGTCACCTACGTGGAAAAAATTAAAAAAGGATATATAACCAATAACAATTGGTCGATATAATTTGAAGTTGACACCTGTTGTTGATTGATGGTTGAGATCAATGGCTAAATAAAATGTTCAAGGGTAGATTACGAAAAAATTTTTTGTGTTTATTTTCTATTAATTGTACATTTAATACAGGGCGCTCTAATTTTCTTCTCAAAAAAACACTGCTGCATGGCAGACAGTTAATCTCTGGAACCGTAAGTCTGAAACATAAAATTCAAAAAGAGTTACAAAAAGGAAGTGCATTTACGTGATAGTTTACCAGAAAAATTTAAAAATCATTAAAAACAACAAAATGGCGGACATTTGAAAATTTTTTAAAAAATCGCTTTTTTTCGACCGTTTTTCAGACTCATAAATTTTATATAAATATTTTTGGTTTTTTTTTTTTGTGGTCAAATTGTGGTAAACTATCACACAGGATATAAAAACAAACAAAATGCTTCAAAAATTATTAAAATCGGCCCAGTAGATGCTGGGATTAACTGTCCGCCAGTTAAAAAAACCTAAACTTGAGAAAAACGCGTGTAAAGTTGCATGAATAAATGCGGCGAGCCGCACGCTTTAATTGAGTCGTTATATCTCGGCCTAGCTTCGAATTTCGATTTAATATTTTAGACAGTTATTATTGAAGGTATAAAGAATCTAAAAATGTAAAAAAAAATAAAAATTCATTTTTTAAAAATTCTAGACAGTAATAGCACCTTAAGCCCAGCACTTTAAGGAACAGCAGTCAAAAAGTTGTTTGAATTCGATGACCTCGAAAATGTTGCACGGTGTAATCAGACATGTCTTTTTTTAATTTTTTCAACCTTTACATACACGCAAAGAAATTTTTCGTTTACCACAACTGAAAAATTCACCAACTATACTTCGTTTGCGAGCTGTATTTGCCGCAAACGAAAATTCAGTTGTCATCAACTTAAAAATATATCTTATATATTTATACCGCAAGCTATTTCGGTCATTATATTTATTATATTAATAATCTTTCTCATTATGTCCGTCCGTCTTCTTATGGATTGCATTCATCGCACCGCCGTTGCTATCTCCGTCCGCGTATTAAGCAAACTACCAATTTCCTTATATAGTCACAATTTGTCCAAAAAGTAACTCTGAACTATAAGCGTTTTGTTTATACAACGAAGGGAAAAATAAAAAGATTTTCAGTTTGGAAAAACGAAGTTTTCTATTGCTGCAATTTAAAAATCACTCGCGTTTCTGACAAACGAAATTCATTTCCTGCAACTAAATGACTCGTTTCTCACAACTGAAAATTTTGTTTATTTTTCATTCAACGTTTATGACAACTGTTGAAACGTTTGCAATAAACGATTTCAAGCACGACAAACGAAGTTCGTTTGCGGCAAACTGGCGATAAACGTTTTTTTTTCTTTGCGTTTATGAACGACAATTGGGTCATATTAGTCCCACCTCTAGGATTTCTGTGATAAAAGTTGATTGAAATAATTTTCTTTTTTTGACGTAGAATACGTCATTCTCGGAGGTAAGTAGGGTGGTTGATAGTGATCAGGTGTCGGTATTTACCTTACTTTTTGAGCCTTTGGTGGGCCTAAAGTACTAATCGTACAATGTTGAACTTAGCACTTGTTGGTCTGCTTGATCCTCAATGCGACAAAAATTCATGTTAGAACTGTCTAACTTATATCAATTTTACACAATTACATGAAATATAAAGCCAACATTTGATGTTTTTGTTTGCTTAAACTTGCTACCTATTATCGACGGCTTCCGGTTTTTTTCGACGGCGAAGACAGCGCCATCTAGCGTGAAGACATAAATCTTATAATTAAAAAAAGCATACTTTTGGGGGCACGTTGTTTTTAACAGACTCGCGTAGCCCAGTAATACTGAGTAATTTTGAGGGGCATGCTTTTTTAACAGAATCTGTTATTGAAATGTCAAACGCAGCCAATTAAATATCCGGACATATTATCGACAGTGAAATTTTGATACATGGGTTGTTGAACTTGATAGCATTGAACAAATTTTGTTTGCTTGTTTAAGTTTTCTACCTATTTATGGACAGTTTCCGGTTTTATCGACAAAAGCATAAAATTTGTATGGGAGCGCCCCTAAGGAGTGGACGGAGGGAATAGGTGTCAAAGGCAAAACTGTTCCTTTTGCAAAAGTAATGGGGGTTGGTGATACATATTAACCCTCTCCGGCACTCTCTTAAAGGTCATATCCTCAGGTGTATGGAATAAATATTTTTAAAAAAGATGTCATCAAAAGCGAATTGAATAATTCTACGTCTTGTGTTACGACATAGTCGAAACTACTGTATTTTTTTTTTATTAAGAGGAACTTATCATGTCTAAGTGCTGGTTTTGTGTGTAATTCTCAACCTCGTACACTTAGAAGCAAAATGATTAAAATTACATATGAAAAAAAGATTTAATTGGAACTAAAACAATTAAATAAAGAAGGTTTAAAAATGTAGCATTAAAAAGAATATTAAAAAAAAAAAACAATGCAAATAACAGTCTGAAGAATTAACTAGGAATTAAGTCATCAGAAAATTTTTCTTCTACACTAAGGGAAATAACGCATATTAGCATTATCCACGCCTAAGTATAAATTTTATTTAAATATTTACGAGGATAAATCAAATGTTTTCCTTACAACTCGTTTTTTTCCCGTATTTGAATTTTATTTATACCACACACGCACACACATATTCAATACAAGCAAACAGCAACAGCATCGCACACGTACACACATATTCCGACAAGCAGCAACAGCATCGCACTCTGTTCCTGCAGTTTATTTCTTGCAGTTGCAGGTTTCTTATAGTTCTCATTTAGTTATTGTTGCAAGGGTAATATAGCCTGGAAGGCCAAAAAGTAAATGATGTAGGGTGGGTGACAACTTGATATTTTCTCACAAATATCTTGCACCGGTTGTCATTTACCTACATATTTTGCTTCTAATTTTGTATAATACTTTTTCTTCCTCTAGTTTATACTATTTTTGACACTTGGTGCCCTAATATTGCACCAACTGTCAAAAATAGTATAAATTAGACAACGAAAAAAGTGAAACAGAGAATTGACGGACGCAATATTCAATTTAAATATGTTGTTTTTTAAATTCAATACTTTTATATAAATTTTCTTTAAATGTGATGGTTTTATTTTCAAATAGTAAATATTTTTTTTTTATTTTATTTATTTAAAATTAGGTGTACAATAAGACAAGTCTTTAATAGTACAACGAAAGCGGAAAATTACAGTTATGATAATTTACTTAAGAACTATGCAATTTACTTAAAGCTATAAATGAAAAATAAACAGGAATGATGAGTGAATACAATTACAATGAACATTATTATTTTTTAAAATGCATCGAAAAGAAGATAATAAAATTAAGGAAAAATTGAGAGATTAGAATGAAAAGAAAAAAGAAAACGAAAAAGGAATCAGAATAGATGAGAATAGATAAACTAAAAAAAAAAAAATCAGAGAATTTAAATTTCCATCGAGCGAAGAAAAGTAGGTAATAAGTGCATGTTTTAAGCTGGCTCTAATAGTAATATTTTTCAAATAGTTGGGTAATGAATTCCAAAGTCTAATGGTGCTAATGAAAAAGAATCTACTGCTATTTAGAAAGTTGTGTCTAGGAACAATAAAGTTTGTAGATCGTACGGATTGAAAAAATTGTAATTTATCAAAGAGGTACCCAAGGCGTTGAGTATAAATAAGTCTTTGCAAAAAGATTATATTACTTATTGTTTATGTCAAAACACTTATGTCAAAACACTAAAAATTACAACTCCTAACTAAGCCACTAGATGGCGTTTAAAAAGTTCGAACATAGTTTTAAGTATATAAGCCTGTTCTAAATTTTATGTCGAAACAGCTTCCTTCTTGTAAAAATCGCTCTTGCTTTTCAACTCGCAACGTGGTAAGGTGTTTTATACTTAATAAAAGAAATTATAATCCATAGCTAATGCTTTCATTTTTATACGCTTATTTTCTTTCCTAAACTTATTTAACTTTCGAGTTAAATAAGTATAATTCTTTTTCATTAGCACAAGCGCCCAGATTCTCAAGCAAACATTGGTCCATTCGAACCGGATTACTGTGCTTTTACCAAAACCACATCGAGTTTCGAGAAATACTACATATCCATCGTGGATATTGGAATCCAATCCTAAATTCAAGATTCAAAGAAGAAATAAGCCAAATTCATCATTTCATCAGATCACTCATATCTTCAGTCAAAATTCAAGGTGCGTATGCATTAATTTCAATTTCATATATAGTGCAAGTGAAAAAAATTATAACACATAGTGCTTAACCTAACTAAAAGCAATAAATTCGATTTTATTTATATGCTTGTAAAACATACTTAAAAGATAATATTAACAAATTAAACATAAATTAAAAATTAAGAAAAATCCGTAAAATAATATAAAATTCTGATAAAAGTAATATAAAATTTTATAAGAAATTAAATCTAAACGTTTTAAATTAAAATTTTTCCATACATTAAAGTTAAAGTTAAATCAACTTCGTAAAACTTCGCTAAAAAGAGCTTCATTTATTTGGCTTATGTGTTAAAAACAAAAAAAAGAAATTTGTGTGTATAAATAAATCTCTTTTTTCGCAACATAAGTGTAAGTGATCATTCGTAAACTGGGAACAGTTTTCTTTTATTCTGCAACATTGTTGAATTCATTTCTGCGTCTGTATGTTCCTATATACAACGCTTTCTTTCTCTTCGTCAACATTGTTGCTATCGATCACTTGCGCTGATTTATAAACATAGCGTGTCTGTCTTTGTTGCTATCGATCACTTGCGCTGATTTATAAACATAGCGTGTCTGTCTTTGTTGCTATCGATCACTTGCGCTGATTTATAAACATAGCGTGTCTGTCTTTGTTGCTATCGATCGTTTTTTTTTATACATGCAGTTTCTCAATAAACATCTCTCACCATAAACATTTCTTCATAAACATCGCTCTATAAACATTGTGATTATTTTGTTGCAATCCACAGTTTCATGTATATATGTCTCGGAAGTTTTTCGCTGTATACATACATACATTACAAACATCTCTCACAATAAACATTTCTTCATAAACATCGCTCTATAAACATTGTGATTATTTTGTTGCAATCCACAGTTTCATGTATACATGTCTCGGAAGTTTTTCGCTGTATACATACATACATTATAAACATCTCTCACAATAAACATTTCTTCATTCACATCGCTCTACAAACATTATCATTATTTTGTTATAATCCACAGTTTCATGTATACATGCCTCGCAAGTTTCTCACTGTAAACATATATTCATTATAAACATCTGTCACAATAAACATTTAAAGTGTTTCTTTGGTTCTTCTATGCTAGCGTAATATTTTATTCAACAATTTTATAATAGTTTGCTAAGTAATAATAACAAATTAATACAAAACTATTTGAAAAAAAAAAAGGCTACAACAACAACAATAGCAAGTGTTATAAATTACAATACATTTGATTGCATTACATTTTTTATTCTAAAACAACCATTTAATTAACATTTAACTTTATTCGAATATTGATTTCGTTAAAAAAAAAAAAAAAAAAAAAAAAAAATATATTTTCGGTTGATTACCAATAACTCGGAGCGCTAGTGATTACATCACTTATTAAAAAAAAAAAAAAAAAAAACCCTTTTTTCAAACAGTTCAACTATAGAAATTCAAATTCAATATATAAGAAAGTGCTCGCGACTTTATTTCAAAATTCCCATTCCAAATTCTGTTATCGATAATTCAATCCCTTTCTTTTTCGATATCTACAATTTCATATTAACATACCATTTCAATTCAAAAACGTTCTGCAAACGTCACATTTCTGTTCTCGTGTAGAACCATTTTTATACGGTCGCTTTGCAGACGTTTTGAAATTTCAATAAATTTATCGATCTTTTTAAATCATATTTTCAATCCAAGTGATCTGCGGACGCAACATTTCCGTTCTCATATAGAAACATTTTTATACGGTCGTTTTGCAGACGCTTATATCGTTAATTCATAACGAAAATTTAAGTTTCAATAAATTTATCGATAATTTCATTTCATATATTCAACCCAAGTGATCTGCGGACGCAACATTTCCGTTCTCATACAGAACCATTTTTATACGGTCGTTTTGCAGACGCTTATATCGTTAATTCATAACGAAAATTAAAGTTTCAATAAATTTATCGATAATTTCATTTCATATATTCAACCCAATTGATCTGCGGACGCAACATTTCCGTTCTCATACAGAACCATTTTTATTCTCGGTCGTTCAGCTGTCATTGGTGCCGTTTGTTTAATAACGATAATTCCAATTTTTTTTCCTAAATTTATCGATAATTCTATTTTATAGCTACAGTATTAAAACTTATTTCATTGGTTTCTGTGGTATTTAATTCTGGATTGAAATCAATTCAATTCAATTCTCGTTCTCAGTTTTTTATTTAAATAGTGATTCATCAAAAAAAAAAAATTTCGATAACTCTACCGATTATGTATGTAAGAAATCTTACATCTTAATCGTGCTGCATTCATTCAATTTCAGGGTTGCTGAATAATTTTCGTTTCAATATTTCTATAATATTATTTCAATATTTATTTCAATTTCGATTATTCTGGCGATAATTCCTACCACCAAGTGGATTTCTATTCTGATTTCACTGTACTCCTCAATTTCGCTGAATATTCTATTTCAGCCAAAAAGATTGGCCCTTTATTGTGATCTATTGTTCTTGATTCGTTTTGTTTCGGTTGCTTATTCCTTATATCCAAAATGGCATCTTTAAATTCCTTCATCCGACTTACTGACAGTTTGGTTGAATTTGAGTCTGATCTCAGCGCAACCTTAGAATCAGCAACTTCAACATATTCACTAGATGTCCACCGAGAAGAAATGAAGTCAACATGGAACCGGATAAAGGCTGTTTATGAAACATGTCTAGGCGAGTTAGCTGCTGACCAGGAGAAAGGCACGAATCCAGAGGTAGAGCTGGAAACCATAAAGGCTCGATATCGTACCTCATACCAGGTATACGTCCGATGCGCTTCACAAATGGGAGACTGCATTGAGAAGCTCAATAACGCATCCAAAGCCGCACAGCTCTCCAGGGAATCTAATCCAGGATTGGATGTACCATCCGCTTCGAGTCATCACTTTCATCTCCCTCCATGTGACACCGAAATTTTTAATGGGGATTACCTTTCGTGGCCGTCTTTTCGAGACATGTTCACTGCCATATACGTGAACAATTCGAGGTTAAGTCCAGTGGAGAAACTCTTCCATCTTAACTCAAAAACGCGAGGCGAAGCTCGTGACATAGTTAAGAAAAGTCCACTTACCAACGCTGGTTTTTCATTGGCTTGGAAAAGTTTACAAGATCGCTTCGAAAATAAGCGAATCTTAGTAAATAGCCAACTACGAATTCTATTCAATCTGCAATCTGTTTCCATTGAGTCCGGAAATGCTATCAAAAAACTTCAGCGCGAAGTAAATGGATGCATTTCTGCTCTTCAATTATATGACGTAAATATAGCAAACTGGGATTCTATATTTATTTTTCTTTGCTCCACTAAATTGCCAGATGGTACTCTAGCTCTTTGGGAACAATCGCTCAAAAATAAGACCGAAATTCCAAAATGGTCTGAGCTTGATTCATTTCTAACCAGTCGTTATCAAACACTGGAAACAGTTTCTGATATAAAAGGTTCTTCTATTTCAAAAATAACAAATAATAGATCGCTTTCTCAACCAAACAATCGAAACTTGAAGAAAGTTAATTCATATCAAGCTCATGTTTTCACGCCTTCTTGCAAATTATGCTCAAATGAACAGCATACCATTCGTGTATGTCCTCGATTCCTCCAAATGAATACAAATGATAGAATTGAAATCGTTAAAAAATTCCAACTTTGTATAAATTGTTTTTCGAAATCCCATCGTACAAAAGATTGTAAAAGTCGTCATAATTGTTTCAAATGCAATAAGCGCCACCATACCCTTTTACATAAGATAGTTCAAACCTCTGAACCAGTTATTTCTTCTAATTCTAAACCTAGCACGCAAAATCCATATTCCTTCAAAATACAGTCCACTGAAGAACCTTGTTCATCACAAAATATAAATTCTTGCTTTGCTTCAAATTGCAAAAGTGTGCTTCTAGGTACCGCAATTATAAAAATATGCCATCTTGGCGTAACTTATTTCGCACGAGCCTTAATTGACTCCGGTTCAGAGGGTACATTCATTTCAGAACGACTTTTCAAAATTTTAAAACTTCCATCTCGTCCTATATCTGCTCAGATTTCGGGATTAAACAATGCAATTTCAGCAAAAATTCAACAAGAATGCTCGTTCATTTTAAGTTCTACGTTTGATGATCGTATACGCATTGAAGCAACTGCTCTTGTTGTATCACATCTTACAGGAAATCTCCCTTCCTGTTCCATAAATCCATCAATATTGTCAAGTCTTCCAAACCTCCAATATGCTGATGAAAAATTTTACCAAAGCTCGCAGGTTGATATTTTAATCGGTGGCGATCTTTTTTCATCCGTTCTCCTGGATGGTGTAAAGCGCAACATTTGCGGATCTCTAGTTGCTCAAGAGACAATATTTGGTTGGATACTGACAGGTCCCATTTCTAAATCAGTTTCTTCTTTCTCCACATGCTTGTCTTTTTTCAATAAAGTGCCTCTGGATCAACAGATCTCACGTTTTTGGGAGGTGGAAGATCTTCCACAAAAACGTTTTATGACACAAAGCGATCGTTTTTGCGAAGAAAATTATGTGAAATCCACAGTTCGAAACAAAGCGGGTAGATACATTGTTACTCTTCCATTCAAAGAAGATTTTCAAAATACTTTGAAACTTGGCCCTTCTCGTTCAATTGCACATGCACAGTTATTAAGAAATGAGGCTCGATTGAGAAAAAACTCCGATCTCAAGATTGCTTATGATAGTGTCTTAAATGAATATTATCAATTAGGCCATATGAAATGTGTATCTCCTCAAAAATTCACATATTTTCCAAGTCATTACTATATGCCACATCATGCTGTCATAAAGCCTGAGAGCACAACAACAAAAGTTAGGGTAGTGTTTAATGCATCTAGCCCAACTTCATACGGTCCAAGTCTTAATGACGTTTTATATCCTGGACCTGTGCTCCAATCCGATTTAACACTTTTGCTGTTAAAATGGCGTTTGTTCAAATATGTTTTCAATAGCGATATTAAACAAATGTATCGCCAAATTCTAGTGGATCCAAACCACACACCATATCAACGAATTCTATTTCGTACTTCTCCAGAAAATGATATCCAAGACTTCGAATTGAACACAGTTACTTTTGGAGTTAACTGTGCTCCATACTTAGCCATACGAACTCTGCTACAATTAGCTGATGATGTTGAAAACTCCTATCCATTAGCTAGCAACATACTTCGGAATTCAATGTACGTCGATGATACTCTAGCAGGAGCTCATGATATTTCAACAGCAATTCAAGCGAAAAATGAGCTTATTGCCGCATTAAATTCAGCAGGTTTTTCCCTAAGAAAATGGTCTTCAAATTCAGAAATCCTTTTATCAGATCTTCCTAAATCACATTTGCTCAATGAAGATTTTCTTCAATTCGAAAATAGTAGTAGTGCTAAAACTTTAGGCGTACGATGGAATGCACGTTCTGATTATTTCTTTTTCTCAGCAACTCCATTGCAGCAAAAAGACACTTATACTAAAAGAGAAATTCTCTCTAATATCTCTAAACTTTTCGACCCAGCTGGCTGGTTAGCTCCCTGCATAATTTTAGCGAAAATTCTTATGCAAAGAATCTGGTTAGAAAATATCGGTTGGGACGATAATATTTCTTACGAGTGTCTTCAAACATGGCTGTCATTCGTAGCCCATTATCCTCAAATAAAAAATATTCAAATCCCTCGTTGGAGTGATTACTCTCCTGAGCACGATATTCAATTTCATGCATTCTGTGATGCATCAGAAAAGGCATATGCTGCTACTATTTATATTCGGGTCAAAACTTTTAGTTCTATAACAACCCATTTGCTTACTGCTAAGACCCGGGTTGCGCCAGTAAAAACCATTTCTCTACCCAGACTTGAGCTATGTGGTGCTGTTTTACTTGCGGAAATGGTAGACACTCTTATTCCTCAACTCAATGTCCACAAATCAAAAGTGTTTTTCTGGACCGATTCTACCATCGTTCTGTCATGGCTTGCAAAACAACCGTGTCATTGGACTACATTTGTAGCAAATAGGGTGTCCAAAATCATTCAAAGCGTTGGCCAATCCAACTGGTTTCACGTAAACTCTGAGACTAACCCAGCAGATTTAGCCAGCCGAGGTGTCCTGCCTACAGATTTGATAAAAAATGACTTATGGTGACATGGTCCACAATGGCTAAAGTCTAATCCGTCTCAATGGCCTAGTGCAATTCAAGAACGCGACCTTAACACAACACTTGAAGAGAGAACTTCTCAAACGAAATCTTTCTTTGTTTACTTTCAAGATTATGTCGACATTCTAGAACGATTTTCTTCTTTTTCTAAAGCAATGAGAGTCATTGCGTATATTTTTCGATTTTTCTTTAGAACACACCCAAAATATAGAAACAGCTATTCACGAGAGTCCACATCAATTTCAAGTGCTGAAGTCCTAAATGTTAGAAATCGTTTAATTATAATATGTCAAAAGGTAAACTATTCCGAAGAATATTATAAACTAGCAAATAACCAGCCTATTGCCTCATCAAGCAGGCTTCTTAATCTCAATCCATATCTCGACGAAATTGGTATTCTACGAATTTGTGGTAGACTTGTTTCTTCGCCAACCATGTCCTATGATGAACGTCATCCAATCATCATACCGTACAATTGCAAATTTTCACGTCTCTTGGTGCAATTTACGCATCAAATTTCTCTGCATGGTGGTAATCAATTAGTCTTACGATTAATTCGATCGCTTTTTTGGATACCTAAAGTCAAAAATCTCATAAAGACTACAATCCATAATTGCAAACAATGCGTCATCCATAAGAAAAAGGTTCAGACTCAAATAATGGGTACTCTTCCTGCAGAACGAACTACTCTAACGCGTCCTTTCACCCACACAGGCCTAGATTTCGCTGGGCCGTTTGAAATTAAAAGTTACACCGGTAGATCCTGTTTAATAACAAAAGGTTATGTGTGCGTGTTTGTCTGCTTTGCAACAAAAGCAATACACTTGGAAGCCACCTCAGATCTTTCTACTCAAACCTTTCTTGCAGCTTTCAATCGATTCGTTTCCCGGCGAGGTTGTCCACTTCATATGTATTCAGATAATGGTACAAATTTCGTGGGAGCATCGAAAATTCTTACACGAGAATTTCTTAAATCTTCGCATTCGACTCTAATATCCACTTATAGCTACCAAGGTTTATCATGGCACTTTATTCCGCCAGGTGCACCTCACATGGGCGGCTTATGGGAGGCTGGTGTAAGAAGTTTTAAAATTCATTTTCGCAAAGTTGCAGGTGCAATCAAATTCACATTCGAAGAATTTTCTACTATTCTGGTCAGGATTGAGGCATGCCTTAACTCTCGTCCAATTTCGCCAATGTCAGAGAACCCATTAGATATTTCCGCATTGACACCTGGGCATTTCCTTATAGGCTCTCCAATTCTTACTCCGATCGATCCTGAGATAACTGAGCCAGTTGTATCGATTATTAATCGATGGCAAAGAGTAAAAGCTCTGTACCAAAATTTCTGTAACCGGTGGAAAAACGAGTATTTAAGTGAGTTACACAAGCGAAATAAGTGGAAAAATCCACAAGAGAACATCGAAGAAAATACAATAGTCGTTGTTAAAGGTGATAATCTTCCACCAACTGAATGGCGTCTAGGTAGGGTTTCCAAGATCTACTTAGGAAATGATAATCGAGCTCGCGTTGCAGATATCATTACTCAACGCGGTTGCCTTACTCGACCAGTTACTAAACTTGTTGTTCTACCAACCCAATAGTTTTTTTGCTCCTTTTTTCGTATTTTCTATTCTTATGTATCCTCATAATTTTTCAGTTCAAAATGCCAAATTCCAAAGCCATCCTGGTTAAATTCAACACAAACCGACAATCCAGCACTCATACTCCAAAACGAATAAGCAACTCCAGGCTCTTCCAATGCAGACTGTGTCGACAGCGACATCCGTTACGACTCTGCGAGAAGTTTCTGTCGATGAATACAGAAAAACGAATGCGTGCTGTACTTCTTCATAGTTATTGCTCCAATTGTTTGGCGCATGAACATTCTCATGGATCATGTCTCAGCAAGCGTGGCTGCCGATATTGTCAAGAGCATCACCATACATTGCTCCACATGCATCAGCGTCTGCGCAAGGACCCATCCAGTGGTCAGAAGAAGAACAATCCTGCTCGGAAAAATTCATTGCAGTCCGCGGCGAGCTTGAGTAGCCTGTCGCTATCATCTATTCTCTCTCAGAATTACATTACATTGCTTCCGACAGCGATTATCAAGTTGGAAGTGAAAGGCAGCTTGCATTATGCAAGGTCCCTGCTTGATTCCTGTTCAGCCACCAGTCGAATCTCCAGACGGATGGTTGATCAATTAAATATAACCACTATGACGCTTGGTGAAGAATCCGTGTGTCAAATTACCATTCATGCTCGATTTGATCCCAACGTAAGGATTCAGGCAATACTTCGAGTTGATCACAGAATTTCTATCCGAACTCCGTCCAAACCAATCGATGAACACGTGGCTGAAAAATTTTCAAATCTAATTCTGGCAGACACTAAATTCCATAAAAGTGATCCGATCTCTGTCGTTCTTGGCGCTGATCTTTATCCTAAGATCATTCAACAAGGTTTGTTGCCAAGTACTAATGGACTTCCTGTCGCTCAGAATACGGTCTTTGGCTGGATCTTATCCGGGTCCTTTCAAATCTAGTTACATTCCAAAATAAAAAGACAATCCGAATTTAAACAAAACAAATCAAAATCAAAATACTTTTTTGCACTATATAATGAATTGAAATTTTATGCATCGCCTCTGTATAACTTATATATATTACATTAACCAATAATACTCAATATTCACGTATTTGATTTCTTCATTATTTCATTCATATTTCTGAATAGTTGAATTTATATTAAAACAAAAATCATTTTCCATTTTTTTTTATCCTTTGAATTGTTAAGATTCTGAACTTTATATTTCATATTAAAAATTTTTATTTTTTCTTTAAATTGTATTTCAAACTATTAAATTTAAGTATATGAACTTTGAATTGAATTTTATTCTTTAATCATATTTTTGAAGGAACAAAATTTGTTTAGCGATTTTAAGTTTATTCATTGCAGCCGTACTGCAAGGCGGGCGGCATGTTTATGTCAAAACACTTATGTCAAAACACTAAAAATTACAACTCCTAACTAAGCCACTAGATGGCGTTTAAAAAGTTCGAACATAGTTTTAAGTATATAAGCCTGTTCTAAATTTTATGTCGAAACAGCTTCCTTCTTGTAAAAATCGCTCTTGCTTTTCAACTCGCAACGTGGTAAGGTGTTTTATACTTAATAAAAGAAATTATAATCCATAGCTAATGCTTTCATTTTTATACGCTTATTTTCTTTCCTAAACTTATTTAACTTTCGAGTTAAATAAGTATAATTCTTTTTCATTAGCACAAGCGCCCAGATTCTCAAACAAACACTTATATTCAAATATTGTTCTAAGCTACAACCAAGAATATCTTTACTTTTTAAAGAAATATGGTCAAAGCTATTGATTTTATAAACATACCTAGCAGCACTGTTAAATGCTACTTGAAGTTTGTGCTGGGAATGAGAGTCAAGTTTACTATAAACGACGTCTGGAAATGTTATATGCGGTATTATTAGTTGCACCACAAGTTTTTGCCGAGTTTCAAGGGGTGTAAAGTCACAAGATGCACGTAAATACCGTAAAGTTCCGTATATTTTACCTAATGTATAGTTAATGTGGTCAGCACAAGTGAGATTTGAATTTATTATATAACCAAGATTTTTTACTTTATTCACAAAGTCCAATTTTTCAACTCCTATTATTTAAGGTGGAATATCCACAAAGCAAGAATCCTTCCTCGCAACCGGGAGCACTTTAGATTTTAAGGGATTAATTAATAGTGAGTTCGAAACAGCCCATTTATTAAGCAGAGATAATTCATGATTTAGTCTATACACTAAGGGAAATAACGCATATTAGCATTATCCACGCCTGAGTATAAATTTTATTCAAATATTTACGTGGATAAATCAAATGTTTTCCTTACAACTCGTTTTTTTCCCGTATTTGAATTTTATTTATACCACACACGTACAAACATTTTCCATACAAGCAAGCAGCAACAGCATCGCACACGTACACACATACTCCGACAAGCAACATCGCACTCTGTTCCTGCAGTTTATTTCTTGCCTTTGCAGTTCTTATAGTTCTCATTTAGTTATTGTTGCAAGAGTAATACAGTATGCATATTTGGTAAATATGATTTGTGAGTGCGGTGGTGGGTGCGATGCATGATGAATTTATGTAAGGTGGAGTGACAACTCGGTATTGTCTCAAGATGTCACTCCACTCTACATAATTTCATCATGCATCGCACTCACCACCTGACTCACAAATCATATTTTCACAAAAAGAATATAAAATATACCACTAAATGGCGTTTGATATGGACGCAGCTCGTGGGAAATATTCAAATAAATTGTTTTTCAATTTCAATATTTTTATATAAATTTTCTTTAAATGCGATAGTTTTATTTTCAAATAGTAAATATTTGAAAGATATTTAAATATATTCGTGCATAATTTCAATATATTTTTTATTAATTCCGTTTAAATATTTTAATATTTTATTTGATTAAAAACGTATTTAAATAAATTTTAAATATTTACGTGGTCGATTTAAGTAAATGCGTTATTGGTGCAAAAATTACTCGCTTTTTGGATAAATTTAAAAAGTTTTTGGATAAATTTAATATTTTTTCCCTTAGTGTACAGAGCACTGTTAACCGATTTTTTTTTATTGAAATTGGAGACATGAATTTGGACGACCTATGGTTGAGGATGTCGCGCCATGCCACACAGCTCATGCCACTATCGATCTTTTGCGCACCAAATTCCCAAATCTTGTTATCACCCGTCTTGGGGATGTCAATTGGCCGCCTCGGAGCTGCGATTTGACTTCATTGGATTTTTTTTTTTGGGAAACTGTGGAGGACCGATGTTATGCCAAAAATCCGGAAACGATTCAAGCACTTAAGGCCAATATCATCAAGCAATCTCTGAGCTACAGCCCGAAGCCTTCAACAAGGTCTTGGAAAATTGGAGTGACAGAATGCGCTACTGCGATGCCAGCCGAGGCAGCCCATTGAACGACGACGTTGTATTTCATAATTAATGGGAATGTTTGCTCTTACTAATAAAGCCATAAAACATAAGAAAAAAATTTAATTTTGTTCATTTTATTGCATTTAAAAAAAAACTTTAATTGGGCCCACCCTGTTTTTAACCTCATGCATTGTAGCAAGTTACCTGTTCATCTCACGAGTGTTTTAATCCAGCCCTTAAATGTGTATAAAAGCACGTTATCGCTTCTTGCTTCATGCCATTTACAGTTTTTTGTTTTTTTTTTTAACTAATTTCATTATCATAGCTTAGTTGCAAAACTTTGCACTAAATTAAAATTTGTTTTTTATTTATCTTTTTATTTGTTTTTTTTTTATGGTACAAGTAACGACCATGTGCATACTTTTAGCCTTTGATGCTTAAGCTTGTAGCATCATTTCGAGTGTGGCTAAAATGCTGCACAAACTTGGTCTATGTTGCACATACATGCATATTTGTAGTATTTATTTATACTACACTTTGATGTTGTTGTTGTTGTTGTTGTTGTTGTTGTTGTTGTTGTTGTTGTTGTTGTTGTTGCTGTTTTAGTAGTTATTGCAATTGTTGCTGTTGTTGTTTTGTCATCACAGTGGCTACGTTCGTGGCCCAGAACCGTTCTTGTCTGCATTTAAGCAATGGTCACTTAGTGGTCATTTGTGTTTTATGCACACGTGCAAGGCGCACATCCTCTGGGTGAAATAAAATGTTAAACTGTGGTAACTACAGTCGAGCCAAGTTGAGCATCGAGTTAGAAAAATAAAAAAATTTACAAAGTTTTTCAACATTTCGTGCAATATTAATTTGCATTTAAAAGTAAATTTAAACATTTTTGTTTTTGCGTGACATTTTATACCTGAATTCAGGAATTTTTAAAAACTATTTACTTATGTTCGAGTGCTTAAATGCTTTAAAGTGCAAAAAACAATATAACTAAAAATATATTATTGCTGATTTTACCAGAAATCATTATCTGTGAGCAGTGCCGTAGTCAGGGTTTTCCTTGGAGGGGGAAGGGGGTAGTGTTTATTAATGTAAAATATAAATAAGTATTTATATAAAGTGTAAAATATCTTACAGGATATTTTCAGTACCACACCAGCACTATTGCAACTATTTTCAAATATTTAAAAAAAAAATTAGTGCATTTCAATATTTTATTATTAAAAGTTTTCGAGTTATAAAATTTTGAAAAAATCATGATTTGTTCGATTTTATTTGGCAGTTTCTTTGTTAGTGGTGCACATTCAAACATAAAAATAGCATCGAAGTTTTTCTTTTATTTTTACAAATTTATGGTTTCAATATTAAATATTTAAAAATTATTTAGTAATTTTAATTTTAAGCAGTCTGTATGATCTACGATATGATACAAGGCGTGCTATATTTTATGTCGATATGCAAACATAGAATAACTTTGACCTGTCCACGTCGCACAGTGCGGTAGTTTCAATTCAAGCGTGCCAAAAGTCATGTCTCAAAAAGTATTATAGGTAAAAACATGAAATTTTGCTCATAGCTTAATAAAGCAAAAAAATAATTCTTACAAAAAATGGGAGTAATCGGTCAACTGCCACACCACCTCCTATACAACTGGAGCATATACAGGGTTCTCCAATAGGGACTTGACAACTTTGAATTAAATTTCTGAACGCTCTCTTTCACTAATCATCGAACTGTCACTGTCAATTTATTCAGTAAACTCAACATTTTTATCATGGTAAAGTACACGAACGAACAACGTCTGAAAATTATAAAAATTTACTACCGAAATTCGGAGTCGGTGATCGCAACTTTAATAGTCAACTTAATGGGTTCGTCAATAAGCAAAATATGCGTTATTGGTCGGGTGAAAATCCACATGTGCTTCATGAATCACCACTTCATCCACAAAAAATAACTGTTTGGTGCAGTTTGCATGCCGGCGACGTCATTGGACCATATTTTTTCGTCGACGATAACGATCGTAACGTTACTGTGAATGGCCATCGTTATCGCACCATGATTACCGAATATTTTTGGCCAGAATTGGAAGATATGGACTTAGACGACATGTAGTTCCAACAGGACGGTGCCACAAGCCACACAGCACACGTTACAATCGATTTATTGAAGAGTAAGTTTGATGAGCGTGTTATCTCAAGAAATGGGCCAGTCGATTGGCCTCTAAGTTCGTGTGATTTACCGCCTCTAGACTATTTTCTTTGGGGCTACGTCAAGTTATTGGTCCAAGCCAACAAGCCGACGACGCACAATGGGGTATTTTATGCCAAAAGTGACGATTAATTGAAAAAAAAAAACGTTCAAGGTACATAGTGATGTTAGGTACCCGATGAAAGAAGATAAAATTTTGCATCACTAGGTGAAAGAATAGTTGAAAAATATTCTACCGTTTACCCGCAATGCAGTTTGAAAGTCATCATTTTTTTTCTCTTTGAGTGTGCACTGTGACAAACGTGTTTATTAGAAATTCTTAAAATTTTTTTTTGTATTATTTGTTAAAAATTACAAAAAAAATACGATGGAACCTTCTTGTTCAGGTATTTAAGCAATACAAAATTTAATTTTTTTTATGAAATAGTGTTTATATGTGACCCGGTCTACGAAAAGGGACCTTCGGTGTAAAAACAAGTTTTCGAGAAAACAGCTGTTTGTAAACGTTTAATTGTCGCACACTGAATGGCGTCTTTTCATTTATTTCAGCTTATCCTCTATTCTTACAGAGTTGTATTTCTTAGTCTATTAATACAGATTTGTATTTCTTAGTCAATTAATACGAGTTCTTTTTTTTTAGTTAACGACCAACAGTGAAGAGGTGATTACGTTTACTGAATCATTTTTATGCGTCTTTTGATTCCGGAATAAATTAAAAATGAGTGTAGATGAAGAGGTTAGTTTCGTTCTTAGACAATATATTGGTGAAGACGAACAAGATAGTGATAAAACCGACATTGATAACGATTTCGACAGCGATCATGATTTACATCAGGCAGGAGATAATACAGAGGAAAGTTTCGTTAAAATGGACTTATCTATTGTGGATTTTCTTTTTTTGGAAAATTCCTGACAAACTTCTTTACGAGTTGGAAACTTCTGCTTTGCGCCATTAGAAAGAGCACACATTAGTCTATCCGAATCGCCAAAAAAGTGAAAAATGATATTTTCACACCGAAGGTCCCTTTTCGTAGACCGGGTCACATATATATATTAATTTATTTATTTTAATTTAACCTTAAAAAGTTGGATTTTTCGATATGTAACTAGAGATATAGTTGTGTGTTGAGTGGAATTAAGAAAAACTGTTTAGATTTTCGTAAGCTATGAACATTCAAGCTATATTCTATAGAAAGAAAGTTGCGTCAATGCTGCGCACTTTCGCGGTATTTCGATTTTTTTACTTTAACTTATATGTCACGAATTTACAATTTTATTTCGAAAAATTAAAATAAATGAAAATAAAGTACAAAATAAATCTAAATATTAAACAGATTTTTCTGTTTTTTGTTTTTTTTTTTTTTTTTGTTGTTTACCAGTTCTCTTCTCCTCTTTTTTTTATCCGCTATTTTTTACCCTACATTATGGAAAGCGGCATATTCAATGCACCTTTCCCCAATTAAGGTACATAGCTAATGATTACATTTTGAAGCTGCCATTTAAAATTTTAAATTTTTTACTTCGGTTTGCAGAACATAGCTTGTTCATGGCCGCCATATTGAAGCCGTAATTTTGAATTTAAAATTTTTGGCTTTATATTCTTAATCAGCGACCCCACAAAACCCTGTATACAACTTTTACCTCCTTTAAACGTTTTTTGCAGAAGTTAGCTTGTTCATGGCCGCCAGTTTGAAGCCGCCATTTTGAATTTCAGATTTTTGACTTCAGATTCGTGATCAGCGACCCCAAAAACTCCCAAAGTACAATTTTTGTCTCGATAAGTGCCCCCTGTCAAATAATCGTCACTTTTGGCATAAAATACCCCACTATGCGACGTTGGAAGAGCTCAGAGCCAACATTGAATGCGAAATAGCGGCCGATTCGGCCCAAATATGTGGCCGAGTCATCGAAAATTGGGTCCAATGAATCGACGGATGCATGCGTGCCCGCGGTGGCCATATGAACGAAGTCGAGTTCCATTCATAAATGTTTTGATGTATTCAAGCCGATAATAAAGTTTTTGAAATGGTTTGCGTTTTATTAAAAAAAAAGTTGTCAAGTCCTTAATGGAAAACCCTTCTTTAACCCAAGATTTATAGGGGGTTTAAAATGTAAAAATTTAGAAAACAGACAACACTTAATACTATTTTTTCGAGAAAATCAGTCTAAGACCTACTTGAGAAGAAGTAGAGGTGAGTCATATATGACCCATTGATCGCAAAGGGTTAAGGACGAAAAGAAATCAGTAAATAGACATCATTTAATACTACTTTTTAAAAAAGTCATAAAAAATAGTATAACTTCAGCACGGGAACAGTTAAATAAGGATTTTTTTTTAAATGGTTTTAAATTTTACCATTGTTCAAAGTGTATCATTACTTTATTATATTTTGATGAAATTTTTAAAAGTTATGAACCGTTTTTAAAAAAATTTACGCAAATTTCTCGAAAAAATAAATCATAGTTCACCAAAATGTTCAAAAAAATTGCCAATACTTCTGATTTATGTACATTAAAGAATATTTTTTAATGTACTTAGATATTTGGATATTTTTCTTTCGAAATGATGACGGAAAGACTTAGAAAATGTATTTTATTGGCCAACTTATGCTTGAAATTCAAAAAATCTCCGAAAAACCTGGGAAAATCTTATTAGTGCGACCTCTTAACTTTTTCCAAAAAATCTGAAAAAATCTCAAAAATACTTTACTCTATAAGCTTTCAAAAACAGCCTTTTTTTGGGACAGCCTACTAAACATTGGTACGTACTTCCAATCGAATTTTAAGGGGACATATAGTTTTCAAATTAAAAAAAAAAACATTTTTTCGGGAACATTTAAAGAATACAAAAAAATTTTTCAGAATTTTTTAAATCGTTTTTGACGTTGTTTGATTTTTTTTAAAAAATGCCAAAAAATTGAATTGAAAATCTGAGGAAAAAAACGAAAACCCAAATTAATCCTTGTTTAAGTGGGTATCGCCTGAACTAGGATAGTTTTTTTTCGCCGAAAAAAACAAAATGACGACCGATTTTATAACCTCGAAAATCGACTTTTTTTCAAATGGTCAAATGGAATTTTGTTCTTTTCGTCGGAAAAACATTATCCTAGTTCAGGCGATAGCCACTCAAACAAGGAATAATTTGGGTTTTCGTTATTTCCTCAGATTTTCAATTCAATTTTTTGGCATTTTTTTAAAACAAATCAAACAACGTCAAAAACTATTTCAAAAATTCTGAAAAAATTTTTTTTGTATTTTTTAAATGTTCCCGAAAAAATGTCTTTTTTTTTAATTTTGTAACCTATATGCCCCCTTAACGCGAAAACTGCAGCAATGGAAGCCGTCTGGGCATATCGCGCTATAGATGTAAGCAACGGCTTTATATCTACAGATTGTGCGTCAAAAATATTTGAAAATTGTTTCCATATTTGAAGTTTAAGCTGCAATTTCTAAATTTAATAATAATTTCGATAATCTTATCAATGAAAGAACTTATTTAATTCTTTGAACATACAAGTAATGATAAATTTTTCACTTTAAACTACGTTCTGTAAAAAATGTCCTGTTTTTGTATCAGACGTCCTGTAAATCCTGTAAAAATGTTGTAATTTTGTCCTGTTTTTGGCGAAAAAAGAGATGGGAGCGTTAGGCATGCGAATTACGAGCATATGCTCCGCTCTATTATAAACAGGTATTGCTGCAATGTTTCTTTAAGGAGGACCACTATGTATTTTAATGTCCTATATCTTTACTCAAGAATTTAAGTAGGTACTATCGTAGGATTAATAATCAGGAATAATCATTAATAATCAGGAATAACACTAGTAATTAAAAATATATTTTTTTTTTTTTGCAATGTTCATAAGCAGTCAGCAACATTTATTAGATTTTTTTTTATGAAATATAAAAATAAATATATAATTTACTCTTTATATATTTTTAATATTATTATTAATAAGGAACACATATTATTATTGCATTACTAAGCAGTTTGTTAGGAATTCATTCGTAAGTAATATTTTCCATTAGAAACAATATTTTCTCAAATTTCTAACTACTCAAACTTTGAACTTTTTATTTTTCTAAAATGTTCGAAAACTAATGTGCACAAAAGCAAAATTTTTAACACTAGTCAACAAAGTTAAACTTTTTAATATCGGATTCATGAAAATTCATTACAGTGAGTGCTTATTAAACACATTTAGTGCTTTGTGTATATGTAAATTAAGCTTGTGTTGATGTGTGCCAGTGTTTGTTCATATCCTTTTTTTTTTTCTTTTTTAATGCAGTGTTTTCCGGGCTAATGCATAAAATGAGTATTTTTTTTTTTGTTCTTAATTGAGTGGAGATTTTATTTCAATTAGCCAGTGGCATAGCTATTGATGGCTGTAAAAGGAAATATTGCATGTCTGACTTTACTCACATAATAGATTCTTGGGTTCTAATCAGTACTAAATGATCAAAAATATGTGCGAAAATTCTGATAGGGGACGCCACTGTGTTCAAGTTTATATATTCTGCTGCATATGCAACTCTACAAATTTGCACTCATATCCCTTTGAAGAGCTTACAAGAGAGTAACAGTAGTTTGCAATGATACGTAGATAAAGTAAAGTTGAAATTTAATAATCTTGAAATATAAAGTATAGCAGCTGTATTAGTGGAAAATATCAAAATCTATCGGAACATGTATTTGGCAGATTTAATAAGCTATTCCTGTCAAAACAAAAAAAAAAAAAATATATATAAAGTATGATCTATGCATAGCATTCAAATTTAATTAATCTGTATACAATAACTACTCAAAAAACAAAAAAAAAAATTCGGCGATAAATTTTAAATACTGAAGTTTCAATGGCTTACACCTATAAAATGGTCGAATCGTGAATTTTTTAAATAAAGTTGACTAGTTTGCAGTGTAATTATTACATGCAGAGTTGTTATTGTTGTTTTCTTCATTAACATGTTAAGCTCAACAATTGGTCTTAGTATTAGTTAAATTTTTAGTTTAAAAAGAAAAAAGCTATTGTGGTTCGATAATGTTTACAAACTTTGTCCTTACGCATTGGTTATAAATAAACAGTGTATAATTTAATTACTTAAACTGCAATTTATTGTTGCTTACCAACAAAAATGATAGTTCCTTAGATGTCTTAACCTGATTATTACCGGAAATTTTCTGTAGTTGTTGTCACATTGAGAATTTTATGTACACATTTTTTATGATTTCATTAGACTCATTATTTCTACGCATGCATTCAAAGAAGAAAAAAGTTTATTCCCAGTTTGCCGCAAACGAACTTCGTCATTTAGTTGCAGGTTATTAATTTCATTTGTCGTATGATTTTTTAATTCCAGCAATTGAAAAATTTGTTTTTTTCCAACTGAAAACTTCCTTTGTTTTTTCCTTCGTTGTATACACACAACACTTATAATTCCGAGTTACTTTATGGACAAACTGTTCTATATAGGCAAATTGGTAATTTGCCTAATACGCGGACGGAGTTAGCAACATAGGTGCAATGAGTACAATCCATAAGAAGAGGGACGGACATAGGGGGAAAGACAATTAATATAATAAATAATAATGACCAAAATAGCTTGCGGTATATATCTGTGGCATTTTATAATAACATCTTAAATGGACTTAAGGCAGATCTGAGTTATTGATGTAACTGTGTTCTACCCATACAATACTATAACCACATAAAATCTGTAAAATCTAGCATGACCGTAGCCAAAATTATGGCCCAAAAACGAAACATCCTTTCATATAACTTATATGGCGATTGAAAACTTTGAAGCAAGATTTCTCGAAACATGATTTTTACACTTAAGACGTTATTATAAAATGCCACAGATATACACCCTCTTTCAAAATAAAAGATCCACTCAATAATTGAGCGTTTTGTGCACTACTCAATATAATTTTTATTAACTCTTTTCCATAAAAGCTTCACACAAATAAGAAAAAGCAAACAACAACAATTATACTGTGCTGAGAGTGCCTAACGGTAAAATAACTTGTATTGTTTTAAACATGCTGCTTATAAACTGTTGCCAAAATAAAGATCCACTATTCTGTTCGCAGTTTTCGAAGGTTTTGGCTAATTTTTTTTTGTCTAAAGTGTTTTTTAAAATCATAACTAAAATATTAACTATGCCACGTGGAAAGAAGTTAACAGAATTTGAAAGAGGGCAGATTACTTCATTAAAAAGTGCGGGATTGGGAATAAGGTGTATTGCACGGAAAATTGGTCGGAGCAATAAGGTTGTTTGTACCTATTTGCACAATCCTGAAAAGTATGGATGTTCAAAAGGCCGAGGAAGAAAAAGAAAACTGAGTAAACGAGACGAACGTGTAATTTTTAAAGCAGCGAGCAACTCAAGCAAGAGTTGCAAGCAACTTGCGGCCCTAAGTTCTGTGGAAGTGTCTCGTCAAACCGTTTGGAGGTCACTGAAGCGTAATCCAAATATAAAGCACGCTCAGATGAAATTGGTTCCACGACTTTTGCCGCGTCAAAAAATCGCCAGAATGAAATTTGCAGAAGAAAATGTTGACACTGATTGGACTTATACGAGTGCTAGTTTCATGAATTTTTACAATAGAATTTTGTATTTAGGTTATCTTTTCTGATGAAAAGAAATTTAACCTTGCCGGTCCAGATGGTTTTAAGGGATACTGGCACGATCTGCGAAAAGACCCACGTTATTTCTCGCGGCGAAATTTTGGTGGTGGCAGTTTGATGGTTTGAGGAGCTTTTTCCTTCAAAAAAACCCTGCAAATTCAATTCACTTCAACTCGGATGACAAGTACAGACTACATAAATGTCCTCCGAAGTAGTCTTCTTAGTTTTGTCCGTGAAGATAGTGAACAAAATATGATTTTCCAACAGGATAACGCCGCCATCCACACTAGTAAAGAGACGATGGAGTGGTTTCAAGCCAATTCCGTTGAGGTTTTAGGTTGGCCAGCATGTTCTCCGGACCTAAATCCAATGGAAAATATTTGGAGCATTTTAGTGAAATTTATGCCGATAATCGTCAATTTAACCCGGTCTCAAAGCTTAAAACTGCAATCTCGGATTCGAAAACGAAAGTAGAATGAATTTCGTTTTCGAACTAAATATGCGAGATCTCGGTTTCACCTCGATTTCGAAACGAATCTGTTTGGTTTATTGGGCTTTGGTTGCGCAGATTTTCAAAGAAAATTCACACTGATGCTTTGTATAAACACGTTTGGGAACTCAGCCTATTGTGTACAGATTTATGTATAGTACAGCCTAAAACGGTGAAAAATGCACCGAGAACAGGTTGTCCTCAAAAGTTGACTGAAAGCGAAAAACATCACATAATCAGAAAAATTTTAAAAATCCCAAATTGAGAGCACCGAAGATTGCTGCTGAACAGTGTTGCCATGTGGGCAGATAAAACTTGTTTCGCCAGTTTTTTTAGAGTGTAGAAAGTTTTCAAGTTTTTCCCTAAAAAAATAAAGTTTTATTTTATTTTACCCAGTTTTTCAAGTTTTTACGATTAGAACGATGCTTCTATTTTAGTTTTATGAATAAAATAGATTAACTAAATTTTATGTTACTACAAAAACATAAGTATCATTTGAAGCTGCTACTACTAATTTTCACTACTTTTCAAAAATTTATTTATATGACAGCGCTGTTGCTATTATTGTTGCTGTCATTGTTTCTGTTCTTTTGTCTCGGTTTTCCTTCGTCAAGTCTTGACGGTCAGTTTTTGGCATTCCTTTTTAAACTTACGCTTCAGTTTACATACATTACATACATAAAATATGTCGAACTTTTAGCACCTACGAATGTTCTAAAAAGGCAAGATTTCACTATTTCCAATTTGTGTGTTTTTCTTCCTAATGTCGTTCAATCAGAAAAATTGCAGGAAATTGATGATGAGTGGCATGAGTTGCGTCACATTAATTTTGGTGATTTGAATTTACTGAATGAAAATAGTATTGAAACATTTTGGAAAGAAATTTTTAATCAGAAACGTGGAGAAAACTAGTTTATTGTCGTTGCGCATACAAAAAAGGCTATGTGTAAAATTTCGATTTTTTTTATTTTACCATTTAATAGCCATATGTATGCCCCATCTATTCACCAAATAGATTCTTGATATTCTTATTGGTTCAGAAGTAAACAAATGTGAAAGTTAGCCAGCTATGTGAAAATAGTATTGAAATTGTTAAAAAACAAAAATGTTTTTTTCGCCTTCTGAAAAATTGTTCAAAAACACATAACCTTTTTTGTATGCGCAACGACGTTATGCTGTATTATCGATTCCTGTAGCAACAGCAAATGTAGAACGTATTTTTTCACAAATAAATATTAATAAAATCTGAAATAAATAAGAAATTCCCACCTTGTGTGGGATTCTTCGAACTAAAGATTTTTAAGAAAAAACGATTGGAACTGCACAAATTTCGAACAATCATAAGAAATGATGAAACAGTTTTATCAAAATATGTATAGAAAATAATTTAATTTTTCAGCTTTCATCATTTGTGAATATTGTTAAAAAATTGCACAGTTTCATTAATTTTTTTCTTAAACAGTCTTTCCATCGAAGAATTTCACAAACGGTTTAATGTATAATTTATTACTGATTTTGGGCTTAAAGCTACAGATTTTACAACTTTTCTTAGTAATGAAAATACTTTGGAATCATCTCCACATTTATTAAATAATTCCATGTAAATTAATGTGATTTATTAATGCATAATTAATGTGTAAAATTATTTTTTATAGGATATAATTAACTATGATCTCAAAAATTGGTGATGACGTTTACAACCATATAAATCTAAAATGTTTATTTATGTAAATTTTTATGTCTCAATAAACTTATAATTTAAATGATTTTAGTTAACGAATGCGATTGTTTTTGTTTTGTTAAATTATAAACTTAATTTAAATACTTATTATGAATACAATAAAAAAAATTTTAAACCACACATTTTAAAAGTACATGTTTTAGTTAATTTCTAATATCAAGTTTTTTCACCAAAAAAACAAGTTTTTTTTTCTGGACATTAAAGTTTTTTATTAAAAAAATATGGCAACACTGCTGCTGAACTTCTCAGTGAGAAGGGCAAATGTGTATCACACCAAACAATGCGTAACGTGCTCCATCAGCGTGGTAGCACGTGGTAGGGTGTCCCGTAGAAAGTCATAGAGTCAAACTCATTTAGTTTTTCTATTCAATTGAGTCTCGTCCAGCATAGAGTCAAACTCATTGAGTTTTTCTATTCAAGTCAAAGATCAAGTCATAAATGAAACTCAGAGAAAACACAGGCAACATTTTAATATCAGACTATCACCTAGCAATAACATGATTCCGAACTCTATCAATCGGTTTGAAAGAATTGCATCTATCGGCGATCTTTTGGGAATAGGTCCCTCTCGCGCTGTGCTCAGTAGAAGCTGTGTGACAGAGTGTCTTGACGATCCGTCTTACGGTAGTCATCATCGCTCTTTCCAACTAGGCATCACCAGAACATCGCTTCGCTTATTATCAAAATTTACTTCTACAAAATTTTCACCAGTGACTGCAGTACGCATTTCAATTTCAACAGGTATTCAGAGATGACACCAACTTTTTTTACAACTTCATAATGAATGATAAGGCTCATTTTCAATTAAATGGATATGTCAACAAGCAAAATTATAGATTTTGAGGCATTGAAAATTTTTGCACAACTTTATTATGAGTGATGAGGCTCGTTTCTGTGATGAGCGTGAGATCTGAAAAATACCTATCCCTCATTTAAAAGAAAATAAATTACTATCAAGGCGGTATTCCATACATAGGCCAGCTAGTAGCGCCTTTGCCAAGGCTGACTGGGAAATAAAAAAAGTAGTATTTTTTCGGACTAAATGTAAAGTTTTTTGTTTTGTAAACAAGGTTACAAAATTAGTCTCGTTAAACAAGCTTCGTCAAACAGTAGTAGTTACATTGGAAAAAATCGGTCAAAACATTTCATCATAATTAAACAAACACCTACTATTTAAACAAACTTAGGAGAATACATTTTCTCCTTAGAATAAACAAATATTTTAAGCAAAACCAAATGCCTATGTAATTACATACATTTCCGATAAAATTACATTTCGTGTCCATACGATAAAATTATTTTCTTTTATTGCACTAAAAAGAAAAAATTGATTACATATAATAATTTTAGCTAACACTTAAAATATCATTGCAAGCAAGGATCAAATTAAACATTTTCTCACATGTAATTTTCTCAATAATATCTTACTCATATTATTAAAAGAGTGCCTTATTATAATAATGGTTAGTCACGTTAGGTGCAGGCACTTGAAGTCTTCGACAAAAAATGAGTTTTTAATCAAAAATAATGTAACAATTCATGTATATTTTTGATAATCGGATATATTATTAACTTATTACACAACTAATTATCATCCAACAATTATTTTATAAGGCATGGTAATACCAAAAGTACAAAAATTTAACCAAAAAGACAAGGAAAATAATTCAAAATTAACCATTTGTTAGATTTCACTTTATGATATCAGTTTGATTAATAAGTTATTTAAATATGGGCGTGAGCAGCATTTTCTGTAACAACACTGAATATATTTGTCTGGTGCTATATCATGAAATTATTTAAAATTGGATTTTTTTAATTAAAAAAAAAACATAAACGCACCAAGAAATACGCAAAACACAAACTGTAGTAGTTGCTATTTTGAACAGAGTTTCTTTTCTCCTATTGACCTTGCTACAAGAGTCTTTTAATTTTTTCTTTGGTTTTTATACGATTTTTGTATTGAACGTCACATAGCAGATGTACGAGAAAAATCACTAAAAATTTTAAAATGTTAAATATTAAAGCTTACTGTGATGTTTGTAACGTTATTCAACGTTATTTAACGTCATCAGTTAAATAAGCATTTACAAAAGTCGCCATTTCAATTTGACAGAAATAATAATTTTTTACCAAAAATACCTACTTGTTTTACAATTTTAACGGGAAAAAGTTAAAATTTTTCACCAAAAAGACATCAACGTAGAGGTTATTTTCAAAGTAGTAGACTTGCAGTAATAAATGACTTGAAGTTAAGTGTTAAATAATAAGCAATTTCAGAAAAAAGAACAGGGTGACGTTCAATGCATTTTGTGACGTTCAATACATTTTGTTGCGCTTAACCAAATAATGTAAATCAAATTGGGAGTTTAACAAAACAGAGGTTTATTCTTTTACAAAAAAAAAAAAAAGTAAATATAAAGTATATAATTCAGCTATACATTAAAGTTTCATACAATTTTTGTTCTTTAGTTTTTTACAAAACATTAAAAAAGTTAATAGCTAATTGAATTTGTATTGAAAATTTATTAAGACTTCACGTTTTACAATATAACTTCTGAACCCTTTAAAACCACGCCTATTGCCAACGCCTCTTAACATCCTCTTGCTGAAGTTGAGTCATTTGCTACTTCTCTTAAAGCTACAGAGAGTATTAATCATCAATCTACTAAGTGTTCCGAAAATTGTTCCATGTATTTTCATAATGCAGGTGGTCTGCGCACAAAAACTTGCGAACTCTTTAATGCATCTTGTTCTCACGACTTCGATATCATCGCAATTGTCGAAACTTGGTTAACTCCGCATTTCCTCTCAAGTGAGCTGTTCGACAAGCACTATGTGGTATACCGTAAAGATAGAGTACTGGGTCCAAATGTTTCCAGAGGAGGCGGTATTCTTATAGCGTTGTCGTCATTTTTGTCAATCAGGGTAATACAACTACCGAAAAATGCGGATAATATTGAGCAAATATGTGTTGCTGTCTCGATCGGCTACAGTTTACCCTTAAGCGTAAATGAAATTGTTATAGTTTTAAGCTATATTCCACCTGCAAGTAGCCTTAATTTAATAAACGATCACATTTTTAATAAAAGTCATATTTTAAAGTCCTTAAGTCCAAACCAAACCCCTTGCGTGCTTGGAGATTTCAATCTGGGGAATATTGAATGGGAATACTGCCTGGAGGATTAATTTTAATACCTTTTCACGTGACGAGTATAATTGAATCCACCCTGTGTGACTCAATGTACTCTCTTAACCTCTTTCAAATCAACAAAATAAAAAACGATTTAAACAGAATTCTCGACCTAATATTTATAAATAATGATTTCAAGTATGAATTGTTGAAATCCGAATTGCCACATACGAATGATTCAGTTCATCACAAAGCACTTGCTCTAAATTTTTACTTTTATGTACTCGATGATCAGCTAGTGAATAACCCAACTTATTCATATAATTTTAAAAAAGCAAATTATGTTGCTCTTAATAATTTCTTCGATTCGGTTAATTGGAACTTGGTATTAGGATCAAGAGATATCCTAGATATGTACGCTGCCTTCAAGAGAATTATCAATGAAGGTCTTTATTTATATGTACCGATTACTAGCCACAAATGCAATTTCAAGCTCCCTTGGTATAATCATAGACTGATTCAGCTCAAGAACCTGCGTAACAAAGCTCACCTTAAATACAAAAAAAGCAACTTGGCTACAGACAAAGCAATATTTGTTCTGCGCAGGCGTGAGTTTGAATTCCTTTCGAATTTTTTATATAAGCAATATCTTTTTTCTGTCGAAAACAATATAAAATCAAACCCCAAATCCTTCTGGATGTTTTTCAATTCCAAACGAAAATCATCTGGATTTCCAAAATCAATGGAATTCAAAGAAGTCTGCGCAAAAAATTCGCAAGATACAAGCGAAATGTTTGCTGATTTCTTTGGATCGGTCTATAGTTCCAATAGCCAACAGATAAATATTAACTCTGATAATTTTAGCAATTTACCTCATCTTTTTAATATTGGCACAATTGAAATAGAGGAAAAAGAGATTTTTCAATCTTTAATGAACTTGGACTGTAAAAAAGGCGCTGGTTTCGATCTGCTCCCTGGGATATTTTTAAAAAGCTGTGCACCAACATTGCACGTTGCATTGTCAATTTTATTTAACAAATCTCTGTCGACAGGCATATTCTTAACTGAATGGAAAACCGCCTACATCGCCCCGATATTCAAGTCTGGTCAAAAACACTTAGTTGAGAACTATCGACCAATAGTTAAGCTCTCAATTATTCCTAAAGTATTTGATCAAATTCTCAACAAAATTTTATTTTCTGAAGTAAAAACTATATATGCACTCAACAACACGGATTCTTCGTTGGTAGATCCACTACTACAAACCTAACTATATTTTCTAATTTATGTCTAAATGCAATCGAAAGCGGCCATCAGGTAGATACTCTGTACACAGATTTTTCTAAGGCGTTTGATAGCCTTGTACATAAAATATTGCTCATAAAATTGGAAAAAGTTGGAATTCACTCACAGTTTTTAAAATGGATAGAATCATATCTTGTCAATAGAGTTCTTCTGGTCAAGATAGGTGACCACGTCTCTAAGCCAATAGTTGCTAATTCGGGAGTGCCGCAAGGGAGTCATCTTGGGCCGCTTCTTTTTATACTTTTCATCAACGATATATTGCAGGACTTGAAGTTTTGTAATTACCTTCTGTATGCAGATGACCTGAAGCTTTTTCATGAAATAAGTTGCTTAAATGATTGTGTTAACTTTCAAGAGGATATAAATTCCTTGCTTCATTGGTGTAACACAAACCATCTTTCTCTTAATTTTTCCAAATGCAAAGTTTTGTCCTTTTCTCGGAAAAATCTTGCAATTGATTATAACTACGCTTACAACGACAGCAGTAGCTTTGAAAGGGTTAAGCAATGTAAAGACTTAGGAGTGTACTTTGATGCCAAGTTTTTGTTTGATACTCATATCGATTATGTTGTATCTAAAGCCAACTCTCAGCTGGGGTTTTTGAAAAGAAACACAAGGGAGTTTCTAGATCCATTTATCTGCAAAACAGTCTTTATTAGTATGGTAAGATCACTTGTGGAATACGCAAGCATTGTATGGGATCCATTCTACGAAGTTTCAAAGAACCGAATCGAAAACATTCAAAAACGTTTTTCAAGATTTGCTTTGCGAAGATTATACTCTTGGGAAAACATGCCGCCATACTGGGTACGTTGTAGGTTACTAAGTTTTCAAAGTCTAACAACTAGAAGAGTTCAGTCTGACATACTCTTTATTAAAGATATAATAGATGGCAAAATAAACTCTCCAGAGTTATTAAAGCTGATTCCGTTCAATATTCCACCTCGCACACTTAGGGATTCTAAGCTATTCTATACCAAATATCATAGAACCAATTATGGACTTAACGAACCTATATCGAGGTGCCTTTCCAATTGTAATTTTGTATCAAGCCAGTTAGATTTTAGTAATAATCGTGATTTGTTTAAAAAACGGCTTTTTGACATCTTTCAATGATACTAATTGTAAATGTTGTACAGATCACCTTGCAATAAATATTTTACCTAGTTTTAAGCTAAATATTGTAATCTGTAAGGGTAATAACCCGGTAGATGGTAAATAAATAAATAAATAAAACCACATCTTCATCTTATATCATTGGAAAGATATAACCTGACGTAAAAACGTAAAAAAATGAAAATTATAAAACAGAAAAAAATTATAGCAGGTGTTGCTGGCATGGCATTGAACTCAAACATATTAAGAATGAGTCAACTCATTGCAATATTTTCAAAAATTTTGTACTTTTCCTCAATTTTCATCAATAGATGAAATAACTTTTCCAATGATACTATACTACCGGTAATCGCTCTTAAGTTGATTGAGCTACGTTGTCTCCAAATAGACCCTATTTTGGCCGCGAACAATTGTTCTAAAAATTTATAACTTCGAATTTGGTTTTCAAATCAATAAACCAATACAAAAAAATATTTGAGTCAAATCGGAGATGATCAGTGCAACTGATCATTTCAATGTGAAATGGGCGATATCAGTTAGTAAATACAAAAATCAGGTCAAAGTCAAACATAGGTACCATTCTTTTTGCTTTCGTTTATAGTCTTCATTTCGTTCCTTATCTAGCTTTATTTTTTCCCGGTATCTTCGTGCTCTTTCAGCAGGCGTTAACTTTGCTATTTTACTCTTAAATAAACAAAAACGAAATACAAAATGAATACTTCAGCCGGTTGTGTGACATATCTTAAAAGTGACGTTCAATACATTTGCCACTTTTTAGTTTTTTTTCTTAGGAATTTTATTTTGCAAATATACTAAAACAAGGAAATTAATCAAAACCTATGAAACAATGATTTTAAACATGCATTTTTTTTTACTTACTATTTTTGCTTTAAAAGAACTCCTCGTGATGTTTAATGCATTTTTACACGTACTTATCATGATGAACTGAGAAAACACAAAAAAATTTACTTTAACATTATTTAATCGTCTTAATTTTTAGAATTTCATGAGAATCTCTGACTTCCTGAAATCTGCACTTCCTTAATATAACTTACTTGTCATCTATACCTCTCCTAAATTAAAACTAATGAAGTGTAAAAAAAGTGACGTTCAATGCTTGGGGACTAAATGTAAATCGAAAGCCAAATTCGCAATGACAATGTTTTTAAAATAACAACAAAATAAAACATAAGAAATAAATGCTATCATTAGAAAACAGTTATTATTTGTTATATTTTTGCATTGTTTTCAGCTGTTTTTTCACGTTTTTCGTCAAAAAGTGTAACTGGGTACATATGTTTTTGTATTAAGCGATTACGAAAGAGCAATATAATATTCTTCAAAACAAATATGCAAACAATTTTAGGATTCTGAAAAATATTCTTCAGTGGTCACTTTTTCATTTTTATTTGTTTTTTTTCTTTTTGTTTTTACCTAAAAACAGAGTTAAAAGAGCGGGGACAAAAAATAGCGTTTTGTATGCAATTGACCCATGTATAAAATCCACTTGATTTTTTTTATATATCATAAGAGAAGGCCTTCAACTAATCGAAGGAAAAAAAAATCTCCTCTGCCTTTTGAATAAAGTAATTTTTTGCAAAAGTCTAAAATGCGAATTTAGTGTTTGTTTTTACTTGCGTTGCCAACATGTTGGCAAAGGGGTAAAGAAAAAATTTTTAAAATTGAAATTTTCAAGCAAAAACAAAGATGTTTACTTTTTTGAAAAAAAAAAATGATTTGTTTGAATTTACGTTTTTTGTAAACTGTGAAAATAAAGGGAAATGAAAAAATTTTCTGGAATTTAAAAGTCGATGCTTTTAGGTGCATAAAAAAACCTATTTACTCAAAAACTATTAAAGAAGTGTAACTTTTTCACAATTTTGAATAAAATTTTATATGGTATTATCCATTCACAAATGAAATTTTATTCAATTCTAACCACTCCTTCTATTTTTGTCTATCGTTTGTATGGCTTCGCCGCACTTAACGTCCACTGAAAGCACTGCCAACGAAAACGAGGTGAGATTTAAGTGATGTAAATACTTTTCTACAATACCATGAATGTACCTTAAAAAAAAAATAGAATCAAATTCATATCTTACAATTTGTTGTTTTCTGTTTTCAATTTCTTTTCCTATTGTTTTAATTTGGTCACCCATTATATTGTTTATTTTTTTTTTTTTTTTTTGTTTGCAATAATATAAACATTTTTATTTTCTAGTTAATAGGAGACAATCGCTTATCTTTCCTTTAGCTGTGGTGAAATAATAAAGGAATTTCTTTTTTAACAATAGGCTTTTCAATTAGATTCACCTTTAAGCAGAGGTTTTTTTTTGTTTATGTGTTTTTTTTTACAATTCTATCAATGTATGTTTAGTTTTTGACGAGACAACGTTACGTTCTACCGTGCAGGTTTCCAAAAAAGTTGAGAAAGCATTTTTATAAAAATGCTTTGCCGTTGCATGGAATCGATACTCATTGAGTATTAGATGCGATAACAAAAATTATGTTTTTTATGAAAAAAATAAAAATAAAATTAAAGACGTCGTCGGAACGCGGAGGAGGCTGTTTAAGTTCCGCAACTTGAAATTTGATGCATGGAATTATAACACACTATATAAGAGTTAAGGCTAATTCCTGGTCCTTACGACAAAAATAGACAAAAATTCGTGAAAATGCATCAATTATGCAATGACATGAATTAGATATGAAGGATTTGTACTTGACCTTATGATAAAATTAATAAAAAAATTATGTCGTCGTTAGATCACGGAGATAGAAGGTTAGGTTAAGTTAGGTTAGGTTAGGTTGACGTGGCTGTCTCCTATGAGACACATTTAGTCCAGTTTGACTTCCGCTTGGAAGACACTGCAGTGGTCGGGGAGCCTAAAGGCATGGTTAATGTTTATGGATTCAGAGTAGACTCCTCCCCCTACTTTGCCATCTAGTTTTGATCCATCAGTGTAGATTCTAGTGGCATTGTTTGGTGGAGGGCTTCCAATCTCCCATTCGTATCTGGAGGGGATTGATACATCAAACTTTTTGTGGAATAAAAGTTTTTGAGTGATGTAGTCTATGTTCTTGGGTATTTGAGGAGTGAGTTTCCTGGTGTCAGAGTGTCCTATTGTGCCCTCTTTCCATTGGGAAGTGTGGCTTCTAGACGGATCGCTGTGTTTGCAGCTATTCGTTTTGTTAGGATATCTAGTGGAGTTAGATGGAGCATAGTATCGAGTGCGTCAGTAGGAGTGGTTCTTAGCGCTCCACTGATGCACAGCTCTGCTGACCGTTGAACTTTGCGAAGTATATTGAGGTGTATTTGTTTGTTTAGTGCTGGCCACCAGACTATAGCACCGTATAACAATATTGGCCTAATAACAGCTGTATAAAGCCAGTGAGTTATCCTAGGTTGTAATCCCCATTTGCTACCCACTGTTTTCTTACATGTGTATATGGCTATATTGGCTTTTTTGGCTCTCTCGAGCAGGTTGGGTTTCCAATTTAGTTTCCTATCTAAAATGAGACCCAGGTATTTTGCTTGATCTGAGAAGTTTAGTCTTGTATTTCCCAGTTTTGGAGGACTGATAGTGGGCAAGTTGTGTTGTCTGGTAAAGTTCACTAACTCGGTTTTATCGAGGTTAACGCTAAGTCCACAGCCGGTAACCCAGTTTGCGAGAGTGTTAAGACAATTTTGCATAATATCTCGGAGGGTGGACACATATTTACCTGAGGTGACGATAGCAACATCGTCGGCGTAGGCTATCACCCTGCACCCCTCTCGTTCTAGTAGTTCATTTACCACTAGGTTCCAGAGTAGAGGCGAGAAAACTCCTCCCTGAGGTGTTCCCCTTGGTACAGATCTTAGCGTGGATGCTGCTCCGAGACTCGCGCTTATAATCCTGCCTAAAAGCATTTGATTTATAAGTGCTATCAGCGCAGAATCCACCTTAAGCTCCGTCAGCGCATTTGTGATAGCCTTCGCCTTGACATTGTTAAAGGCTCCTTCTATGTCAGTGAAGGCTATCATTGTATATTCCTTCTGATGAAGGGACTTTTCAATGATAGATACTATGGAGTGGAGAGCCGTTTCCACAGATTTGCCCTTGGTGTAGGCGTGTTGTGCGGGTGAGATAGGATTTACTTCTATTTTTTGTCTCAAGTAGATGTCTATTAGTCTCTCGAGAGTTTTAAGAAGAAAAGATGAGAGACTGATTGGTCGAAGGTCTTTTGGGTTTACGTGCGAGCTTCTTCCTGTCTTAGGTATAAAGACTACCTTCACGTGTCGCCATTGTTTTGGGATGTGATTTAGGTCAAGACAGCTTTGATAGATTATCATATGCCATTGGCTGATGATGTCGTAAGTTTTTTGAATTTCAATTGGGGCTATGCCGTCAAGTCCTGGAGACTTAAACGGTTTGAAGCTTTCTATGGCCCATTTTAGCTTCGATTGTGTAATTATTTGTAGAGAGTTGTCAACGGATGGAAAATGCACCTCTTGTGTTGGAGCATTCCCTATCTTTGAACAGCCCGGGAAGTGAGTTTCTACCAAAATATTAAGAGATTCTTCACTGTTGGTGGTCCAGGTTCCGTCTTCTTTTTTCATGAAGCTTGGGTTAGGTGGACTAGATGCCAGAATTTTCCTAAGTCTCGACGCCTCGGAGGTTTGTGATATTTCTTCACAAAAATTTCTCGGAGATAGAAGCTTATGCAACAAAAATGCAATATTGTTGCATGGAATTATTACTCACTTAGTAGAAGTGTTACGAAAAGATTAATTTCACGACAGCATACAATGGGACTTTGACCCAATAACGAAAATAAAAAAATTAAAAATGTTGGGTTCCCAACATCACATATGCAACCGCGGAATTCAGTAAAAAAGCAACAAGAATAATAAAACATTGCATGGAATTATAACTCAATTACTATTGGTGCTATGATAAATTTTATGGAACGAGTGTAAAGCTGTTGTTTTCAACCACTTGATCAAAATAAAACAAAAATTAATGGCCCCGTGAGGCCTTTCAGAGAACCGCTTAAAGTAACCTAAATATTGCTTGGATATATTGCATGACGCCAAGGTAAATGTTAATGTACCATACAAAAGTAAAAACAAAAATACAGAGTAGGCCATCTAGTGGTTTCTTTTTAAATCATAGGTTATTTGGACACTGACAGCTGTTTCCCGGTCGAAATCTTAACATAGTCAGTATCATACCTCCGCGGAAAGTAATGAGTTACTTTGCTCTTGAACAACGTTGGGAAATATTGGAAACTTATTTCCAAAATGAGTGCTGTGTAGCCCAAACAGTGCGTTATTTGAAGAGAAGTTTTCTGACGAGGCGCATTTTCATCTTGGCGGCTATGTTAACAAACAAAATTGCCGTATCTGGGGCTCGGAAAACCCGCACGTTATTGTCGAGAAGCGGATGCATTCACAGAGAGTGGCATTTTGGTGCGGATTGTAAAGTGTTGTCATCATTGGGCCATTTTTCTTCGAAAAAGGGGCTGGAAACAACGTTTCGTTCAAAAGTTGGGCGTTACAGAGTCATATTAACCGACTTTTTTACTGAAGATGGCGCGCCATGCCACACAGACCATGTCACAATCGAGATTTTGCGCACCAAATTCCTAAATCTTGTTATCAGACGTCTTGGCAATGTCAATTGGCCGCCTCGGAGCTGCGATTTGACTCCTTTGTAATCTTTTTTGTGGGGAACTGTGAAGGACCGATGTTATGCCAACAATCCGGAAACGATTCAAGCACTTAAGGCCAATATCATCCAAGCAATCCGTAAGCTTCAGCCCAAAACCATCATCAAGGTCTTGAAAAGTCACATAGAGTCACAGAATGCGGTACTGCCAAGCCAGCCGAGGCCACTGAACGACGTTTTATTCCATAATTAATGAGAATGTTTGCCATATTTGGGACAATATTAAAAATGGAATGAGGATGAGGACAGGGATTGGAATGAGGAAAAGAACACTCTGAATTTGGAGAACACGGAGGATTTGGACACGCTGTGGAGTAGACTTCGGATAAAGATTGGGAAAATATGTGGGATAATTAAGGTTGACAGTTATGTGGGAAAAATCCGATTCATGGTAATTCTTAATTGCCCTTGGGATTTTTTTTTTGTTGGGAATTCCCATGGTATTTTTCCCCAGTGTGGTATTTTTTAATTGCCGTGGGATTTGGGAATTTTTTTTTTTAAATACTTTTTTCACATTTATTAAGTGAAAACTTCATATGAAATCACTGCCATTATACGCATAAAACGCTCTGTTTACACAACGATTTTATGTCGTAAGTTACGTATGTAAAATCCCTTAAATTTTTGTTGCATATGAGAATTATTGTGGTATTTGTTAATGCGTATGGGATTTTTTTGGGTATTGTTAAATGCATATGGGATTTTTGGTGGTATTTTTAAAAATCGTGGTATTTTTGTGGTAATTATTAATGGTTGTGGGATTTTTTGTGATTTTTTTCATTGTGGTGGGAATTGTTTGTCTACTTTTGCCGTGGTAATTTTGGTAGTATTTAATTTATGATACTGTGCGAAAAAGGTAATTTCCGTGGGAATTGTTCCGAATTTTAACTGGCAACCTTGAGGACAATGAATTTTGAAACAAGGTTTAAACAAGGTTAGGACATTTATAAGAGTAAGGTTAAGAATGAGCACAAGTTTAGGAACAAAGTATACGCTGTCACGTCACAACCATGTGTCCACGGCACAGCCAGCTCCTTTTTATGATAATTTTCAAAATACCACAGCAATGAGATAGCAACTAAATTAAAATTAAAGTCACTAGAAGCGTGAAAAAACATCTAAGGAAGCTAATTATAAAAAAAAATGTCGGAAATGATTTTTAAAATCATTGAAACCATCTAAAGCAGGAAATACTAAATTATTATCCATAGTGAAGAAGGTTTTTTTTATTGAAATTTAGTTCCTGTTGTATTTTTTATGTATTCTACAGCTCTTAAGAGATACCTTCTAGGACATAAGTAGTTAAAAACGTCTTTATTGAGTCATGTGAATTGTATAAAAAAAGGCAATAACAAGGATTAGTTATATAAAAAATTTAACACTTATATTATTAAAAGTCCTTCAAGTCTTTAACCTTTAAATTCTAAACTAAGTTCCTTAGTTCATCGTAACAATTCTTTATTTTAAAATTTGTATTCCTATAAAATAAAAACCAAAAATCACACATTTATACATTTTTAATTTGTTACATAAGCACAAATTACCTCAAACTAAGCAAAATTTTACTAAAATTCATTTTATTAGTGTTTGTTATGTAAGAACAAAATTCACAGAACGCCCAATAATAGGATGATTGGATAATGTTGGTTACCGTAAATACTAGAAATACTCAAAATACATACCACAACAAATTATATGGAATCAACTTAAAGTTTAATCAACAATATTACAGATATTGATCCTCTTTTACCCGTTTTCTTTGAATGTTTTCAAGGATATTGAATGCTCAAAAGCCCAAAAATAATATTTATAATAAATCATAACAAAGCCAAAGGACAAAGGGTATTTGATAAGCCTACTGTTATGGCAAACACACAAAGTCACACACACAGTCACACATATGCACTTATTTACTTACGCAATCAAATATCATGTAATAATGTGTAAAACATCACACGCTTCCATATCTTTGCCAGCTATCTGTATAAATTTGTACTTATTTTGCTTGAGTGGTTTGTTTGAGTGTGTGTGTGTGTGTGTGTGTGAGTCTGCATATTTATGTTTGTATTTGTGTTTGTATTTGTGTTTGTATTTGTGTTTGTCTCTGTATGGTATTGTGCCTCGAAGGCATTTCGACAAATTGTCAAAATTATTGCATTTAATGCGTGGCATGAGGTGGAAAAACACCGTTCTGCCTACTTTACCGCTTACATGCTGAGCTGTTGTGCTGTCATGTGTATCAGTGGCTTTGTGTGTGCTTTTGTGTGTGTGTGTTTGATTTGTCTTCGGGCTATAAATTCTGACAAAGTAACTCGGTCAATTGATGCATTTGAAGTGCCTTAAATGTCTGTTCAAGGAAGTCAAAATTAAATGATGAAAAAACAAAGCAGAATGAATTTTTTTTTAATTTTTATGAAATTTGTCTTTTAACATTTAACCGATTCTTACACTCCGTAACTATTTTTATTATGACCTTAAATGTTCACTTATTTTATGCTCTATGTAAAGGTGATTCCCTTTAAAAGGTCTGTGGGTGTGTTTTCGTCACACACACACATGTGTCCTTTGCCTTCCTTTATTTTTTAGTGTCCTCATTAAGTCAATTTTTTTTTGTTATTAACAACTTTATATCCATTGTTGAAACTTATTTACTATCGTTGAGCTCTTGGGTTCAAGTCTTTGTCTAGACAACATAAACAAAAGTTTGAACCGAATATTTTTATCGGAGGTTAACGCACTTGAACAGGATGTTTATGGCAATTTGTTATTATTTATGCTATACAGATTGTTTTTGTATTGACTGGAAGCAAATATGAAAAGGTTAATGGTGGCTTTGACTTACTTTTGACTGAAACTTTTGGGGGCATGTGTAAAAATAGCTTTTATAAGCGACTTTTTTCCGTTTCTTTTATCCTTAGGCTATATCCAAAAATTACATAAAACGCTTTATTTGAATTTACTTAAAAAATATCTTACTTCAACTTCGACATGGTTAAGCATTTAAATCGAGCGTCTCCCCTGGTAAGGTCATGTTGATAGAATGGAAGACGACAGTACAGTGATAAGAATTTTCGATTCGCTGCCCGGTGGCGGTCAACGTAGAAGATGACGCCCACATCTTCGTTGGAAGGATCAAGTGTTGAGGAACCTAACGAAGCTTGGTGCCACTAAGTATAAAAGTATTTAAAATTTAAAATATGTCACCATGATCAATTGATTGAACTATTTCAGAGACATCATATTCTGAAAAGTTAGTTCTTTTTGAAAAAAATTTAAACATAGCAAATGTTTATTTAACGGTACTGTATTGAAACTAACCTACGATTTCAATTAATTTCAACTTGAAAGTTTCGAAAGATCAGTGGTTTGCCTCAGATAAGCTTCAATGAGTCCTTTTATTATTTTTAGTAAGAAATAAATGCTATGTCTGCACAGAAAGTTTAGTTTGAGTTTAATTTGAGTTCAACCGAAACTCTTCACAAAGAGATACGTAGGCAGAGTTTAGTGTAACATTTCTCTGTTTACTTTGTTTACTTCACATACTGTTATGAAGACCTCATTTTATTCACTTGTCCAAGTTCCTTTCTTGACTTTTTTGTTCATTTTTTACAAAAAGTAAATTGCACAATTTTAGAAACACCGTTTTTTGCCAGTTTTTAGCACGAAATCGATCGCTCTGAACCAACCATACTCAACCTGCGTCCCGCGGGCCGCATGCGGCCGGCAAGCTTTTATGTGCGGCCCTAAAGACATTTATTATCAGGAACATTATTTAAAAAAATGGTTCTAAATTTCAGATATCTTGAGATTCATTTCGGCTTTGATGCACATAATTTGGTACTCCATACTTAAGGATTAAAAAAGTATCCAAAATGGTACTAAAGTACGTAATTGTGCAACCTTGGTGACAGGTTGCAAGTGATAGGTTGCAAATTACAAAGTAAATAAGTACTACTTTATAGTAAATAAACAACTATAACGTACTTTAAAGAGTTTTTATATGAGTCTTTAGAGAGTTTATATTAAGAGTCTTAAAAGAGTATTAAATATAAGTCTTAAAAGAATCTTACTTTTGAGTCCAAAATGAGACATAAAGCAGTCATTATTATGAATCATATTTTGAAGCCCATACCCTACGAAAATGTACTCATAAGAGTCTTTTATGAGCGCATTATGACGATAAAAACTCATTTATATGAGTCTTTAAAGAGTCATAATGTTTGCTGGGAAGTACTGATTCTTTTAAGAGTCCTATTTTTGAGCAGTTATTTTACAATCATATCAAAGACTACTTTAGGAGTCTTTTAATTGTGTACTCATAACATATGCATAAAAAAATCCTCTTTTTAGAATCTTATTTCTGAGAAATCATTTTACAATCATATCAAAGACTCCTTTAGGAGTCTTTTTATTGCTTACTCATAAAACATAAGAAATACTTTTTTTAGAGTATTTTTGTTTTTTTTTTTGTAGGCACTCAGAAAATGTTTGCAGGGTTAGTTTTGCATTTTTAAAATACATGGTTTCTACGAAAAGAGGAGGAGAATTTTTTCGTGATACCAGTATCACCAGTATACCAGCGGCCCGCGTAACTTTACAAATCTATGTATGTGGCCCGAAGAAAGAAAAGGTTGAGTATCATTGCTCAGAACGAACCAGTCATCTACAAAGTTCTATCTAAACAAACCTTTTCATCTGAATATTAGCATACTTTTAGACATTTTTCAAATTGAGTTTTGATAAACTCAGGAAGCTAATTGAGTTAAGCTGAGTGTTATTCTGCATAATTGTACTGGAAAATTATCTGCACCCAGGATCATGCACAGGCAGGTGCGCTGTAGTTATGCCGGTACAGTACAATCGGTGCCTGGTGATTTGTAGGGCTGGAAGATGGTTACTGCAAATATATTCTTTCTTTTACTTTACCCGGTGTGAACTTGTTGAAGTTGAACTTCTATAGGGGTTATAGAAGGTTATTGACCTCAAAACTCTTAAAAACCTTAACCGATTTTAGATTTTAACGAAGGTCTAAACGAAGTTAAATTTTGAAAAGATTTGTTTAAATGTTATACGGGTTGAGTGTGCTTAAATGGGCTCAAATGTTAACAAAGATCTAAACGAAGTTAAATTTTGAATTAAATTATAAAAAGCTTTGTTTAACTCGTTAAAACAATTAGAAAGTTATCAATTTTGAGTGGATATCTATGGTTTTTAAAAAATTGAAAAAAATTTTATCGGAGCCATAAGAAGCAGATAAGAATTTTTGTAATAAGTGGTCTTCAAGCTAAGTGGCGGAAAGTGGACCAATCTAAAGCCAAAATGTTGCGAGACTATTCACCTTGGCTGGAAAACTGTTTAGTTTTCCAAACTATTTAGTCAATTTCATCAAAATATAAACAAGGAAGGCCTTATACTCATTTTGAAAATCCTTGTGAATCTGCAAAGAGAGCAAGTGTACAGTTTTGGGTTTAAAACTACAGTCATGCAGAACTTGCGTTTAAGTTTAACATTTAAATGCCCAGTGTATCTTTTTGGATACAACCGAGGAAATAAGCTATTTATTTTAAAATATTGCAAAAATTAAAATTCTAGATATATAGCTTCACTCAGAAAAATGCAAATATTAAACAACAATTTAATTATTAGCAAAACTTTGTTGGTTTGGGAAATATTGGCCGTCAAATTCAAAAAATAGTATTTTTTAATTTTTACGGAAAGTTCGCTTATTGGCATGAAATATCTTTTAAACTATTAACAATTTTAGAGTAAAAAAAATTACTGGTAGTGTTAAAATGTTAAAAAGTATCGTTTTCCACGTTTTTGTCTTGAACTCCTACAACCAAGCTGATTGATGATATACGTCGGAATGCCCACTGTACCTTTTTGGATACATCCATGTTTTCTTTAATAACTGGTAAACAAAAATTATTTCCAAAAAAATAAAAACGGGGTTGTGTTCAAGAGATCATTTAGCACAACATAATGTTTTTTTTATGAAATCGGTGCTGTTGGGCATTTAAGGGTTAAACCGCGTTGGCTCTTCGGAATGCAGCACAAGTAGTTTAAATAGCAACAACTTCTTCTAAGAAGGCAATTTCTATAAAAAAAAATTTTGTCACCCGAACTCTGTTAAAAAAATATTGTTGTTGTCTCAGGGAATCTCAGGAAACAAGATATTTTCATTATTTTTTAACGTAGAATACGTTATACGGGGGTGTTGATCTGGAGCTCAAAATCTTGAGAAAATGTTTGTCACTTTCATTGTAAGTTTTTAATACTTCATGCATGCATTGAAGAAAATTCAAGTATGGTCGTAACATACTTAATATGTCTTCTTTTGATTTGTATTTAAATAATCATATTGCTACATATAATTTTTTTGATTCTATAAGTAAATCAAAATTTAACTCCTTCAAATTTTGTATTAATTTTCATATGCTTTGTATTTTATGTATTATAACATCATGTGTAAGAGCAGTATGATTATCTGTGTGTTCATCACAGAACCAGTGTGAGAAAGAGAAGAAGTATAATGACCAAGTAGCGAACGACAACCATGATAAATACAACAATGATTTTTGTTTGTCTTTTCTTTTAATATCAAAGACATGCTCCATATGCGCCCTTTGCAGCATTTTTTTATGCGGCGGCCATTGTAAGTCCATAGGAATTCTTAAATTTTGTAGAGATTTTCTATAGTTCAGACACAAACCTTACAATCATAAGCAGGAAATGAAAAAATGTTTATGAATAACAATGTTAGCAAGGTTGCATAGAAGCTGCGTAAAGCCTTAAACAGTGCGTAACTAAACAAGCGTTTAAAGGTTGTTTAAGGAAATCTATTGAATAAGGCTGTTAATGACTAACGTATTCTACGTCTGACCTATGCGCCCCTGTTATCTAACACAGGCTTTTTGTTTTTTTTTTATTGGGTAGAGTAAAAATTAAACTTACAGAATAATTTTTTTTTTAATTAAGTTAGGAAAAAAAAATTTTATTTTTTGGACTTTTATGGAAAGGTTACCATTTTCAACCTGTTCTCCCTCTCTGAGCCTTATTCACGGTAAACCAAAAAATTACTCGATTTTTCACCTTTCAGAATCAATAAAAAAAAAATAATGAAGATATCTTGTTTGGGTCCTGAGATATGAATTTTTAAAAATCACCATAAAGCAGAAAAATCATGAATTTTCGTATTTTGCTTGTGTTACCACAACAACAACAATATGATTTTTTCCAAAAAAAATATGTGATTTGATGCACCTCTTAGAGAGCTCTCAAAATACGTAAATTTTTTTTTATAACGGTGACATAAAAAATTAAGTGGCCAGTTTGGCGTGAAATGAGTCAAAAACAAAATTTTGAGAAGAAAACAAAAACAACATTTCATTACTACTTTGTTAGGTAGAATACATAATTCTGATATAAAATATGTAATCAATATACATATGAAAAGAAGGTAGATAAAAAAATATGTAACAGTCCGTTCAAAAAGTCCATAGGCTGACACATAGATAGCGTTACTAGACTTGTTCCATATGATTTTTATTTAGTACTAACCTTCAAACGATATGTATATTAATTTGACAACAATCTGATTATTCCCAGTGAACCAAGACGTTTCGTTTTCGAATTCATTTATGAACCTTTTCGGGTAGAAACGTTCATTTTCCGCACTCATAAATGAGCTAAAATACCTCTACGGAAATGAGGCGTAAAAAAAAAAACCATGAATTGTCCTTTTTCTGTTCGGAAATGAGTTGAAAAAAGAACCATAGAAAAATAGCAGTGCATCCATCTTCTTTCTTATGGCGAGAATCAATTCGCACTGGTAAAAAGAGTTTATATTACTTTTGTAATTTGTCAATAAAGGTTTTAATTCTTCCTTTTTTAACTTATTTCAGAATATAAAAAAGTAATATTTATGATTCTTTTCTGAACTCATTTATGAACAAAAATGTTTCATTTACGAGGAATTTTTACCTACTAAAATGATAAAAAAAAATATTCTTCTTAGACTCAAAAAAAGGGGATGTTTTTTTTTATTTCGCAAAAGAACAGTTTTTATTTATGGGAAAACTTTTCACGAATTAAATTTTCTATAGCAAGCACTTTTAAGCGACAAAATAAAAAATAAAAAATAAAAAAAATTCTATCCAAAAACTTTCGCACCACTCTCATAAAATAAAAAATAAATAACTGGCCATTTCAGTCCTTGAAAGGACTTTGACCTAGCTTCTTATGATCAATTGTGTTGTGCGTGTTATTAAGTTTGTACACAATTGGCCGAGAAATGGACCTACAGGCTTAACGCCGACTTCGAACTGCGATGAACGGAATGTTCTTATTCTCAAGAAGCTTTACAGTGCATTTTTATTACTCTCTGAGGTTTGCCATTGTCTGCAGAGTGGTGACGGCCGTACAGAAAAATTAATTTAATTCAAATAATTTTATGTCGCCGCTGGGGTTCGAACCTGGGTCTCCAGGTTCTTTGACATAGCGGCCACGCACTTTAACCAACTACGCCACGGACGCCACTAACTCTCTCGCACCACTCTCACCTTTAGCAAAACCTTCGCTTATGGTTAAATGGGTTGATTCGTGAGTTACAGCATTTTGTTTGCCTTTTGTTATTGAAAAAAAATGGAATTAAGTGAATTTCGAGTTTTAATAAAGCGTTGCTTTTTGATGAAAAAAAAATACAGTGAAAATCAAACAATAGCTTGATAAACATTATCCGGACTCCGGACTCCATGGAAGAAAAGTGGATTGCTGAATTTAATGGTGGTCGTACCAGCACAAATGATGCAGAGCACAGTGGAATGAGGCTGTTATTCCAGAAAACATAAAAAAAATCCACAAATTGGTTATGAACGATCGCAAATTGAAGGTTCACGAGCTAGCTGACATTGTAAAGATATCAGATGGTGGTGTTTTTACCAGCTGTAAAACTGCCAAAAAATCTAATTCTATCGTCGATAAGTAACAATGGATGAAACATGGCTTCACTATTACACACCAGAATCCAAAAGACAGTCAGTTGAGTGGACATCAGTCGACGAACCGAATCCAAAGCGAGCAAAGACCCAAAAGTCGGCCTCTAAGGTGATGGCGTCTGTATTTTGGGATGCGAAAGGAATAATATTCATCGACTATCTCCAAAACGAAACCACTATCAACAGCGACCATTACTGTGCACTTTTGGATCGATTGAATTTTTTCATTGTTTCACCAAGACAATGCACCGTGTCACAAACCGAAGAAAACGATGGCAAAATTGAATGAATTGGACTTCGAATTGCTTACCTACCCACCGTATTCACCAGATTTAGTCCCCAGTGACTTTATCCTGTTTTCAGATCTCAAGAGAATGCTTGCTGGAAAAAAAAAATCAAGCCCAATGATGAAGTAATCGCTGAAACTGAGGCCTATTTTGACGAGAAAGAGAAGTCGTACTATAAAAGTGGTATTGAAAAGTTGGAAAATTCATATACTCATTGTATCGCTCTCGAAGGCAACTATGTTGAATGATATAATCGAGTTTTATCAAAATTTTGTTTATTTCTTACTTATCCTACGGACTTATTGAATGACCTGTTACATGTGTTGTGATTTTGTACCAGACTTGTATAAAAAAAAAAAAAAAAAAAATTTGCCAGAAAAAAGCACTACTCGGTAGAAATTTTCACTGTATATTTGCAATACAGTCTTCATATAACCCAACAAAAACCTCACAAAAAAAAAAATTTCAAAGGTAAAAGATCGCCTTAATGTCCAATTGCATTACATTTAAAATTTAAAGGTCTCGTTGTGTTTGAAAACTACTTTTGAAAACATAAGTTCTTCAAACGACGTGCACCTTTTAAAAAATCCTGACGTTCTAGAGAGTCAGCCATATCTTGACAATTATGTCGAAGCTTTACGGCTCTCATTTACAGCTACAGTTTTAAAATACCAGCAGTTCAGGACGATATAAACAATTTTCTTTAATTTCAATATCATTACGATATCAAAATCTTACTTAAGGGTCTACTTAACTTTTTAAAGAAAAAAAAAAAACACTCTGTTAAGAGTTATATTTTAATGTAACTGTTAATTTTAATATTTTTATTTAAATTTTTTAAAATCTCGTATTGGAAATCGTTTACAATACAATTACTAACGGTATCATTTCAACATCGAAACGATATCATTTGGTTTGTTGGGGATAAACATGACAAAAAAAAAATGTTCATATGCAGAAATATTTTATAGGAACATAAATATTTATTTTACATAAGGAACAACTTTAAAGTTGAGATGGATGAGTTGAAGGCACGGCTTTCTAAGAGCGAGTGTGCCATAGCGGCTGTAGAAGCTAATACTTTACGACTGGAAAATACTGTCGATCTCAAACAGGAAGTTGAGGAGTTGAAATATATGCTGGCCCGGCAAGACAATGCGGCCTTTGCATGTGACCTACGTATAAGTGGAATCCCATATTCTGAAGGTGAAAACTTGTATGGCATACTAGGTCAAATCTGCACCACCGTCAAAATTCAGCTTCCTAGAGTTAAAAACGTATTTCGTCTAAGTCAAACTCCTTCAAATAACAATAAAGATACCACAATCATCGCCAAATTTGAAACGCCGTACGAAAGAAACTTTGTTCTTAGCTCTTTTGCTAAATTCCGACGCGAAAGTAATGACTTGTTGCGTCTTCAGTATGCTGGTTTCCAATCTAACAAACCCATATATATCAATGAAGGCTTAACGAGAGAAAATTCAACTATCCTGCAAAATGCCCTCCGATATAAAAAGGAAAACTTATTGTCGGCCGCTTTTACACGTCGTGGTATTGTGCACATAAAGCTCAAGGATAGAGTAAATGCTTTCTCAGTCGACTCGCTGTCAAAATTGGGTGCAATCATTGATTCCTTTAATTCCGAACATGATCCTGGAGAACCTGGTGTAATAAATGCTCATTCCTTTCGTGACTCTAGTAACTAATAGCGTTATTCCTTATTTATTCATCTTCACTTTTATTTTCTTTAACTTTAATTACAATTTTGTCTTTACTTCTTTATACGTTACAGCAGCGAAGAAAACTTACTTTATCACAAAGCACGCGTTAAATTTTAATCTCTTATTACACTTACTCTTTTAACAGAATGGTTACAGAACATTTCGAGCTGAGAGAGTTAGTCACGCAGGCGGCGTTGCAATATATGTGAAAGAAAATGTTACGTGTAAAATACTTTGTAAGTCGTCCCCTGATAGTGTTATGGAATATATATTTGTTGTAGTTTCAAATAGAAATCAAAATTTGCTTCTTGGTTGTGTCTATCGTCCAAACCGTTCAGTTGATTTTTCACCTTTTCTAAGCACATTAGAAAATATTGCACTATCTTTCTCTGAAATCATTTTAGCTGGGGATTTTAACAGTAACCTCCTTGTAGAAAATAAGTAGTCTAATCCAAGATATGGATAGCTTAGGTCTTTTTTCTGTTAACATTTGTATGCCAACTCACTATACAAGAACAACTAATACTGTCCTGGATTTGTTTTTTGTAAGTGCCAAGACTAGAATCCTTTTGTACGATCAATTATCTGTATCCAATTTTTCTAAACATGACCTTATTTTTCTTGCTTATGACTTCCAACTCAATTATATTGCAAGCTGCTTCAGCTATCGAGACTTTAAAAATTTGGACTACGCTCGACTTGAAACTGCAGTAGCTGATATAAACTGGGAACAAGTTTTTTATACTGACTCAGTTAATGATCAGGTAGAATTTTTTCAAGTCAATGTCAATCATCTGTTTAACGAGATTGTCTCTATAAAGCAAAAAAGAACTATTCCTAAGCAACGTCATTGGTTCAACAGAACTACTAAAAATGGTATTTTGCTGCGCAATAATGCATATAATCGCTGGAAACGCTTCAAGACCCCAGAACTATATGAACAGTTTAAAATATTGCGTTCGATTGTGGTGAAAGAGATAAAAACTGCAAAAAGTACTTATTATAGGGACAAGTTTAGTTCAGTGGTGAATAGTAAGCAAGATACGCAATATAGGCCTTTGTAGAAAATCATTTGAATCTTGTGATAACGTGGACGTTGAGGATTTAACCCTTAAATGCACCGTGTGTCTTTAAAGATACAACCATTCAAGAAATTTCTAAGGCTATATTTTTGGTTTGATTTTTTTCAAATCGGTTCTATATTATTTAGAATATTATAAGTCTTAAATAAAAAAATAGTTTTTACTTCTATTTGTCATACTTTTTAAAAAAATTATATACAAAGTCAAAAAGAAATTTTTTTTTTAAATTAAATAAACACAGATAAATAATTTTGATTAGGAAAAAATACCGACTGCTTTCAAAACATATCCTTTAGTGATTTTAAGTGGTTCGAAAAAATTTCGATCATTTGGCACCTCACTGGGTCACTTTAGTTGGTTGTATCTTTAAAGATACAGTGTGCACTCCCTGCAGTTTTTGATAATTTTAACTTTTTAAAATTAATGAATTAATAAAAATTTCATAACATATTTCTTTTATTTTGATATATTTTTACAGCGATTTTAGAGGTGGGTAAATTCACATTGAATCTTTATAGAAACAACCACTTTTTTTAAAAAAAATTTTTTTAAAAAAAAAAAATTTTCAAAACTAAAAACGCAGTTTTTATTTTTACTCAATTTTACATAAAATATATTTTTTCGGTCAAAATCGGGCGCCTTGTGCATTTAAGGGTTAAACACGCAATTTGTTAAAATTCCTATGCCTTCTGTCAGCCAAAATGTGTACCAGACTATTGCCAGTTCTTTTAATCCCGACACTTCATTCAGCTTTCATTGTGTTTGCCAGGCTGATGCACTCAAAAGTAGTTTGTCAATTAAATCTAACGCTATAGGGTATGATGGTATTAGTCCAATTTTTCTGAAAATTTTGCTTCCGAAGATCCTTCCTTATCTCACTCACATTTTTAACACCGTGCTTACAAAGTCATCTTACCCGATACAATGGAAGAAAGCTAAAATTATACCAGTACTAAAATCTCATAATGAGTACCGCCCGATAGCTATACTTTCATTTATATCCAAAGCACTGGAATTGTTACTCAGTCAACAAATTAACTCACACTTGAGAAGAAATCGTTATATAACTGAAAGGCAATCAGGCTTTAGAGCCAAACATAGTTGTATCACTGCTCTAATTGATGTAACTGAAGACTTGCGCTCTAGCATAGATGACAATGAAGTTAGGTTCTTAGTTCTATTAGACCACTCTAAGGCTTTCGATACAGTCGACCATAGCATTTTACAGGCTAAACTTCTTAAATTATTTAACTTTTCACCATCTGCCGTGGATCTTATTGCGTCATATCTTTCCGATAGGTCGCAAGCTGTTTTCGCCAATAACGTTTCGTCAGTCTTTCTACCCATTGCAAGAGGTGTTCCTCAAGGCTCTGTTTTGGGACCTCTCTTTTTTTCAATGTACATAAATGACCTACCCAGTGCTCTGGAAAACTGTAAGATCCATATGTACGCAGATGATGTTCAGTTGTACGTTAACTGTAAACGTGAGAGCCTCTATAACTGTATCAACAATCTAAATAGTATGCTTGGAAAAATTGGTAATAGGGCAGCAAAAAACGGATTAAGCCTTAATCCAACAAAGTCAAAATGTTTGGTAATTTCGAAGAAAATCATTGACATTTCCACTGCTCCTAACCTTTCATTAAATGGAAGCAACATAGAATACGTTGACTCTGCAAGAAACCTAGGCATCACCTTCAACAGAACGTTAACTTGGAATAACCACAAAAGTAGCACGATTGGGAAAGTCTACAGCATGCTTCTGGTTCTTTGGACTACGCAGTATTTTACACCTCTTTATATACGAATGCTTCTTGCTAAAGCATATCTCATACCAACAATGCTATATGGCTGCGAAATTTTTGCAAACTGTGATAGTCTAAGTAAAAATAAATTAAACGTTCTCTTTAATAATATTGCTCGTTATGTGTTTGGAATGAAAAGAAAAGACCATGTTTCCCAGTACGCTAAAAGAATCCATGGTTTAACCTTTGATAATCTGCTGAACTATCGTACGCTTTTATTGTTGCATAAGATTGTATGTAGTTCTGAACCCAGTTATTTGTTTTCCAGATTAAACTTTTCTAGATCCAGTCGTACTAATATGATTAATTGTTTACGTGTCTCTTGTCTAACGTCTGAAAGGCAGTTTTTTGTACACTCTGTTCGTCTTTGGAACGCACTTCCTAATAGTTTAAGATCTTGTGATAGCGCTGTGCAATTAAAAAATAAACTAGCTTTACTCTTTTCTTCGCTGTAACATTAAGTAATATTAAGTAGTCAAATATGTGAAGTAATTAAAATGTTAAAAGGATGGATGTTAAATGAATGTTATATTTATATTTTAAATTTATGTTTTTTTCTTCTTTCATATTTCACACCAGGTAACACATTGTTTATTTGTATGTTTTTAAATTATTTATTTAAAGTTTGGAAGTATTTAATCTTATTGTTTAATTCGTTTTTGCTTTCATAAGAATTGTTACTAAAACTTTGATTTTAATATGTTATGCAGTACTATATATTATAAGTCTAATATTTAATCGTTGTTTACGCTACATGCTGCCGGTACTGATGATAAGGTTATAAAACTTTGTTGTGCCGGTTTTCGAAAGAAACAAATAAATAAAAATAAACAAATAAATTGTCTTTCTCAATGTTCCATATGTTCTTGTTACCCAAAATATCTTCAAGATTTTAAAGAAAGTCAAGGTAGGTACAATTCAGAAAATATGTTAACAACAAAGAGCATTCTGTATTCTGATTCCAAATAATAATGAAATGTGTATAGTTTTTGAAATTTTTGTGTTATCGAAAAGGAAATTGTATAATTACTCTAAACTTTTAAAGAATTTATAGGGATATTTCTTTCTTTTTTTTTTTTTGTATCGGTTTTGTTTCTAATCCCATTTAAATTACTACATTACTAACTGAAATATGCAGTTATGTTATCAATATTTCTGTGAAATATATTTAATGCCTCGTGTACGTTTGCGGATTTCGATGTAATGAGTTTTTACTGAAAATGCATTCATTTTCTCTTTGTTTATCAAATCGAGATACTGTAAATATCGATGACAGTAACCAAATAAAAGAAAACAAAATGTAACAGTGCACTTCTTTTGTAGACCTTTTCACTGGCCAAATACTGAATGAGCCCCAACCCATGCAATTTACACTTTGGAACACTTACCGGAACTGCAGAGCAAAACTATTGCTGAATAAGCGATAAATCCTGATGTTCGGTCCATGTTCTGAGGCACCAGCACAAAAAGAGCAACACTGTTATGTGCTGCACGTGTTTGTGTGAGTGCGAGTGGTTTTTCGGTTGAGTTTCCAATTCAATTCGTTTAAATAAAGACGAATGCAACGAACGTAGTTGAAGCAAGATGCAGCCGACTTATGTGGCCGATTGCATGCAAGTGTGTTAGTTCAACAGACACACGCGCACAAATGCACACACAAACACTTAAATTGAAGCATGCACAAAGAAACACTAACACTAACAAGTATTGACAATCGACGATGATGAAGCTGATGAGAATGATGATGATGATGTCGACGACGACGACGACGATGAGGATGAAGACGATGATGATGACGACGATGTTGGGGACAACGACGTGGACTTTTCGCTTTTTTGCGCCATCGAGAATAATTTGCACACTGCTTGTGTGTGCACGTGTGTGTGTGTTTGTGTTTGAGTGTTGATCGGTGGATGAAGTGCAGGAAAAAAAAAATTACAAAACTTTTCACTTGCAAATTTTAATTTCCTCTGCTTTCTTCGATATGGACACAATCAGCATGCTTCATTTCCGTACGCAGCCCTTTCGGCTTTACTAGTTCCCAGCTGATGTTGCAGCAAAGGACTAGATGCAAATGACGAACAGCCGCGAATTATACAAAAAGCACTCGCAAAAAGCCGGTTAAGAACGTGACAAAGTAGAACAAAAAAAAATATTGTTGTTATATTTTATTGGTAATCTTTATAGTATGATAACGACAAGGATATTCGACACAACTTTGTTTTTTTTTATCATCGAAAAATTATATTAAAAATTAAATAAGCCGCCTTAACCGTAAATTCACTGAGTTTCCAAATAGTAAACATCCGTTAGGCTATGCATCGTCCTTTGGACGCTAAAACCAACATAAGACTGAAATGTCATTGTCCATAACAGCGCAGGATATGCTGTCGGTGTCCTGCTAGCAATACTGGTGTATTTTTCGCCTTCATAAGGCACTTGTTCATATTTCCCAGTATTTACTTCAGTCTTTTGTTTTCAACGAGTACACTCCGAACTTACTCGCTTTTGGCATCTCTTATACTGTTGTTTTGAAGATTGCTTCTGACTGCCCAACAGTGCTGCCACACAGCGCATGCCTACTCCGAATTTTGTCGTGAACGAATTGCAAAGCGTAGCGACCACGTGCTTCATGATAGGGGGTTTGTCTTGAAGGCATAACAAAGAAGGTTTCCTCATCATCCCGATAAGGTTTGCTTATAGGCTTGAGGGAACTTCAAGAACAAGAAAATTTGGCAAGAAAAAAAGTGTTTCTTTCATCTGGTATGTTCTGTCTGTGTGGGATGTGCAATAATGTGTATCATTGAACAGGGTGTCGTTATCATCGTAATCAATGAAAAAAAAAAATCGCTTCTGTAGGTTTCTTATGTTTAAATTCTATTGAAATACAGTTAAATTTTTTGTGAAATTTCCTCGCAGCCAAAATTTGCAAAAAAAGTTTGCGTATTTTATGGTCTAAAAGTTGGAAAAGCATTTCAACAGACATTATTCTTGTCTTGGACACTAAAGCCACAAGCAAATAAAACGGAATTTGATGTAAGAGTTTTTCTCTTAGAGAAAGCTTTGAATCGATTTAAAGCTAACCAATTGAAGCTTTGACTCAACATATTTTACACAAATTTACCTTCACCAACAATAGGACAGCCTATATTACTCCCGTTAATGCTCAACAATAAGGAGAACAATTCAAGAAAGTAAAATGTACCATAATCCAACTAAGTGAGAATTTAAGCCAGCTCCTCTACTAGGATGATCCTTCTAAGCTTTTAAAGCATTATATAAAAGGTTAAGGCTTTTTTTCGAACCTACGTCTAGTAAATTTCATCGTTAAGACCTCACTTTTACTATTGAATCGAACATCATTTCGACAGTCAGTTTCCCTTCCGACAACTGAAATTGAAACCACACGACCATGATACAAAAACAAAGTAGGCTCATTTTAAATGGCTGCTCAAGTGTGAAATTTTACAACAACAAGGTGGTAAGTGCCACAAAAGACAAAAGCAACAACAACAATTAGCAAAACTCAAAATCAACATATGATTTTGCTCAACATCTAGCTCAAGTTTGTCTCTAATATGAGCCTCCCTTGAAATTGTATCATTAGCATGACCAATCTTGGCCATTTCAGCCGTTGAAAGGACTTTGACCAAGCTTCTTATGATCAAATTGTATAGGCGTGTTATTAAAAGTTTATGAACAATTGATCAAGAACTGGACCTACTTGTTTTATGCCGACCGAACGGCTAATGTGCATGTTCTCAAGAAGCTTTACATGGCATTATTTACTCTCTGAGGTTAGCTTTTGTATTGAGCTGATGTGTGGAAACACGCATAGTCGTGATGGAGGATGTTCTTCCTTCGCTGGTTAGTTTTCCTCCATTCTCCGAAGAGTTCCGACAAACAAACGGTTGCGTACCATTCAGCATTTACAGCTCTCCGTTGCTCAAGTGGTTTGCGATATGACTGGTTTTTCTGAAAAAAAACAGCGGACAACTTTTGTCGAGTTTTACACATTTTGAAAGATCCAAACAGTGGATTGCTGCTTTGTGTCGGTCACATAAGGATATATCTATACATCGTCACCTGTGCTGATATTGTAGACGTGTTTCGAACAAATCTTCCTGACGGTTAAATGCTCACGTAAAATCGAATATATTAGTCTCACCAATGTTCAAGGATGATTCCATCTCACATGTCGGTCTGCTTCCAACAGTTCACAGACAGCATAAATGTTTTTTTGCCACAACAGCAATTTTTGAACGGCCTTTATGAAATTCGTCTCAGAGAGAGTGACGACCACACTCGTCTTTGAGTGTGTTGCTTCATCACCAAAAGTCGATTTAAGTTCATCAATGCATTTTTTTTTCTTGTTCATCTACGTCGAAAGATTTTAAAAATAATCTCATGAAAATGTTCACGTGTTAATTCCATTTTATTGCTGTCCAATGGGGTCAAATTGCAGCTTCAAGGTGGCCAATTGACATCGCCAAGACGGCTGATAACAAGATTTGGGAAATTGGTGCGCAAAAGATCGATTGCGGCATGGGCTGTGTGGCATGGCGTGCCATCCTGCATGAACCAGAGGTCGTCTAAATTCATATCTCCAATTTCAGTAAAAAAAAGTTTGTTAACATGGCTCTGCAACGCCCACCGTTAACCGAAACTTTGTTCCCAGCCTCATTTTCGAATAAAAATTGTTCAGTGATTCCACCAACTCACAGATGCGGCAATTTTGTGTGTTCACGTAGCCGCCGAGATGTAATGCTCCTCGTCAGAAAAGATGATTTTTTGCCCAAATCGTCTTCTTTTCAAATGACGCACTATTTGGGCTACACAGCACTCACTTTGGAAATAAGTTTCCAATATTTTCGAACGTTGTTCAAGCGTAAAGCGACTCATTTCTTTCCGCAGAAGTATGATACTGACTTTATGTCAAGATTTTGAGCAGGAAACAGATGTAAGTGATGAAATAACCTATGATATAAAAAAAAACCGGAAGGCCCACCCTGATACTCGATCGACGACATTTAATTGAGTGTGAAATCAATTTCGATCTTACTTACTTACTTATCTGGCCTTTACAACCGTTGGTCGGTTTTGGCTTCGTAATTGTGAGGAAATTGCGCCAGTCATTTCTGTTTTGCGCTTGCTGGAAACACCAAGTGTAGTCAGGTTATCCAACACTTGATCTTTCTAACGAAGATGTTGGCGTCCTCTTCTGCGTTGATCACTATCAGGCACCGAATCAAATATTTTTTTCGCTGGAGCGTCGTTTTCCATTCGCTCAGTATGACCTAGCCAGTGGAGACGTTCAATTTTAATGCGCTTAATTGAAGATGAAGATTTTACGAAGGATCTATCTCTCGAAGGCTCCCAAAGTCTTTTCATCAGAACTGCTCAACGTCCAGGTTTGTGCTGCATATAATAGGACGGGCATGGTTAGTGACTTATGGAGCGTGAGTTTTATTCGTCGAGAGAGTTCTCTGCTTCTCAATTGCCTACTCAGCCCAAAGTAACACCTGTTGGCAAGAGTTATTCTTCGTTTTATTTCAATACTTACATCGTTGAAAGAGTTATGCTGGATCCCAGGTAGACGAAGTCCTTAACAACCTCGAAGGAGATGTTGTCAACAGTGACGTGGTTTTCAAGACGCTGGGACTGTTTATTTGTTGACACTAGGTATTTCGTCTTATCTGCATTCACTGCAAGACTTCGACTCGACTCTTTCGCTAATCTGGAGAATGCTGCGCTGACTTCGCGCGTATTATGGCCAATGATATCGATATCATCAGCATACGCCAGCAGCATAATACTTTTGTAGAATATCATGCCACTCCGTCTCAAATCAGCAGCTCGGATGATCTTCTCCATCATTAGGTTGAAAAAGTTACACGATTGAGAATCACCTTGTCTTAAACCGCGTTTGGTATCGAATGGAGCAGTAAAATCCTTCTCGATTTTAAATGTGCTGCTGATGTCGGATGAGCTTTGTAGGAATACCAAATTCAGACATGGTGGAGTATTGATGATTTCTTATTGGACTGTCGAAGGCGGCTTTGTAATCGACAAAAAGATGATGTGTGTCGATTTCTTTTTCCAGGGTCTTCTCCAAGATTTGTCGGAGCATAAATATCTGGTCTATGGTGGATTTTCCAGGCCTGAAGACACACTGATAAGGTCCAATCAGCTGGTTTACGATGGGCTTCAGGCGTCATGAGGCTGCGGAGAGAGCCACTACAAGAATGCAATTATCACGCAACCGCGTTGCATTCAATTATTACTCGGTAAGTACATGCACTACGGTAAATATTATAAAATGAAAACGAAGGTTTTGAACTTGACCTTGAGACAAAAATGCAATAAAAATGCAATATTGTTGCATGGAAACATAAATTCTGTGACATCCGTTCTGACTAGAGGTGTACGGCAAATTTTATTTTACAGCTGTAAGAATTGGATTTTTGACCTTATAACGAAAATAAAACAAATATTATTGTGCCATGGCAACATGGAGATAACCGCTTAATGTAGTAAAAATGCAACAACTATGAAAAAACGTTGCATTGAATTATAACTCCGTGACTATTGGCGCTATGGTAAATTTAATGTATTGGTAATAAAGGTGAAGTTTTCGGTTACATGATAAAAATACAACGAAAATTCGAGATCGTCATGGGGCCCTGCAGGCAACCGCTGCAAGTAACGTAAATGCCCCATTAACGCATGGATTTATTGCGCTAAGGTCAATATCAGTATAACAGCAAAAACAAATACAAAATCATAATTAAAACATGGAATGGAACAAGGATTAGAACAAGGTTTACAAAAAGGATGAGTACAAGGATTTGTACGATTAAGACCAGGAGAAATATAAGGATTAGGACAAGGGTTTCGACTAGGACTATGACAAAGATTAGATAAAGGACGAGAACAAGGATTAGGAGAAGTATTTATGGCAAGAATTCAGACAAGGATTCAGACAAAAATTGGGAAAAGGATTAAGATAACATTAAAAACAAGAATAAGGAAAAAGATTGGGGCAAGGATTGCGACAAGAAGTAGGACAAGGACTATGAAATAGATTCGGGCATGAACTAGGACAAAGATTTGTACACAGATTAAAAGAAGAATTTGGCCAAAGATCAGGACAATGAGTTATACAAATATACGATGAAACATTCGAATAAATATAAGGATGGCGGCAAGTTTAAGAACAAGGAAAAGAATACGGATAAGAATAAAGACGTGGATAAAGATTGTAATGGCGCTTGTAGCAAAAATATGTAATCACTTCCATTATCTTTTTCAATAATAAAAGAAGTTAAACTTCCGGCTAAAGTGCCATCTACAAGTCAAAATTGCAACTCACCACACTAGCTCATTTTCAACATACTCAATAGTTACTTGCTTCTTTCCCAAATTTTTATCATATTTCGTTTACAAGTATATAATAAAATCCGCTAATATAAAATTTTGCGGAAAAATGTGGCGTGGTCGAGGTTTCTTAGCTTAGAAGTAAACGTTTCTCGATCTTTTATAGTTGTGACTGCACAGTGAAAACATCAGTGGCCGAATCGCCGCATCCGTGACGTAACGGCTTTCGTATGAGATAAAATTAATCGTATAAGAATCTCATGAGATTAATTTCGTATCTCGGCCCCAGATTTCTTAACTTTTAGTTTAATCAAACTAACAATAATAAAAATCTGAAACTGAAATCTAAAGCTTAATTTCAAGTGCTTATAATAAGTAAAGATTACTTAACATATTACTAAAAATTATATAAATTCAAATAATTCTACCTAAATAAGCTGAATCCAGGGGATCTTATTGCTAACGTAAGTTATATTGCAAATATATATATATATATATAAAAGAAAAAGATATAAGTTTATTCAGAGAGATTAATTGATAAAACATTAAACTTTTAGATAAACTCATTTCTTTGGGAGCTATTTATCATTTTACAATCTTGTAAACCTCTTCATTTAATCTATTCTACAGAAATATCTGTGCCAATCCGATTGCGGGTAAATTTAACATATTAGTTTAATTGATTTTGATTTTAAAGATATTTGTTTCCAAACATATAGATTGGCACAAAACCTTCAAATAAGCCTTTTCTTATTACCGATTTCTTATGACTGGTTAAAAACTCGAGCTTGTTCGGAAATTCTTTTTGAATTCTTTAAACAAGCCTTAAATTTTAAAGAAAATGTTTTATATTAAATCAACATAAATTCAACATAACTTTGTTAGAAGTCACCAGAGGACAAATTAATCGCATGCGATCTTGGATGCATTTGAGTGAAATTTCAACTCTCTCGAGACGTAAAATGGATTCAGGCTGCTAATTGTCACCAATTTAGGTTATCTCAGCAACGTGGTGAGCAGTTCCTTTTCGGCAATCGTGAGCTTAAGACCGTTTTTTCAAAGCGCGGGTGATATTTTTAATGCATATATATGTATGTTATATATATATTTGAAACATGAACATATGCAAATGAACAATTCGCAAGAAAATTGCGTTAATTTATAGTTTGAATTAATATTTTAAATTTAGTAAAATGAAAAAAAAAGAATATAGTTTTTGATTTAAAATTAAAGAAAAATAAGTGGAAAACTAATGTATACAAATTTTAACTATGACTAAAGAACAATACGAAAAAATCAAGCCTGAATCAAAAGTAAAAACTTAAATTAAGTACGTAATTAAATTAAATTTTTTATATATATAAATAATAACATAAAAAAAAATAATGGTGAAAAAAAAACGAAAGAAATAATATAAGCATATTTATTATACTCCATTTTAGATTTTTTGTTGCACACATACCTCTATATGTATTGCACATAATAATTTCTCTCATGCGATCATTTTTATTTTTGTCAGCATGTTGATTTTTTTTGAGCATGTATAAACTATTATTTCTTGATCTATTATTTAATTAATTTAATTTTAAAATGAATAATTCGTATAAAATTAAATTTTAAATCTATTCTTTAAACTAAAAAAAAAAAATCAACGGCTGGAATTAACAAAACAAGTAGTGAAAAAAAAACAAATAATTTTAGTGATATATTTATTTATCGCAGTGCTCTTGAAACATATATATCATGCAATTATTTTTAACATCTGAGTCCACAGCGCAGAAAGATCTTTCTTCGTGGGAATCTCGCATCATAAAACACTCAATAAGGAGAGCATGTAAGTTTTTTTATAGACATTTTCTTTTAAATATATATGGAATAACGTGAGAGAGTGATTAATAACAACAAAAATAGTTGTTCTTAAAACTAGGTCAGAGTAACCTTGAACTTGAATTTTTATATATTGCGAACAGCTGTTTCTGTTATTTAAACTTAACTTAAAAAATGTCTTAACCCTTGCACTCTTACTTTTCTTTTTAATTTAAATTACATTGAATACTACTTATTTTGCGATTTCCGCTTAGTTACCATTTAATCAAATAGTTATCGATATTTTAATGAGTTTTTTTTTCGATTTGGTGTAAAAATAATATTTTTGAAAAAACTGCTGTAAATTTAAGAATTCGAAAAAAATATTGGATTATGTTATTAATTTTTTTTCTTTTTTTGTTATTTACCTGTACAATTCTGTAATTATTTACCTACCTTTTGCATGAATATTTCTTTTTAAAATTTAAAAATGTTTTTCTATATATATCAAATATGTTTTTGCATAAAATTCTATAAATTATGTAAAAATAATAATAACGTAAAAATAATTAGTATCCTAGAATATAACTTTGTAGCCATGGGTTAAAATTTGAATTTTTTTGAGTTAAATAAAAAAATAATAAATTCCTAAATTAACATTTTGATTTTCTGCATGTCAACAGAGGTCTGACATGGTTAAAGGGATCAGAACTCTATTGAGTCGGTTATTAATCTGATCATGGCTGGGTGGGCAAAGTGTTGTTGTTTTGTGATCTATACAACAAAAAAGTGTTTTCTTAAATGCTAATCTTTTAGATACAATGAGCATTGTCTTTTCTTATTTAGTGTACCTTCTCATATCCCCTTGTCTATACTCTCTCAGCACGCAAATTTAAAGTAATAAATTTGTAGTTTAGATATTTTTTTTTTATCTTAAAGAAGGAGAACGAACCACCCCATTAGCCGACGAGCAAGAGCCGAGAGTCACTGCGTGCTACCCTTCCTTCTGACCTGATATAAAATTAAAATCATAAAATCTGTTAAACTGAAAATATCTACTTTTAAGACCGTTATATGCTACAAGATGCGTCGTCAAAACCTGCGGGTGTGTCCATGATACAGCCAACTGCATCCTGTTTTGTCGTTCATGTTCCTTCCAAAGTTCAAACTTATCAGAAAACTTTACAGATATTCGACTAGTTGTTTAAACAAACATAAGATCTTTAATTTCCCAAAACCAATATATGCAATGCTCGAATTCTCTATCGAAAATAGCTTAATTATAGGTTCAAAACCAAAACAGTTCAAAAACAGTTACTTGAAAATGCCTAACTCTTTATTCTCTATATTATACCGCATGATATATCAAGTTACAAAACATCTAACCGCACACCAACGCCTAAAAGCAGGCAAGCAAAAACAAACAAAAAATCAGTGGATCATGAATAGCGTCAAAACGTTCTCACCAATGAAGACACCCACAAAATTAGCATAATTACGGGTTACTATTGCCGTTGCCGTTGCCGTTGCCGTTGCTATCACTTTTCGCATTTTTTGTTTTTAAATTTTGTTGTTTGCTCCGACTATAAAACGATGCGCTGCAATTTCATGTCTATTTTTAGAAAAAAATAAGCGGGGTCAGGCTACGTCAATGGTTGAAATTCTGTTTGTTATGCTAAATTGTTGATAAATGATGTTAAATTGCAGGGTATCATTGGGTGTGGTTGTATTTGTACTACAACAAAACAACAACAATTACAATTAAATCATTGCGCCTTTTTTTTGGCATTTGAATTTATGCACATTTTGCATGGCCGTCCAGGAGATTTGCTGGTATAAATATTTATGTAATATGAAAATGTCTGTCTATCAAAAACAAACAAACAACTTTATTATTTATGTTAACAACAACTAATCGAATAGATAGAAATTTTCGTTATATCTTTTTGTCTTTTATAACTATTTATTTGAATTTTGTGCTTGACATTTATTTGTGCACTTACAATGTAATCACTTGTGCAATGTCTTGACATTATTATGCAATATATTCAAATTTCTGGCTTTATTCGTATTTATCTTTTGATCTTTTGTAATATTGAGAAATTTCTTAAAAATATTATGAAATGTGCAAAACTTCTTTACCACCTACTAATACTCAGGCTGGTTAAGCCTGGTTTTAAATGACCACACTAAACTCCAATTATAAGTTACAACTACTACATATGCAAATAAGCATACATGAATGCACTGTCACAGTTGTACTCTCTATGCATATAAATGTACACATACACAAATACAGTCACAAAAAGTCATACCGAGTCATACAAAGTTCATAAAATCAGATGCAGAGAAACTTTTGCACACAACGATGTCGACACAACTTGTTGAAATACTCGTTAAATCCAGCACAACAACACATTCTATTCTAATTACATTTTATTTGGCAATCCTTGAAAAGTTTTCTTTACATATTTCCCTACAGTGGGTCACAAAAGTCATAGCACAACATATTCACTTGATCTACTTGAGTAAGATAAGAGTTCATAAGAGCTATATAGGAGTAGTTAAGATCATAGTTCACATCAGGGAAGAGGGGTGGAATTCATTTTCAAATTAAAGTTATTTTGATATTTAAATGTTCATTAAGTGAATTGAAAAAAGATTTTCCAAAGGAATTCTGCTGGGAAAGCAATACAGTTTTTTCTTGCTCATCTCAAATTTGAAATTGATTTTCTGCCCCTTCACATATATTAGGGTGATTCAAACAAAAACATTTTTCCGAAAATCAACCGAGCTCGTTGGAAAATGGGATGGTTACATCAAAATATGAAAACCAAAATTTAAAAAAAAAATTTTTTTTAATTTTTATATAGTAACCAGCGGTTTTCTGTTTTAGTTGAAGAAAATCGTTGAAAAGGCCATAAAGTTGAAATATTTATATCGCTCTCATTTTTAATCATATAATTATGAATTGTACGTACATACGTACTAAAGCTCTGCAAAGAACCATCCAAATGCACTAGTTGTGTGTTGTTATCTTTTTTATATCTACTTGTATCTGTTTCGCTCTCTCTGGATTAAGTATGCATGGAATATTTCTCTTTCAGTTAACGATGGAATCGGAAATATCTGTTCTTTATTTCTTAACAGCTGAAGTATGTGACCTGGCTAGCATAAAGAATAAATAGCGAAATAAGCAATATTAAAAGAAACACTTCATGTAATTAATTTAAGTTTTTCATTTATTTCATAAAAAAAATTAAACATAACAAAGGCATTTTTTAGATATCTAACTTAATACAATTAAAAATTAATGCACATAATATTATTTATTTTTCTTTTCACATCCTCATTGCTTTCAATGTTTTTTCCTTTTATATTTTGAAAAGTAAAATTATCATTAAAAACCACAATAGTATGAATTAATTTGCAAATAATTGGATGATCATTTTATATTTCTATGTTTACTTACTTATTTTTTATTTTCTTTTATTAACTATCACTCACTATTAAAATTTGCACAGGTACCCAATTCAATCACAGAAATAATAGAAATGTATAATTAAACAAGTGGAAATACAACATCAATACAAAAAGAACGATCTGGAATATCCATATTAAATGGATATGTCCATTTACAAAAAGAGTTAAAGCAGTTACTTCACTAAGTGAAACAGATAAAGAGAAAAAAGCTAACACTACAATGAGAGCCAGAGGAAGAGTTGATACGCTCTCTACTCAATCCAAAACATATAAGCATCATGGTATAATAATACATGGTAGCATTGACAACTGCTTATTTTCTCTTCAACAGGAAAACATAAACTGTCAAACACAGCTGTTTGCGAAACGAAGCGAAAATTAAAGCAAGTGACAAAAACAAACATAAAAAACTAATAAGAATATTGTGCGTTTAAATAAACAAATCATAAAGAAATAAACATTTAAAATCATGGAAGTGATAAAAAGATCTTGTGTAATTTGTGCGAAAAGTTTTTCAGTCCGTGATGTTAAATTTTATTCAGTGCCTAATAACGCAACTCGTCGCCAGCGGTGGATTGATGCCTGTGGCTTGATGCTGGCAGAAAATTCGTTTGTTGTTTGTGTTTCCATTTATTAACAATGGCCGACCAGCGAACGCTCTCTTTTTGAGTATATTTTTTGACAGAATATGTTTTCCCAAGCAACTGTCAATGCTACCTTGTATTATTATACCATGATAAGCATATGTTTTTATCTACTCTTTGTTGTGTTTGTATCAATAATATCAGATTATTACTTGCTATATCTGTTTGTACAAGTAGAATGGATGGTTCGTTGCAGACCTTTAATACGTACAATAGACTATCATTAATAAAAACATATTAAAATTTTAGATTCTATCGTTGCAGACCTTTAATACGTACAATAGACTATCATTAATAAAAACATATTAAAATTTTAGATTCTATACCAACATTTTTTTTTTAGGTCCTTGAGTGTTAAAAAAAAAGAATTGCTTGTAACTATGTTTCGCATGGGAAAACAATATTTTTTTAATGAAAACCCATTCCTCGACAACCATTCATTCCATTCTTCAACATTTTTTTGTAGACGTCGAATTAACTTGGATAGTCCCCATAGCTGGGGAACTAAAGCTGTGGGGAACTTTTAACAAAAAACACGTTTAAACAACTAAAATGAATTTTATTCTGACATTTTTGTCAAAATTACTAGTGATAACCAGCGGATCTATACGGACTAAAAGGCCTTTAGCTCAACCATCTCTCCCCTTGAAAAATTTTTTGTAAAAAACGCCCTAAAAGCCGTTTCAGCTCCCCCCTCGGGCTTCAAAACTGTAGTTTCAGACCCTCCCCCCCTCGGGCGAATCCTAGATCCGCCACTGGCAATAAGCCCCCGAAAATCGGGTACAGGTTCTTTCAATTCGCAATAAAGTGAGTTTGTGTCTCAAGTCTTTTTGCCTTTTTTCAACTTTAAACGCTCATACCCATATGCTTGGTTGTGCATATTAGATAGGAGTAATTTTTCCATGCTAGTAATATCCAGTTTCGAATTCTACATGAAATTCTGAGTAAAAAACACCTCGTGATAATATATTTCCGATGAAATTTACCGGCTTTAATGGCGTTTTTTCCTCATACAAAAAATTTTTCAAGGGGGGAGATGGTAGAGCTATAGCCCTTTCAGCCCGTATGTAGATCCGCGACTGGTTATCACTAGTAATTTTGACAAAAAAGGCAGAATAAAATTAATTTTAGTTGTTTTAACGTGTTTTTTGTTAAAAGTTCCCCACAGCATTAGTTCCCCATAGCTGTACTATGCAAGTTAATTCGACGTCTACAAAAAAATGTTGAAGAATGGAATAAATGGTTGTCAAGGAATGGGTTTTCATTAAAAAAAATATTGTTTTCCCATGCGAAACATAGTTACAAGCGATTCTTTTTTTTTAACCTTCAAGGACCTAAAAAAAAAAAAAATTTGGTATAGAATCCAAAATTTTAACATGTTTTCATTAATGATGGTCTATTGTACGTATGTACGTACAATTTCATAATTATATGTTTAAAAATGAGAGAGATATAAATATTTCAAATTTATGGCCTTTTCCACGATTTTCTTCAACTAAAACAGAAAACCGCTGGTAGCACTATCTCAAAATTAAAAAAAAATTTTTTTAAATTTTGGTTTTCATATTTTGATGTAACCATCCCATTTTCCAATGAGCTCGGTCGATTTTCGAAAAAATTTTTTTTTTAATCACCCTAATATATATGTTTGTAATTTTTAAATTTTCGAAGTAGTCAACTCGTACTTGACAAAATATGCTTTCTAAACATAATTTTATTCCACCTGAAATAAGGTTTTCTTCTGTTCAAATATAAACGTTTTTATTTCAAGAAAGTACAATACTCGTATGTTCCGTACGAAATTTCACGTGTTCTCCAAAAAGTCAATTAATTGGTTTTTATTTTTCCATTTATGTAAAAAAAGTATTTATTTCACACAAATTTAATATGTGAATAATGAAAACATATTTATTTTAATCTATTTGTTCGTCATATATAAATATATAATAAATAAGCTGACCACTTCAGCCCTTGAAAGGACTTTGACCGAACTTCTCATGATCAAATTGTGTTTTGTGCGTGTTATTAAATGTTTGAGCACACTTGATCGAGAACTGGACCAACTAGTTTTATGCCAACGGCTAATGTGCATGTTCTCCAGAAGCTTTACATGGCATTATTTACTCTCTGAGGTTTGCCATTGTCTGCAGGGAGATGTCGGCCATACAGAAAAATTAATTCAATTGAAAAACTTTCTGTGTCAGATGAAATTGAACCAGGGTACTCTGGCGTATGGGTCACGCACTCTACCTACTACGCCACGCCCACCACAATTTGTTCTTGATATATTCAATTATTTCACTTAATAGTAGTTAACGAGAGCAATGTCGATAAGTCAGTTACTTTTTAAATAAAAGGTTTTTTTTTTTTTGTAAATCGTTTTATTTCTACAAATAGTCTCCGTTTACATTGATACATTAAGTCCAAAGTTTTTTAAATTGTTTTGATTCCTTTCAAATAAAAGGCTTTATCAAGGTCTTCATTCGAACCAAATCTCTTATAGCCGAGTCATTTTTTTCAGGTTTAAAAGAAGAAAATAGTCGCAAGGGGTTGAATATGTAGAACGTGGTGGATGGGGTAGCAGTTCGTAGCTCGTATTATGGATTTTTGCCATGACGAGTACATACGTTTGCACCAGTGCATTCTTACGTTGAAGAGCACTTTTTTTTCTTTAATAAATATGGTCGTTTTTTGCTTTAAGTCAATGTCAAATCTGTCCAATAGCTGTGAATAATATTCACCGGTGATTGTTTTACCCTTTTCGAGTTAATCGCTGTGTATGACCTTGTTGGCCTAGAGACCCATTTAGGCCTTCTTTGGTACACGTTCAACCAAAGAAGTCCACTGTTTTGACTTTTCCTTGGTCTCTGGTGTATTGTAATATATCTATGATTCGTCTATAATTATGAAACGGCACAAACACTACTTCGGATTGCAGTGGAACATCGTCAAACACTCCTTAGAAGTGGTCACATGGTTTCGCTTGCGGTCGAGTGTGAGCAATAGCGGCACCCATCGTGCGGAAGACTTTTTTAATGTCTAAATATTCATGTTAAATGTGATGCACACGCTCAGTTGAGCTTCAGCCATCTCAACCCACTTTCATTCTCAGATCTTCCAACATCATTCCATGGGTTTTATCGACAATTTCTGGAGTGACGACTTTTTTTGGGCAACCTGAATGATCAGCGACACTTCTGCCTCCTCACAATTGAAGTTGATTGTGCAAAGTCTCCATAGTATTTATCAAGTCTTTCCTTGGTTTCAGAGATGGTTTTTTAACTCAAAAAATAATCTTAATGACTGCACAAAACCTCCTTTTTTCCATTTTCGTCCAAATTCGCGAGCTTGTCTGCCTATTTTCAATGGCTACCAAACACAAGCTAAATAACGCAGCATGCTCAAAATTTGACAGTAGTCTATTGAAAGATAGTAGTTGGCAGGACCAAAAATTTGACAGCAGTCTATTGACTGATGGTATTTGACGGGACCAGTACTACATTTAAAGTTACTATGCCCTCGTAATAACTTCTCAAATCGCCCTCGTACTAGTGTAGACATTAAATGGCTGCACAAATGCATTTGAATCGCTTTATAAAACATTTGTGTGGTGCGCAATTACTTTCGCTCTTTCACTTGCAAGAACTTGCAAGAGGAGTAGAAGTAAGCAAGTACTATAAGTACTTGTTTATTCTAGAAGATAAATTTGCATTGCATGTATGGTTATAAGGGAGGGCCGGTGAGCGTTAATATGTATGACCAACTCCCATTACTTTTGCAAGAGGAACATTTTTTTCCTTTGGGACCCTGTTCAAGTGTAAGTGTAGGTTATAAATATACAAAAATCATAAAATTTGTATGAGAGCACCCCTTAAGAGGGGTCGCAGTGGACAAGTCCCAAAGGGAAAAATGTTCCTATTGCAAAAGTAATGGGGGTCCGTCATACATAATAACCCTCTCCGACCCTCCATTTAAGCTGATAATACTGATAATTGTAACTGGTTAAGGAAACTGATATTGCCTTTTGATTTCAACATAAGCAAGTATTTGGAGTACAAGCTACAACTATATAGTTATTTTTTCATTTGCCGTGATAGCGGCCGATAACTTTTATGATCGACGAAAGCAAGTTGCGTATGCATTTGGTCTGAGAGAAAGAGAGTTGAAATATTACTTGTTCTCTGAGCAACAAGTAACGCACGTACGCTATCTCTTTGCTGAATTATTCTACAAGTGATGTGCTTTACTTAAAGTACTTGGTGAAAGCAAAGAAGCAAATGCATTTGTGCAGCCCTTTAGTAGACATATAGGATGTATCAACGAGAGGTGTAAGGTTGCAAAGCTGTATTATGTCACAAATACCAAGCAACTGCATTTGTCAATATTAACATTTTAAATTTGTTAACGCAAATTTGAAATGGAATGCTTCAGAGTGGAAGAAAGGACATATATTTTTAAAGCCTTTTGATTTTGTAACGAAAGTTCTCGCACAATCGTAGTTACGATGCACAAAATTCAAGCTAATCGTTCCTGGTAATCATGGGCCTTATGATTATGATTATGATTAAACTTGAGTGAGTAATATAATCAAAACATTCCAATTGAGGGGCTCAATACAAGACATGAAAGTTTTCGACCGAAGGCGCAGTGAAGGAAAGTATTGAAAACGACTCAAGCTCCTCAATTCGTCATTGTGCTCAAGAACTTGATCACTTCACGTCCACACTGCAGCGAATATCAACGAAAGATTAGAGTATGCATGCCAATAAGGTCCTGCAGTGCCGTTAGTCCTCTGATTGGATCATGGAATGCATGAATGGTGACTTCTGCAAAAAAAGAATTGTCTGTGCTAAAGAATCGCATTTCCACATTGGCGGTTACGTTAATAAACAAAATTTTTGCATTTGATCCGATACCAGTGATCCGATACCAGCTGGGGATTCAGGAGATGCTAACGCACTCATAACGAGTGACTATTTGGTGCGGTTTGCATGCCGGCGGCGTCATTGGACCATATTTTTCCGTCGACGATAACGATCGTAACGTTACTGTGAATGGCCATCGTTATCGCGCCATGATTACCGTTTATTTTTGGCCCGAATTGGAAGATGTGAACTTGGACGACATGTGGTTCCAACAGGACGGTGCCACAAGCTACACAGCACACTTTACAATCGATTTATTGAAGATTAAGTTTAACGAGCGTGTTATCTCAAGAAATGGGCCAGTCGATTGGCCGCCTCGTTCGTGCGATTTAACGCCTCTAGACTATTTTCCTTAAGGCTACGTCAAGTCATTGGTCTATGCCAACAAGCCAACAATTGGGTCCAACGAATCGACCGATGCATACGTGTCCGCGGTGGCCATATGAACGAAATCAAGTTCCATACATAAATGTTTTGATTGCACTTCAAGTCGATAATAAAGTTTTTGAAATATCTCAAATGGTTTGCGTTTTATTTAAAAAAAAAGTTGTTAAGTCCTTAATGAAAAACCCTTTATAAAAAAAATACTGTCTGAAAGTCACGTCAACGTATGTAACTTACTTATTACTCGTACTTTGGTTATTTTGCATAGCATTATTATTCTTTCTTTTATAAAAAATTATTCATACATCATATACATATGTACATCATAAAATTAAAGGTGGAACCAAAATATTGCAGAGCAATATATAATATTACCCACTGTAATGCATGCAATAACTGAGGTAGAGAGAAAAAAAAAATTATTATTACTAAATATTTTCATGGCAACATAAAAATGCATCTGTATCATTAAAAAGTTTTCAAAATCATGCAAGGGTAAAAAACTCAATAACAGGCAAGAATATGTCGATATTTTTGTTGTATTTCAGTGGGAGTGAATAGCGTGAGTTGCAGATTTTATTGCTTCTTGCGAGAAAAATATTTCAATTCCATTATTTATGTGCTGACACCCACACACACACAAACACATAGGCACACACACAATTCTGCAACTGCACTTTCTGCTACTATTACTACTATTATTGCAGCCATTAAAATGGCTCAAGAACAATCGGCAATCAAATTAAATTACAGCAAATAAATTTTCCAAACAAAAGTCATTCCAAATGTGGCTGCCACTCGCAAAATGCCCGGCGAGGTATTCAATAATTTTAGGTTTAACTGTTTGGTATTGTTGTTATTGGTTTCTTTTTTTTCACCTTTATTTTTCTCCAGCTCCCTCAGGTGCACCACTCCGCAGAGGAAGCGCTACGTTGAGCCACAAATTGAATTGCTCTTCCACCACCGCAACACCGGAACCAAACACCATGGTTCCATTCAATTCAATTCAATTCAATGCGATGCGATGCGATGCACTGCAATGCGAAGAACGACGAATCGATACTCCATCCATTCGATCCGTTCGATTGCCGTGTTGCAAATTCAATGTTCTAAATGTAATTTAGTGAAATGCAACCTTTGAACTGCAATAAGTGCGAATAAATTCAATATCCAAAGCAGACACCATCTAGTTTTAAGTGTAATTCACACCAGCTGTTCGGAAAATGGGTTGGGCGCAAGGCTTAAGGCAAGGCCGTGAAAGTCTCCTTGTGTATTTGGCTAGATGGTGGAAGCTGTACTTGAACACAAAAAAGAACTGTTGTGGTGTAGAGTGAGAGTAAAAATAAATTATAAAATTCTGGCTTGTAAACATTAATTTTATGCACTAAGGTTGTGTGCGTATTCAATACAACTAGCTCTGGTGCTATCAAGTTTCAAAATGATTTTTATATTTCAACAACTTTCTTAATGCAACTGCAAGTGGTTTGATACTTAAATGAAGCAGTAAGTTGGTACAAGTAACGCTTCTATAGTCAATATCGTTTTTTTTAAGTTTTAATAAAAAATTAGATTTCGTTAAAAATTTTAATTTCATGCTAATAAAACCTTAACCCAGGATAAAAATTTTTAATGAATAAATTTAACTTTTAGCAGTCAAATTATTTTTATAGACAAACTGTCGGAACATTAGATGTGTACGTAACTTGCCTTTTTAGTCTTGCGCTTCCGCAACATTAAGTATTTCCAGATGAATTTTCACAGTTCCATTCGAAAATTTGACATTTTCTAGCGTAAACGTTCTTACAACGTGTTGGTGTATGTATGGGCGCTTATTGTGTTGTTTACAATGTGTTTGAAATTGTATTTCACCACAAAAAAAAAAAAATGAATTTAACATGTGAACATTTTTGGGCGATGAGTTTTACCAATTTTTGACGTGGATTGACAAGAAAGTCATCGATTACAAGAAATGCATCGATTAATTTATCTCGACTTTTGGTGATAAAGCACCGTACGACCATCGACTGTAAAACGTTCTCTCAAACGTTCTCTCGAATCGACTTTCGTCGTTCTCTACAAGACGAATTTCGTGAAGGTCACCCAAAAATGTTTGTTGTAGCAATAAACATCGATGATGTTCGTGAACTGTTGAAAACAGACCGGCATGTGACATACCATGAGGTGGAGTTATCATACGATGGTTGTTAAAAAAAAAAAAGATTCGTGTCGATTGTCGAGGAAATGATGTGTCGAGGAAATGCTGAGAAAATATAGCGGGGTGGTTCGAAGTAAGTCTATGACATCACTACAAGTGGCGAAACATAGATCTGTGTTTATGAGACCATACGAAAGCAGCAATCCACTGTTTGGGTCTTTCAAAGTGAGCGAAACCCGACAAAATTTGTCCTCGGATGGAGCACATCCAAGCAAATAGTTGCCATTTTTTCAGAAAAACCGGTCTTGTTGCAACTGTACCACTTGAACAGCGAAAAACTGTTAAAACTGTATGAAACACATTACTTCGTTTATCAAAACCAACAACCGAAGGAGGATTATAATCAGCTATGGGCAGAGAGCGCTCTGGGAGCTTTGAGAGCAAGAATTGAGAGCAAACGCTTCTTAGCAAGACAAAACGCAACAACAAATCAAAGACAAAAGATAAACACAAAACGCAACAACAAATCAAAGACAAAAGATAAACACAAAACGCAACAACAAATCAAAGACAAAAGATAAACACAAAATTTACCAAAAGTGGTTACCGTTTTTCTATGCCTGAATAAAACGTTGAGGCCTGCCGATTGCAGTTCTGTAGTCAATTGACCTTTACTCATGTAGAACAGTGATGGGCAAACTAACACCTAAACATGCATACTTGTGTGTGTGTCCGAGAGAGCGTTGCAGCTGTGCTTCAGTTTACACTGTGAAGAAAAAAAACCTTTGAAAACAATATGGTAACTGAACTGCAGATTCTCATGCTACTCAGCAAACATTTTGTGAGCCCTCATAAAATATGAGTTATTTTTATGCGTGTTTTATGATACTTCACAAAAAGGACGCATAAAACACTGATAAAAAGGATACATTAAAGACTCATTTTTATGCATGTTTTATGAAGTCTCAGGAATTGCCAAATGTTCTTTGTCAAGGTCAATGAAAAAGCATACGACGCTTTTGTAAATTTTGATTTATATCTTCCTTGAACTTCATTTCTTGAGCTCAAGTTTTCTTTCTCCACCTGAAAAAGAATTATAATTTGCATGAAAAACAGAGTAGTGTCTTTCCAAATACACTGAAAAAAAAGATTAGCTTAAAATTGAACACAATGTGTTAAAAAAATGTGTTCATAATTTTACTTTTTTTTCATATGTTTTTAAAAAGTTTTAAACACATTTGCTCTTACTTTGACGAAATTTGTTGCAAGTTATTTTTAAACACAAAATTCGTCAAATTAATAGCAAATGTCGTCAATTTTAAAACATTTTTTTTCTGTGTACATATTTGGTGAACGACAAATAATGCGTTTGCAAATTAAGCATTGCGCTTTACAATTTATGTTTTCTATGAAAAAATAATCGAACTCCCGTTGTTCGGTACACTTTTTTTTTGTGTACGCGAAACAGTTTCGTGAAAAAGTTGCGCAGCGAGTTTTTGCCTTCATGGCATGCCTTGTGCTGAGAGAATTTTTCTTACTGTGCGGCCGAATGCCATTATTTGTTCATTGTCCGTACACTGAAAAAAAAAGTTAGCTTAAAATTAAACACAATGTGTTCACAAAATGTGTTGTTAATTTGACTTTTTTTTCATATGTTTTTCAAAATTTTTAAATACATTTGCTCTTACTTTGACGAAATTTGTTGCAAGCTATTTTTTAAACACAAATATCGTCAAAATAATAACAATTGTCGTCAATTTTAAAACATTTTTTTTTCAGTGTAGGTTTCACGAAGTAGCTTATAGCGTAGGCAGTGTTGCTAGATGGTCCGATATATCGGATTTGTCACGACTTTTAGCCTTGAATACGATGATCCGGAATTTGGCCAAAATTCCTCAAAATGTTACGATTTCCTGAAAAATAGATCCGTCGTCCAATTTTAAATATAAAGGGTTTTCCATTAGGCACTTGGCAAACTTTTTTATCAACTTGAAGTACAATCAAAACATTTATGAATGGAACTCGACTTCGTTCATATGGCCACCGCGGACACGTATCCAGCGATTCCAGTCAAATCGTTTAACCAAATTTTCGATGACTAGGCCGCACATTTCGGCCGAAACGGCCGTTATTTTGCGATCTGATCTCTTCCAACGTCGTTGGCTTGTTCGCATAGACCCATGACTTCACGTAGCCCCAAAGAAAATATTATAGAGGCGTTGAATCGCACGAACGAGGTGGCCAATCGACTGGCCCATTTCTTGAGATAACACGCTCATCAAACTTACTCTTCAATAAATCGATTGTAACGTGTGTTGTGTGGCTTGTAGCACCGTCCTGTTGGAACCACATGTCGTCCAAGTCCAAATCTTCCAATTCGGGCCAAAAGTAATCAGTAATCATGGCTCGATAACGATGGGACAGTAACGTTACGATCGTTATCGTTATCGTTATCGCATGCAAGCCGCACCAAACAGTTTCATGAAGCACATGTGGATTTTCAGCCGAACAATAACGCATATTTTGCTTATTGACGAACGCATTGAGCCAAAAATGAGCTTCGTCACTGAAGATGATTTTGCGATGAAATTCACCATCTTGGCGCATCTATTCCAGAGCCCAATCGGAGAACGTACGTCCATCGGCTTCAATTCTTGAGTCAGCTTGATGTTGTATGGGTGTAAACCAAGATCCTTAGGCAAAATTCGCCATAAAGTGGTCTGGGCAATGCCCAATTCTTGCGAACGTCGTGGAATTGACTGTTTTGTATCGTTTGCTACGAACGCCTGAATGGCAGCGATATTTTCGACACTTTGAGCAACCCGTTGTCTCACTGGCACACAACGAATATGTAGACTCAAATTTTTGCACTAAACTTGCTATTTTGTGATACTATGGCGATAATTACGACCGAAAATTACAGTTAACGCTCTTAAAGTTGCGATCACCGACTCCGAATTTCGGTAGTGAATTTTTATAATTTGCAGACGTTGTTCGTTCGCGTCAAAGAACTAAGAGATAAGGAAGCGGTGAAGTTGAACAGAAATGAAGTATTTTACAAATACAATGAAGTTAATGCAAATACATAAACATTTAAACAGGGCCACATTAGGTTATATCGTAAATAAAGGCGAAAACCTTTTGGTGTTCAGACGTATTTTTATTATTTAATTTTTATTGTATTTGAAATCATAGGTATTTTACAAAAAATGCCAAAAATACGGGACAAATTTTTTCCCGGCAGGACACTTAAAAAAATCTTACAAAATACGGCACGTCGCGTGAAATACGGCACATATGGTACGACTAGTCGTTCGGCTCATTAGCATATTTTCGGGTGCAAAAATTGTGTACCGGGTAAGCTAGTATTTAATATAGGATATCACTGTCATATATAAATTTTTGACCGAAAAAATAAGTCATATATTAACTTCTATTTTTAACCGAAAAATAAACATATTTTAACTGGTATTTTTGACCGAATAAATAAAAGTAAATAATAAAAAAAAAAAGAAAACAAAAAAAAAATCGGTAAAAATAACCATTATTTATTGACTTTTTTGAAGAAATTGATAACAGTTACGGTTAAATTAACTGATTAAAACTTATCTTCAATCAAAAAAAAAATTAGGGCCCTAATGTTTGCCACCCTAAGGAATAAATGCGCTCATGAAGCTGAACTTTTGTTTTGACAGAAGCTCTTGCACATGACTCATGCACACAAATGGCGGGAACCAACAAACTATAAAGCAAGATTACCTGTGAAACTAAACCTCTTTATTATGTGTTTTTTGTGAACTTTCACAACTTTTCACGGCACAACGCATGCTTATTTAATTTTTTATTTTATATATGTTCGTTTTAAAACAATTAATAGCGATGACAATCGCTAATTATTTAATATTTTATTGTTTTTTCACCACTCATTTTCTTTGTTTTGAGCTTATGTCAAAAAATCATGCTCTATCTCGGTTGAAAAATTCTTCAACACACGCATAGAATGTGTGAGTAGAACACCACTTTCTTATATTTTATTTCTATGGTTCGCGTACATTACCATGGTGAAAATGTTGAATTTACTGGTTAAATCTACAGCGACAGTTCGATGATTAGTGAAAGGGTGCGTTCAGAAATTTAATTCAAAGTTGTCAAGTCCCTATTGGAGAATCCTGTATTTCTTTATGTACTATATGAAATGAAAAAAATTAAAAAAAAGCTCAAGCCTGTGTTAGATAACACGGGCGCATAGGTCAGAGGTAGAATACGTTAGACATTAACAGCTTTATTTAATAGATTTCCTTAAACAACCTTTAAACGCTTGTTTAGTTACGCACTGTTTAAGGCTTTACGCAGCTTCTATGCAACCTTGCTAACATTGTTATTCATAAACATATTTTCATTTTCTGCTTATGATTGTAAGGTTTGTGTCTGAACTATAGAAAATCTCTACAAAAATTAAGAATTCCTATGGATTTACAATGGCCGCCGCATAAAAAAATGCTGCAAAGGGCGCATATGGAGCATGTCTTTGATATTAAAAGAAAAGACAAACAAAAATCATGGTTGTATTTACGTAATCCTTTAAACGCCAATTTCGGCGTTTAAGTTACGCAGCTCTTAAACAACTACGAAAAATGTTTATGAATAACGTTTTCTTGTGTAAAGCCCGTTTAAAGTTACGCTGCCTCTAAAATGTGTTTATGAATAAGGCTGTAAGACATTGAGGATGTCTTAAAGACGTGGCCAACTGGGTAAGCACAGTTTTGTTTCTCTGCTTCGCTTATCAATGTTGTGTATGTACACATCGTTCGCTACTTGGTCATTATACTTCTTCTCTTTCTCACACTGGTTCTGTGATGAACGCACAGATAATCGTACTGCTCTTACACATGATGTTATAATACATAAAATACAAAGCATATGAAAATTAATACAAAATTTGAAGGAGTTAAATTTTGATTTACTTATAGAATCAAAAAAATTATATGTAGCAATATGATTATTTAAATATAAATCAAAAGAAGACATATTAAATATGTTACGACCATACTTGAATTTTCTTCAATGCATGCATAAAGTATTAAAAACTTATAATGAAAGTGACAAACATTTTCTCAAAATTTTGTGCTCCAGATCAACACCCCCGTATAACGTATTCTACGTTAAAAAATTCCGGCGTCGTCAGGTCGTGAATATAGCAGCTTATGTAACAGAAATGTAATATCGTTGCATGGAATTATTACTCACTCAGGAGGAGAGATACGGTAAATTTTGTTTTACGACAGCATGGATGTGTTATTACGCTTCACAACTAAATTACAAATAAAATTCTTGTTGTCATGATTTCAGGGATGCAATCAGATAATGCAGTAAAAATGCTACAGTCATAAAAAGCCGTTGCATGGATTTTTAACTCTGTGACTACTGGTGCAACGGTAAATTTTAAGGAACGAAAATGAAGGTGAGGTCTTCGGGCATATGACAAAAATAAAAAAAAAAATTGTCGGCGTGTCAAAGACCCTCAGGGAACCGCCTAATGTGACGCATATGCATCACTTTTGCTGGATCAATTGAAATTAGAGCACAACCAATGGCGAAGCAAAAAAAAAAGCTAAAAGAAAAGCACCATCCCCAAATCCAACACCAACACCAACACCAACACCAACACCAACACCAACCTCAACACCAACACCAACACCAACACCAACATCAACATCAACACCAAAACCAATACCAACACTAACACCAACACCTACAACACCAACACCAACACCAACACCAACACCAACACCAACACCAACACCAACACCAACACCAACACCAACACCAACACCAACACCAACACCAACACCAACACCAATACCAATACCAACATCAACATCAACATCAACATCAACATCAACATTAACATCAACATCAACATCAACATCAACATCAACATCAACATCAACATCAACATCAGCATCAACATCAACATCAACATCAACATCAACATCAACATCAACATCAGCATCAACATCAACATCAACATCAACATCAACATCAACATCAACATCAACATCAACATCAACATCAACATCAACATCAACATCAACATCAACATCAATATCAACATTAACATCAACATCAACATCAACATCAACATCAACATCAACATCAACATCAACACCAACATCAACATCAACATCAACATCAACATCAACATCAACATTAAAAACAACAACAAGAAACTTCGTCACGTCAAAACCTACGGGTGTGTCCACGGCACAGCCAACTCTTTTTTTATATTCACTTTCTCTACAGATTTTCTAACAAGTTTTATATTAAAAGCTAAACAGGGCTTAATATTAAGCAATTCAGCATTGTTTTGCTCAAATATTTCAGATGAAATTTTCTTGGTACTTAAGCAATTTCTAGTTTTAAATGCCTTCCTCTGAAATTCTTAATATATTTTAGTCAAACTGCATGGAATACATGCCGACATTCCTTACCACGTCTTTTGCAACTCATACATTTTATTGGCAAACCAATGTAATTTGTTATCAAAATCCATTAAATTCTTCCTTCCTCCAGTCGAGCTTCATACATGAGGTTGGCACTCATTTACGTGCGCTTAATTTGTTGTAATTGTCCCTTGGTGCGAAGCCCAAAGGTATGCAATGTATTTTGCAGAATCACCAGAGAGGTCATATTAAGGCGAATAGCGCGCGTGCGATACCCGACCAACAAACACACACACTCACACACATTTATGTCCCAAGGCCATGGAGTATTACACTCATATGAAATAGCAACACCAGTAAGGACTTTGTTCAAATCCAACAGCAACAAAAACAAGGATTTCCACAGTTGTGAAGTTCGCAGATAAAGTATCTGTTGCTAGTACCTGTTCGAACCAAATTAATTCTTTCAAGTGTAATAATTGAAACGGATTTCGTAATTGTTAGCAAGGATAGTTGAGGGACGCGACATAATTAATTGCGCGTTGTTTCCAAGAAAAACAAGAATGCCGAGATATTAATTTGCTGCAAATGAGTTGAGGCTTTTATTATTTTGGTAGATGCTTGTAGCAAACAAAAAGTGCTGTTAAGAGAAAATTTGCATTTTTTTCAGGAAAAATTTAAAATATTTCTAAATCTATAAGTTACTCAATTTTCGAAAGGGCATAACTTTTATTTATAAAAAAATATATAATTATTCGAATGTGAATTTATTTTAGGGATTTTATTTATAATTCTGTGTGCACAAGCAATAATCGCTTAAGTCGACTTTAGTCAGAACTGAGTTATTTATATTTCTATATTCCTAAAATATATCGTCATATACACACAAAATATATCGTCATATACACACAAACTCTGTGGCGTCAGTGGCGTAGTATGATGTCAACGAACCTGGAGACCCGGGTTCGAACCCCAGCAGCCACAGAAAATTATTTGAATTTAAATAATTTTTCTGTACGGCCGCCACCTCTCTGCAGACAATGGCAAACCTCAGAAAGTAATCAAAATGCCTTGTAAAGCTTCTTGAGAACAAGAACATTCCGTTTATCGCCGTTCGGAGTCGGCGTTAAACCTGTAGGTCCGGTTCTCGGTCAATTGTGTACAAACTTAATAACACGCACAACACAATTGATCATAAGAAGCTAGGTCAAAGTCCTTTCAAGAGCTGAAATGGCCAGTTATTTATTTATTTTTTTACACACAAAATCTATAACTTATAGCGTAAGCCAGACCAAAGTTATGACACAAAAATCAATGAAGTTTTCATAGAATCATATTGCGATTAAAAACTTTGAACTATGATTTCTCAAAACATTATAATCTGACTTAAGCTATTTTTGTTTATTGATATAGAATTAAGTAGACGACTTTAGAATCTTTTTAAATATCTCATTCGTTTTTTTTTCTGCACTAAGAATTATACGAGGATTACTATAGGGTGCCCAAATAAGAACAATAAGAAAAGGAATTTAAATAAAACAACATCGGTGTAAGCAAGCAGTTGATCGTGCCATAAACCGCACCAAACAGTTAATCTTTGTGAATCTTTGTGGTTGCTTCAATAACGGCAATTTCGCTTGTGGACATAACCTCTAAACCAATAATGGTCGTCGTCCGAGAAAATGATTTTTTCAAATTAGCGAACTCACGGCATTATCTATCGTCATCCGGCTTTAATACTTGCGTCAGTCAGCACAATATTATACGGATGTAGTTCCAAATCCAACCTCAAATAATCCTAGTTGATATGGCGTTGTAAAATTCAGCTGGTCGGCGCTGAAGTTTGTCTTCATTTCGCACCAATCCTTGTCTGGGTGGTGGCTTAAGGTCCAAAACATGATACAATTATACAAGGTAGGAGTGACAACTTACTTTTTTCTCACCAGTACCTTGCACCGATTGTCAATTGCCTGTATATTTTGTTTTCTATTTTCTTTTCTTCTTTTTTCGTTCTCTAATTTATACTACTTTTGACAGTTAGCGCAAGACGAAAGAACTGTCACTCCTACCTTGTATAATTGTATCATGGTCCAAAATAATGTACTCACGCTCAAACTTTTCCATGGTGCGACGAATTGCCAGCGCACTGAAGCCATGATGACGACCGACCTCACGAGAAAATTCACGTTGAAATTTATGCTCAGTATAATTTGGTAAATTACCAAGCAAGGACTTATACCGGAACAATGTTTATAAATCGTAGAAATTTATTTCCAAAATACGCGTTTTGTTCGCCAAACTTACAGAACATTTCGCATACAATACATTTCTTAACCTTATATAACCTTAACGGTTATATTTATAAATAAGCAAAATTCCCTTATTTGGATGAGAACAGTGCTGAAGCGACTCTCCAGACTCCCTTACATCCAGAAAAAGTTAGTATCTGGTGTGGAGCATTGGTCCATATTTTTTCATAAATGAAGGTTATACCAACGTTACCATCAATGGTGAGCGCTACAGACAAATGATTCGCGACTTTTTTGATTCTCACGTCAATATCAATCGTCTAAGTGCAAAATGGTTCCATCAGGACGGTGCAAAAACCAATACAGCGCGTGAAACCAGATATTGGAAACAAACTATACGAAATAACAAAACCTATAGTTGCGTAAGCAAACAGTTTCACTCTCTTCTTATGTTTGGGAACCTGAACAGAATCAAAGCGATTAGCGATTGGCGACATTTTCAAGCAATAGAATGTATGAAAACGTATGAACACTAGGGCGTATCGAAAAATTTAGATCGTATTCTAAGAGGTCTCAAAAGTTGCATGGGGTTGGCAAGATCACCCAAAAAAAATTTTAAGGAAAAAAAGGATGTCTTCCTGCACCGCAAGGACAAAGTTGTTTTTTGAGGAAAACAGTAAAAAATAACGATCTTAAAATGCTTTGACTTTTAAAACAAAAACTACGTATGTCTTAAAGCAAAAGTAGGTATAGGCTTAAACTAAGAATATATTGGTAAACACGACGCCACTCACGATTTTTATCCACAGTGTCCTGTGGGAAGGATATTCGAAGCTAAAGTTGAAACCGAGATAGCACAGAACTTTTGATTGTTACCCAATAGTCTAATTTTTGGTGGTATTGATTATACTGTTAACGTTTTCCTTAAATTTGCCGAATTAATAATAAACATAACTTTTGCATATGCATATTCCTGTTTTTGAGAAATGTATACTTGAATGCAATTTTTTAACTTTTTCAAAAAAATGAATATAAGATTTTATAATGCTCAATTATAACTTTGCTCAATTTAGATTCTTCAAATGTTTCTTAACAACACCCTGTCTAAAAGGATTATTTTAAAATACCAGCTTAAGGCCACAATTTTATTTTCTGTTTTGATATTTTTTGATGAAATTGTTAAATTTCATGTTTGGAAGTATTTTTTTTTTTTTTTAAGTATCAAAATAGAAAATAAAATCGTGGCCTTAAGCTGGTATTTTAAATTAAAACTTTTAGACAAGGTGTTGTTCAGGAATATTTGAAGAATCCATATTGAGCAAAGTTTCTTCGGTACCATTTCTGGTACCCGAGATATAAAATCTTATATTCATTTTTTTGAAAAAGTTAAAAAATTGCATTCAAGTATACACTTCTCAAAAATAGGAAAAGGCATATGCAAAAATTATGCTAATTATTAATTCGGCAATTTTAAGGAATACGTAAACAGTATAATCAATGCATCAAAAGTTCTGTGCTATCTCGATTACAACTTTAGCTTCGAATATCCTTCACACAAGACACTGTGGATAAGAATCGTGAGTGGCATCGTGTTTACCAATATATTGTTAGTTTAAGCCTATACCTACTTTTGCTTTAAGACATACGTAGTTTTTTTTATAAAAGTCAAAGCATTTTAAGATCGTTATTTTTTACTGTTTTCCTCAAAAAACAACTTTGTCCTTGCGGTGCAGGAAGACATCCTTTTTTTCCTTAAAATTTTTTTTGGGTGATCTTGACAAACCCATGCAACTTTTGAGACCTCTTAGAATGTGAAATTCGAAAAAAAATTTTAATTCGATACGCCCTAATGAACACGTCCGAAATCAAATCGCTGGTCTTCGATCGCGACGAATATTCGCCAAATTAGAATCTATTCTATTTTTTCTCTGGCGACCTGGCGATCCTCTCTTTGAGTGGTGTCAAACATGATAAGTGTTGCCGTATTTTTCCTAACGATGGGGTACGTTCAGTGATATTTTCTTAAGTTTTATTATCTTCTGACATTGGTTGTCTATGTTTCTGTTTTCTTCATGTCAATTATGCATACACAAAACAAAACATTCGGACAATTCAGTCTGAATAGTTCGCCAATCGCTAATCGCTTTCATTCTGGACGTGTTCTGAGCGACTGGCGAGAAGAGAGGACCGCCGATCGCCAATCGCTTTGATTCTGTTCCGGCTCTGGCTCTTTGCTACATATAGAAATGTTGTCACGATAGCAACCACAACAAGAACCAAACAAATAAAACTGAATTGATTCAATTGAAGTAAAAATAATTGAATCAAATCGCAGCAACTGGTAAAGATCGAACTTTTTTTACATTTTCTCTCGCAATTCAAAAACATAGAGAGAAAAAGATTGTTGTGTTTTAATCTCAGATTTCTGCTTGCTTCGGTTTTTGGTGCTGTCAGATCAAAGATCGCTACAGATAGTTTACTTTGATTGTTTTTGTGCCCGTGACTCAAAAGCAAAATAGTGAGAGGAAATGTTTTCCATTCGAAATACAAAACATTTCATTTTGATTTTCTCACTCATCTCTACATGCTTCGGTTTGTGTTACTGCTTGAATCGAAGAGCAAAAACAAAAATAAAAAAGCTCAAGCCTGTGTTAGATAACACGGGCGCATAGGTCAGACGTAGAATACGTTAGTCATTAACAGCCTTATTCAATAGATTTCCTTAAACAACCTTTAAAAGCTTGTTTAGTTACGCACTGTTTAAGGCTTTACGCAGCTTCTATGCAACCTTGCTAACATTGTTATTCATAAACATTTTTTCATTTTCTGCTTATGATTGTAAGGTTTGTGTCTGAACTATAGAAAATCTCTACAAAAATTAAGAATTCCTATGGATTTACAATGGCCGCCGCATAAAAAAATGCTGCAAAGGGCGCATATGGAGCATGTCTTTGATATTAAAAGAAAAGACAAACAAAAATCATGGTTGTATTTACGTAACCTTTAAACGCCAATTTCGGCGTTTAAGTTACGCATCTCTTAAACAACTACGAAAAATTTTTATGAATAACGTTTTCTTGTTTAAAGCCCGTTTAAAGTTACGCTGCCTCTAAAATGTGTTTATGAATAAGGCTGTAAGACATTGAGGATGTCTTAAAGACGTGGCCAACTGTTGTTTCTCTGCTTCGCTTGTCAATGTTGTGTATGTACACATCGTTCGCTACTTGGTCATTATACTTCTTCTCTTTCTCACACTGGTTCTGTGATGAACACACAGATAATCGTACTGCTCTTACACATGATGTTATAATACATAAAATACAAAGCATATGAAAATTAATACAAAATTTGAAGGAGTTAAATTTTGATTTACTTATAGAATCAAAAAAATTATATGTAGCAATATGATTATTTAAATATAAATCAAAAGAAGACATATTAAATATGTTACGACCATACTTGAATTTTCTTCAATGCATGCATAAAGTATTAAAAACTTATAATGAAAGTGACAAACATTTTCTCAAAATTTTGTGCTCCAGATCAACACCCCCGTATAACGTATTCTACGTTAAAAATGAACCTTTTGCAATCTTAAGAAGAAACAAACAGAACAGAACAGAAAACTACTTTTCTTCCGAGTTTTTTACGATCCTTACTTTATTTTTTTTACTTTTGGTTACCGAATCATATCAAGAAATGGGTCTGCCAATTGGCTACCTAGGTCATGTGATTCGACTCCATAAGACTCATTTTTGTGGCGGTACGTCAAACCAGTTATGACTGACCAGTTGGAAAAAAAAACTGGTGCAAAATTGGATTGACAGGAGGATCTTCATAAGATCTTAATAAGTCGCGGTGGTCATATGTCCGAAATTGTGTTCAAACACTAAATGCCATAAAATTTGCGAACTAATAAAGTCGAAATATTGGCCATTTCATTAATTTTTTCTATGTTTTATACGAAAGAAGAGTACATGCCTCTAAAAACACACGTTATTTCAAATTTCCTTATGGACGTTACAAAAGCTGTAACATTGATAATATACCATTTAAGTAATGGGTGTTTTTTTTAGGGGTTTGTTTTTCGAATAGAGATAAAACTGGCATTTTGTGGTCAAATCTGGCAACTCTAATGTCATTTATGTTCAGTTTGGTTTGCCATTTCATCATGAACAGGTTGACAAAAGAACAACGCTTGCAAATCGTGCAAATTTATTTCGAAAATAATGGTTCAGTTCGCGAAGTTTACCGCAAGCTCCGTCCATTTTATGGTCGACATAATCGTCCATCAGAGCAATTAATTCGGTTAACAATGGGTCGTTTTCGCACTACGTTTACTCTATGTGATAATACGCATCCGCAGAGACGTCAAACAGTGCACACCGAAGAAACAATTGCCGCTGTAGAGCAAAATGTTGAAGAGGACCCGAATGAATCGATTCGCCACCGTGCACAGCAATTGGAGCTTTGTCCATCAACTTTATGGAAGATTTTGCGCAAAGATCTTGGCTTGCGACCTTACAAAATCCAGCTTGTGCAAGAATTAAAGCCGCGAGACCATGCAATCGTCGTGATTTTGGTGTATGGGCCGAAAATGAGATTGATCTCGATGCTGATTTTCATCGCAAAATTTTGTTCAGTGATGAGGCTCATTTTTGGTTGAATGGCTACGTCAACAAGCAAAATTGCCGCATTTGGAGTGAAGAGAATCCACATGAGATCCTTGAGACGCCATTACATCCACAAAAACTGACTGTTTGGTGTGCTCTATGGGCTGGTGGAGTCATTGGGCCATACTTCTTCCGAAATAATGCTGGAGAGTCATTTAACGTTAATGGAGACCGGTATAGAGCCATGATAACCGACTATTTTGTTCCCGAATTGGATGGCATGAATGTGGATGAGTTGTGGTTCCAACAAGACGGCGCTACATGCCACACAGCGCACGTCACAATCGATTTATTGAAGGAAACATTCGATGAGCGCATAATTTCGCGGAATGGACCTGTCAATTGGCCACCAAGATCGTGTGATTTGACACCATTGGATTATTTTCTTTGGGGATATGTGAAGTCGCTCGTCTACGCCAAGAAACCAGAAACGTTAGGGGACTTGGAGGCCAACATTCGTGGCGTTATTGCCGACATACGGCCCCATATGCTCGAAAAAGTGGTTGAAAATTGGACCTGTAGAATTGGCTTTATTCGAGCCAGCCACGGTGGCCACATGCCCGAAATCATATTTTAACATTAATGGCATAAAATTATCCTTCCAATAAAGCCAAATTGATGGACATTAAAACGATTTTCTTGTGTTTTATTTCAATTCGAAGTTCTATACCTCTAAAAAAAACACCCTGTAGTACGCGTGGTGGTATAAAGATGTTACTGGTATTCACGATAACATAACTATATTAATAGTTTTATTGCAATTGAATTTATATGCCATGGATTGTGAACGTTCTTCTCAGCCTTACTTTGCAAAGCAAGAAAAAAATCCTAGTTAATTGAACTTGAGCACTCATATCAATCGTATCCACTTGCAATGTCGCAACTCCTTACTTATCTCTATCTCAACTTTATCCTTAAAATAAGCCGTACATACACATATGTCTTGATATAGTTTTTTCCCTTCGACTATTGTTTTCATTCCATTTTCATAAAAGTCTTAATTTTAATTTTAAAAAGTTAAATTATTTGTATAGACAAACCATTAGAGTAATGCACAGTGTACGTAAGCTGCCTTTAAAGTCTTGCGCCTCGGCAACACTATAAATTTTGACAGTTCCATTCAAAATTCAAACGTAGTCACAACGTTTTAGTGTACGTGCATTTATTGTGTTGTTTACAGTGGTTTGAAAATTGTTTTTCAGCAAAAAAATGGAATTAACACGGGAACATTTTCGTGTGGTGATTTTTAATGATACAGGGTGGCGCAAGAATCGTGCTACAAAAACAAAACGTAATAACTTTATTTTTTGTGTGAGTAATCGGCTTATTTTTTTTTTATTTTGCAGATTAGTATTTAGATTTACTAAAATGGATGCTTGGGATACCGAAAAGAGGATTTGGGTAGTGCAGCGGTACCATACTTTGCAGTCCATCATTTCCGTCCAAAGGGAATTTAGGAGGGAGTTTGGCGGCACTCCCCCGAGTAGATGGACCATTATGAGGTTGGTAAACATGTTTGCCGAATCTGGAAGCATCGCACGCAGACCGTACCATCGAGATCCCTATGTTCGGGTGCAAGACACAATCGCGGCTGTAGCATCGGCAATTCAGGCAAATCCACGCGTTTCCACACGAAACTTATCGGCGCAAATTGGAGTTAGCAGACGGTCATTACAACGGATAATTCAAGATGACTTAAACTTGTTTCCATACAAACTCCAAATTACAAGCAAATTAAACCCTCTGGATTTGCCTATTCGTCTGGAATTTTGCCAAAAAATTTTTCAAATGGCCGAAGAAGACAACAACTTAATAAATTGCTTGTTTATGTCTGATGAAGCCCATTTTGATCTAAACGGCAATGTAAACAAGCAAAATTGCCGTATATGGAGTGAATCTAATCCAGAAATACTCCATGAGACGGAACTGCACCCAGAACGTGTGACTGTGAGGTGCGCAGTTTCATCAAGGTGCATTGTCGGGCCATACTTCTTCGAGGAAAACGGTGTAACAGTAACCGTAAATGGGGACCGTTATTTAAACATGTTGAAGGAGTTTTTTACCCAGAACTGCGGCGAAGACGTATCCCTTTTAACAGCATTTGGTTCCAGCAAGATGGAGCAAGTTCACATATAGCCAGACCGGTTATGGCGGAGCTCCAACGAAAATTTCCAAATAAATTAATATCCAGAAACACCACTTTCCGCTGGCCCCCAAGGTCACCTGACCTCACCGCGCCAGACTTTTTTTTATGGGGTTATGTCAAGCAAGAGGTGTATAAAACGAAACCAAGGAATTTGACTGAATTGAAGCAGTCCATTACAACAATAATTGAGGCGATCCCGACAGCTACCCTCCAGGCCACAATGAATAATTTTCTGATCAGGTGTCGCATATGCGTGAATGAGCATGGAGGTCATTTACGGTCTATCATTTTCAAAACCAATTAGTTAAATAAAATAAAATTGAATTATCTATACAAAAAAAGAAAAAAAAAATTAAATACATTGATTAGAAAAAAAGTTATAACGTTTTGTTCTTGTAGCACGATTCGTGCGCCACCCTGTATTAGACGTAGATTGAGAAGAAAATAATGCATCGATCAACTTAGTTCGACTTTTGGTACCAGATCCAGCTACTGTAAGACACGGGTTCAATGAGTTCGAGCGTATTCATTGTTTCCTCCTAGACGAATTTCGTAAAGGTCATCCAAGAACGGCCAATGACTTTTTCTTGTTCTCTTACATTTAGAAAAAGATGTGTAGCGACTGTTTTTCTACTTCCGAACCGGTCGATGAGGCCTTCAAAAACCTGGTTTCGGAGGTATCAACTTCAGAGTGGCAAAGCTATTTCAAACATTTCATCAAGCGAATGCAAAAGTGTAACTGACGTTCATCTTACAATGATGTCTATAAGACAATCTTTTCTGAGTTTTAATTATATTTGCCCATAAAGTGTTCATAATTAAGACTCTTTTCTGAATCATCATTATAAGCGTTTATAAAGTCTTCATAATGAAAACTCTTTTTGAGTTCCAATTATGAGCGCTTTTAATGTCGTCAGAAATTTACGACTTTTTTTAGTCATTTCGGAATAAATTAATATCAAAAACGAAGTTGGCTGTATCGTGGACCGTGCGTTTTAACGTTACAGCGTATCGTTATTCTTGTCCCTTTCCTTTACTTTCATCCCAAACTTGTCTTAATCCCTATCAAACTCTCGGTTTAATTCATGCTCAAATTCCTTACCTTAATCTAGTTCAAATTCCTTTCCTAATCCTTGTTCCTTTTATTTTCCCAACCCTTGATCTAAATTTTGTCCTTAGTGTGTCCAAATCTTTGTTCAATTCCTTGTTTTATTTCTTGTTATTTTCCAAATCTTGTCCTAAATATTGTTTTAGGTGTGTCCAAATCGTTGTTTTGTTCGATTTAGCCATGTCCGTCTGTCCGTCTGTCTGTATGTGATCACGATTACAGCCGTAATGTTCAAGCTATCATCACGAAATTCGCTATTTAAGCTTATATCTAAAAAATAAAGGTCAAGTTCGAAAATGAGCCAAATCGGATGAAAACCACGCCTACCTCCCATACAAAGTGACTTTATCAAAACGGTAAAATCTCTTAGAATTCCACAAAAATTAATAAATAGACTTGAAATTTTGCACATGAGCTTTGCTATTTAATATACACACTGAATATGCCTGTGTGTGTAAACCACGCCTACCTCCCATGCAAAGTGTTGTTATTGTTTTTTAACTGTTGCGCTCACTACTTGGTAAAGTGTATAAATTAAACCCTATAAGCACATTTTTTTTTTGTTTCTATACATATATTGCTCAATTGCTCAATTCTGTAAAGAATAATCATGGACTATTTTTCTGCAGAAAATATTGCTGCTTGTTCCCTTAACGAGCTTTGCAGAAGCCAGAATATTCTGAACCCCATGTTCAGCTGTTCTGGTCCATGTGAGCAAATGTTTCATGCTAATTGTGCGGGTATCTCCAAATCGTGCTTAGACGATTTAATGTCTGTCCGGTCTGGTCTTCGCTGGTACTGTGCTTCGTGCAGGGCCCTTTCCCCAGATGAGCTTTATTCTAAAATCAAGCTTTTTGGTGAAAGTCTCAACTTGCTAAATAACAATTTTAGGGATATTGTTACATTTTTTAGCGAAGTTAGTGCCGCACCCAGTATCAGCGTCTACGATGAATGTACTTCACCGGAAAAAATTTCGCCTTCTTTGTCTCAGACAATCTCTTCCGGGACACAAACAAACATTCAGTCTGAAGAAGACCAGAATATTTCTAAAAAGAAGAGGAAAAATAAAAATAAAAATAAAAATAATACGCGTCGTATGACGTCTTCAAACCTTCCTCAGGCTAAGCAGCCCTCAGCTATGCCTGCAATAAACGATACTACAATTATTTCTTCACCTCCTTCTTATACTCCTCCATTGGCTAATAGTCCAAATTTGATTTCAACCGAGCCCAATAACCCAATAATTAATTTAAGGGCAGTGTCGAGGCGAAAACTCTTATTCATTTCGCGTCTTCAGCCCGACACAACATCTGAAAATGTATTGACGTTTGTCAAACAAAACATTTTATTTAGACAAAATGCATTCTGTTCATGCAAAAAAATTGGCAACAAGCCTTCCCACGCCTCCTTTATTCTAACGGTTGCAGCTGAAGAGTTTGCATCTGTTCTTAACTCTAAAAAGTGGGCCGATAATATTCTCGTTTCTGAGTTTACGCCTAAAAATAAGTCTAGAAGGACGAATAAAATCGCCCATCAGACCCAAAAAAACTAAATAGATTATCCCTTTACTATCAAAATGTAAGGGGATTACGTTCTAAAACACGCGACATATTTTTGGCGTCTCAGAATTTCTCTGAGGATATTATCGCGTTAACAGAAACATGGCTGAACGGAAGCATTATTGACTTGGAACTGTTTGACAATAGTTTTCAAGTTTTTAGAAGGGACAGACACACTGACAATTTTTCTGCTGTTGGTGGTGGTGTCCTTTTAGCTGTAAGGAATTCCTTTGTCAGTTCCTTAATTGATATTCCCTGCTCTTCTAATATCGAACTTTTATGCGTTAAGGTGTTACATTGTAATTCCAATGTATATGTTATTAATGCATATGTTCCCCCAAAGAGCAGTGCAGAAGTCTATGCAAGCCTTGCGGATTGCATAGAATATATAATAAATCTACTTGACGTTAATGACGACATTTTACTGTTGGGCGATTTCAATCTGCCTGACTTAAAATGGCATTCTTCCGACGATGATACATATTTTTGTGCATCAAATTCGAAGACTCGCCAAGAACATATATTTGTTGACAATATATGTTCTGACTTACAACAAGTTAGTTGTATTTATAATAGTCTTGAAAGACTTCTTGACCTGGTCTTAACTACAGACAGCAACAATGTGATTGTTAAGAGGGCCTTCCATGCTCTGACTATTGTAGACGAATACCATCCACCATTGAGCATTTGGTATAAATCGGACAGAGAGAACATAGTAAAATCGAGTTCAATCGATAAAGTTTATGAATTCAATTTTAAAAAAGCTGACTTTTTGAAGTTGAATCATTTACTTCATAACAAACTAAATGTTATTTTAGAGTACTTAAATGGAAATAACCTTGATGATTCCATAAGTTTTTTTTATACGGAGCTCTTTATTGTGTTCTCTCAATCCGTACCATATAGCCTCAAATTTGCGAAAAACTGTGCGTACCCTTGGTACACAAAGGATTTAAAAACTCTTCGCAACAACAGGAATAGGGCTTGGAAGAAATATGTCTGTAGTTTAGACTCAAATGACCTGGAAACCTACAAACGTTTGTTTCTGGAATTTGAAAATACCTCAGCTGCATTATATAATGAATATTTAGACAATATAAAGCTGAGAATACTGTCTGATCCAAAAAAGTTTTGGGGATTCATAAATACAAAGAAGAAATCCGATGGATTCCCTTCATCATTCAAAACTGTTGATGGAATTACTGACGATCCCGTCATTATTTGTAGTTTATTTGCAAATCTTTTTAAAGAGTCATTTTGTTCGGATTCTTTTGATCCTGATGAGGGGTATTTTGAATATATGAATTCTACTCCCAGAGTTTCTTTGGACTCTTTATCCTTTACCTCAGAGGATATTTTAAAATATATTAGTTCTATCGATGAAGATTTTAGCGCTGGACCTGATGGAATTCCTGCCGCAGTGTTAACTCAATGCGGTTCAATTTTGTGTCAACCACTCTCTTTGTTATTTAATAAATCTATAAACGAAAGTTATTTTCCACTGTTTTGGAAAAAATCATTTATTAGTCCTATTTTTAAAAAAGGTTGCAGGAATGATGTTATTAATTACAGGCCCATTGCTAAACTGTCATCGATTCCAAAACTTTTTGAGCGAATCGTGTATGATCGGGTAAAAGTTCACTGTCGTGAAGTCATAACAACTCGTCAGCATGGTTTTGTTAATGGCAGATCTACGGTATCTAATCTGCTCGATTTTACAACGTTTTGCTTAAACACCATTGAATCTGGTTGCCAGGTCGACTGCATCTACACTGATTTTAGCAAGGCTTTTGATAAGTTACCACACAATTTAATTCTATTTAAACTTAAGTCCATTGGATTTCCACAATATTTTGTAAACTGGATTAAATCGTATTTGACAGACCGTTCTTATCAAATACGATTCCGAGGGGTTTTGTCTACTGAGTTTATTGCGTTATCAGGTGTTCCTCAAGGAAGTCACCTAGGTCCACTTCTGTTTATTTTAGCCATTAATGATGTGACCCATATCATTAAAAACTCTCATCTGCTTATTTATGCGGATGACATGAAAATATACAGAAAAATAAATTCTCAAGACAATTCAGCCCTACTCCAGTCCGATCTGAAATCTTTTGAAGTTTGGTGTTCTAAAAATAATATGTTTCTTAATCCAGATAAATGCCAAACTATGACCTTTTCGCGAAAAAGGAATAATTTAGTTTTTGATTATAAGATAAAAGATACTGCTTTATGTCGTGTGGATGTCGTTAAAGATCTGGGAATATGTATGGATTCTAAGCTTACCTTTAACATTCATATTGATAACATTTGTAAAAAAGCATCTTCTATGCTTGGATTTATTAAACGCTGGGCCAAGGAATTCAATAGCATGATTACGACTACAACGTTGTATTATGCAATAGTGCGTCCTCACTTGGAGTACGCAAGTCAAGTTTGGTCTCCAAGTTACAATGTGAATGTTGATCGAATAGAGAGAATCCAAAAATGCTTTGTTAGGTTTGCCCTAAGGGGCTTGAATGGATTTGACATTTTAAACCTTCCTCCATATGAGGATCGCTTAAAACTTTTAAAAATGCAATCATTGAGTGAGCGAAGGAAGTCTGCTGATATCGTCTATTTGCACCAACTCATAACCGGTGTATTCGATTCTCCAGAACTTCTTTCTCTTATTAATTTTAACTCTAATCGTAGAAGTAGTAGAAATTCTAACAATTTAATTTACTTGCCATTTAGTAGAACAAATTATATGTTAACTGCTCCTTTAAACCGTATGAGTAAATTAGTTAACAATTGTAGCTTTTTTGATGTTAACTTGTCTAAAGGTCAACTCAAGAGTAGATTAAAAACTATTGTGTAATTGCATGGCTAGTCGTGTCGTCTTGTGTTGTCCTTGAGCCCAACCATATTTTGGTGGGTAAATTTTTCTCACATTAACTTATTACGAGCCACTAGTATCAATTTCATTGAATTTCAAAGATTTTTGGATTGTAACTTTTAATACGTTAATGATGAGAATGTGCGAAAAAGCTGTAGTAGCTAAACTCGATTGTTATTGCATGTTAAAAAAGTGACTTTATCAAAAATGTAAAATCTCCTTAAATTCCACAAAAATTAATGTATGGACTTGAAATTTTGCATATGAACTTTGATATGTAACATGTACACTGTGTATGAAATTCACTTTTTTTTCACTTTATCAAAAAAAAACACAGGTGCGTCACTGGACACACGAGAGAAGCGAAGCATTTTCGCAATTTCAAAGATTTGAGAATTTAATGCCTTTTTTCGATTAAAATAATTTTTGAATTGAAAACTTTAAAATAACGAAGTTTTTCGTTTTTGTATGGGAGCACCCGTAAGGAGAGGTCGGAGGGGATAGGTCCTCAAGGGAAAAATGTTCCCTTTGCAAAAATAATGGGGGTTGATAATACATATTATTCCTCTCCGGCCCTCCTGTTCAGTTGTAGGGAATAAATATACAAAACTCATTAAATTTGTTTGTAGCGTAACGACATCTAGTAGTAAGTAGAAGCAACATTTGTGTTTTTTAGTACTCTTGTTTGTATAGCCAATACACAATCTATAGTGGTTATTGTGTATTGGCTAATGGTTATTGTAGGAGATGAAGGCTTGTAGCCAATACAATTCCTATAAATAGATTATTTTGATCTACTGCAACCATAGCTTTAGTTAATTCTTGATATTGAATCAGCAATATTTACCAACAAGGGGTCTTGGTGCGATGGCTTAAGCTTTAAACTATCAGTCGACGGGCATGAGTTCAATTCCTGCAGCGGACAAGAAATTATTTTTAATTTAACATTTTCTGGTTCAATTGATGCAAGCAAAAAACAATATCAATTCTAAGAAAAAAGTGTCGTTTTTTCTGATTTCACTCGAGCAAATCGCAGAACGAGGCGTAAAAAGCTTCGCTTCAAAAAAAGAGAATATTTTCTGTTAAAACTATGACGAAAATGTTTTTACAAATAAAAATTTTTTTGACTGCTTAAGACTTTGAATATGTTTCAATTCGGACGTAGGGGTATTTTAACTTCGGCCTAGTCGAAGATCATTTCTTACTAGCTTTTTTTTATCTTTGTTTTATTCCTGATTTTGTTTTGTCTTGTCTTAATACTTGTCGTCATTGTTTTTTACTTTAGCTTTTTTTGTTTTATTTCTATTTTTGCTATTGTATTTGGTGCATTAAGGTTACTTTGAGAGATGCCTGAGATTCTTCATGACATCATTATTTTTATTTATTTATTTGTATTATGGGACCGAAAACCTCAACTTAACTGTCGTTCCATAACATATATTTTAGCGCCAATAGTCACGGAGTTATAATTCTATGCAACGTTTTCACATTGTTCTTGCATTTTTAGTGCATTTAAGGGTTGCCACCGTGTTGTCGTGGCTGCAATTTTTTTTTTTTTTAATTTTAGTTATGAGGTCGAAGAACCTTTCTTGCTGTCACAAAAGTATACAATTTTTTTTAGCAATATTGCAAAAGTATTGCATTTTCGTTGCATAAGTTATTACCTACATGAATTGACGATTCATTACTTTATTTTTGTCGTAAGGCTAAGTACTCTTTATTTGTGTTTAATAACATTTACCAAAGTGCATATACTCACCGAATAATAAGTCGATGCAACGCCGTGGCATGATTGCAGCATTTTTTATTTTGAAGCGGCTCTCTCCGCGGTCTTATGACGTCATGCATTTTTTTGTTTATTTTTGTCGTAAGAGCTCGTAATCAGCCTTTACTGACGTGTAATAATTTTTACCGTAGCAGCAATGCATAGCGTGTTATAATTCTATATAACAAATGTCCAGTTGCATTGCTCATGCAGCTCCCTCCCCGTCGCGAAGTCGTTTTTAATTTAATTTTTATATCTATCATAAAGTGAAAGAATTATACTTTATTGCCGTACCATCATTTTTATCATACAACCCACAGTGAGCGAGCAACAATTCTATGCAACGTCGATGCATTTTAAAAAAAATGCCTTTTTAAACTTTCTTGGAAACCTGTGCGTTACAACGCAACGTTGACACATTAAAATACAATTTACTACTTTTATAAAATAAGCTTAGAGTTTTTGTTGTAAATTATTGAAAAAGGCATCACAAATATATTACATCGTGAACACCTATTATTATGTATTCATCACTGCAATGTAAAGAAAATATATTTCACCCTTTTCAAAGAAAAAATTTTAGATAAATTATGTAGATACATTCAGAGTAGGCATTCAGAGAAAAAACTTACCTGAATTCAAGGTCAGCCAGATATTTCTGTAGAGGTAATCACGATGTGGAATACCTATTTGCTCTCGAATTATAACTTCGTTGAGGGTAAATTTCATGATTCCTTATTGACGTCATAGTTTTTATTTAACAAGAAAACTGAAACAAACATTCATTAAATATCGTTAAAAATAACGTAATAATCACAAAAACAAAAGCAAATAATAAATTATCAATAAATCGATATCAGCTTTTTTCGTATTAATAAAAACATTTTATTGCTTTGCTTGACAACGTTTCAAAATCAAAGAAAGAAGAAATTTTAAACGCAAGATAGTGTTAAAAAATATGTATTTTCCGTTCACAGCCTTATCATTTGACTGCAATTTTGATCCTAGTGCATATCCTTTGGCTCCACATAATAATCTTTTCCATCGAGCTTACATACATATAAAAAACTAAGATAATCTTAAGCAAAAAAGTTGCAGACGAAAAGGAAAATGCGCCAAAGACAACAGTAAATATATAGCAAAACAAATATAATTCACGAAATTGCCGGCAGCTGGCAGACAAGGCGATCACTCGATGACGCCAGGAGTAGTAGGAACAGCTAGAGGCAGCCAGCAAGTGTTTCATTTTTAATATTACTAAAAGGTTTTCGCTACCACGACTGTTTGCCTTTTTTCTTCTACTTCTTATTCCTCTTCTTCTTCTTCTTCGAATACTTCTGCATCCCAACACCTTGATGTAAACTAATACAAAATAGTAAAATGGACACAACTAGCAGGGTAGGAAACAAAAAACGCTGCGTTTGATGGAAGAACTTCGCGTAAGGACGAAAAAAGCAAAAGTTAAAAGGAAGAAAAAAAAAGAAATATTTGATGTGAGCAAATATTGAAATTTTCTTATATTATTGGGGGCAACAAAATACAAATAACGCGAAGAAAAAGGAAATTATGTAGCATACTTTGGAGCGCTTGTTTTTATTATTTTTTTTTATTTTTTATTTTTGTGTCTGCTACGTGAAACTATTGACTTTTGTAGGTCGTCGTTATGCAACACTTTCCTTGCAATTGCATGTTGTTGTAGTTTTTTTTTACGGCGTGCTGATATCCTTTTTTAATCTATAAATTTCTTCTTATTGACTATCGAAGCTTATAGATGCAATGATTAAAAAGCAAAAAAAAATTCAAACGAATTTTTGCAGTTTTTATTTTTACGCTATTGAACACTGGTCTTTTTAAAGCTATTCCACAATCTTTTGAAGTGTTGCCTTAGTTGCTACATTTTCGGAATTGATTGATTGAAATTGAAAGCTGAGTTGTTTGCTCTGGCTTTAAGAGTTGCTTTGATCTACTTTAGCGGAAAATTATAAGGATATTCCTAAGCTACAGTAAAGCGCATAAGTATAGAACTCTTCAGATTTTATCAGTTTAAAATGCTCTATAAAAATACGCATCATCATTATCATTAGAAATAAAAAAAAAAAGAAAAAAAAATAATATCCAAAAAAAGAAAAACAATAAAGCGTTGACATAATCATTAATCAACAGCAAAATCCTCTTTATCCATTCATTATGCCAACAGGGTTGCCAGATCTTGACACTTGCGTCTCAAAATAGGTTAACTGAAAATATAAAAAGCAGCGTATTTTTAAATATTTTACAGTTTTACTGTTGTTGTTGTTGTTGTTTATTTTTATTAAGTGCAGATTGTCAGCCAACTTGCTGTGATAATGTCGACGACTTTGCTGAAGAGAAGCGTGGATGAGATAAAATAATGACAGGATAATGCTAAATGCCACAAGAGTCAATTTGCTAAATGAAAAAAGGCGTTAATGCCAAATAAGAAAAAAAAAAACGAAAATAGAAAAAACAAGCACACTTAAAAGTTAAATCACTGTCATCGCATACACAACATCCACCCCTACTCCACCCAGTTGAGCACCCATAATCCAAGGGTAAAAAAATTCTTAAGTTGACTTTGGTGAATGACAATCTTGCACCCCTCTTATGTGGCATTTTGTTGGGATGGATTGTTGTTTAAACTAAAAATAAAATTAAAAAAAAAAACAACACGCTACATTAGCGCACCGCATTACCATCCAGTATATATAGCTGCGCGCTTTTTTTTAATAGCTTCTCCACCAACAACATTTAAGCATTTTTTACGCTTTTCGCCATTTAAGCTGCTTTGAATGTTGTAGCTGTCAGCGTGCATTTTGGCGCTCACGCTTGAAAATAAGCTGTCATCTTGCCACCACATTTATTGCTTCATGTAGCGTGCAGCTTACAGACAACAACAACCTGCATACATAGAATATTTTCTGCGAATTTCAAGGAACCAATTGCGTCATATGTGACAGCATTAAAGAAAGTTTTCGGAAGATGTTTGTTGTAAGGTTTGGAGAAAAATAATTGAAATAACGTGACTTATTTTCAGAGTAAATTCCAACTTGAAGTCTGCGGTTAATAAGAGAAATTAGATTTTGATCTCTTGGGAACGGTTTTTATTTCATTATTTGATTATTGACATGACAGCGTTTTTGAGATGATGAAAAAGCGTTGGGCACCCTTCCAACTTCTTCAAAATGTAGGAGTGTATTATGTTTCCTATGACACTTTAGACATGTACCTGATGAGCACGACTTGGCATTGTGACCGTTTTTGAAGCAGTTGTTGTACAGCATTCAGGCGTTGCTTTGGCGTCATTTTAAGGAATTCATGACAACTGAAGAGCATGTGATTTTGTTTACAGATGATGTACATTTGATTCATAGATATTGACACGCTCATGCTTGAACTTGTTGCATACTTGATCGGTACTGTCCTTGCTTGTTCTGGCACCAAGAACTTCTAGTGATTGAAAGCACAGGTTTAAGAACTTTAGGAACGTGTCTAGTGTAGGCATTTCTAATGGTTGGGACATGATTGTTCCCAAAATGCATGAGTTATTCTGCTGAGATGGTGGGTCAGGATGTACAATAAGATTGGGTCTCAATTTTCTGTTTTTAGGCCTAGATTTTGAAGGCTAAGAATGAATTCCATAGTATTATTGTGGAGCAGCTTGATTAATGCTGCACTTTCAGCGTTGGATGTTGGTTGCGTGAGTAATCTTCTTAATGATGCATTAATCAGCATTCGGGGATTTTTTCATACCGTTCACTGATTACCTTCGAAGCTGCTTTGTAATTGACTGCAGATGCTGTGAAGTGCTGAATTAATCTCGCAGCTTCGTAGTTGTAGTCGCCAGATAACTAGATTTTTTGATACAGCTCTTGGGCTGTTTTCCAGTGCATTTCTGCTGTCTTTGCCTGCATTGCGTAATAGTGTGACGTTTGGTGTGTCACACTGTTAAGCACTTGGGTTAGCACTTTGCTTGCTATGTCGATTGATCGTTTTTACTTTTCAATCAATGAACACAGCCGACTTGCCGGACTTGTGGTGGCCGTTGTCTCGGTGTTTGCCAGGGAATTTTTGTTGCTGGCACCCTGCTGGGCTGCTGCCTGCTTGAGTTTTGCCTAGTAACTCAAGTCGGTGGATTTCGCTCTGAAATATGTTCTGGTATTCAGTTGCTATTTTCTTCATCTTGTAATAATCATTTGTGAAGTATTCGTAGTCCATAGAAAGATTGCCAAGACTCCGGAGCTTGAAGTCATTCTGTTCGAAACGTTCCCAAGCCTTATCGATTTTCTAGAGTCGTTCATGAAAGTACTCAATTGTCTTTTTCCTTTCTGCTGAATCCTTCTTGAAGTTTATGATGATTCGTTGAATTTCCTTACCCGTGTTCTTCAGAATATCCATAAACTCACTGAAAATAGCCCTGATTATGTTTCACCAAAAACTGTTTATGCTCTGAGTCGGGAACGCGCCGTACTTTTTGAGCCGCATTTTAATGATTTAAAATTTTACGTGTTTAACTGAAGGATGTGTGTCCTTCACGGTATCATCAAAATATATATATGTTCAGCGATTTGTGTTGGGTGAAACACTTAAAACAACATAATGTGCATTGTTTGGTTTTTTCAGCTTTTGGGATTTGGGTAAAACATTGAAAACCACCGAAAATTATTCATTCAAACAACAATATTTTTTTTTTTAATATTCGCCTTAATGACACTGTTGGCACTGGTGGGCATATACACTGGTGGGCAAATACTCTGCCGTATTATCTTCAAACTAAACTTTTTCAATGGTTTTCTTCAGCTCTACCATGGTTTTGGGCTTCAATTTGGTCATTTTGGCTCCCATTAGACCCCGAATATTTTCTATTGGATTGAGGTCCGGGCTGTTTCCTGACCAGTCTAATAAAGTAATGCCCAGATCATCCTTAAATTTTGCAATCTGAAACATAAAAAAGGACGAATTAACTCAAAAACGTGGTGAGGATATGAGGAATTCAAGTTTTTATTTACCGAGTGAGCTCTATGGCAAGGAGCAGAATCGTCTAAGCTTGGGATACGCCCGATGAAAATTATTTCTTCGTATTTTTTGGCATTCACGGTACCCTCTAGTATTGAAATTGCATCCACTTTGTATTTGGAAATGAATCCCCATACCATGTCATAGGGTGAATGCTTGATGGTGGGAAGGACGCAATTTTTCTGAAAGCGGTCATCTACTCCACGGCGCACAGTGCGAAAACCATCCGGTCCTATGAGGTTGAATTTAGATTCATCTGAGAATACGACTCTTGATCAGTCAGATTCAGTCCAATTTTTTTTTTTTTTTTTTTTGTTTTTAGCCCAGTCAAGTCGTTATTCCTTATTGTTTTTTTTTTTTATTAAAAGTGGTTTTTTGCAGATTTTCTGGCCAACATACCCATATCTTTCAGCAGATATTGGGCTGTTCGTGTAGATCTATTAATTTGATGTGATTGCTATACCTCTGCTCTAATATCACCTGCATTTTTGAAGTCATCTGAAATACATATTTTTAATATAATCCGGTCTTCCTTTGGATTGGTGCACTTCTTCCCTCCAGAGCTTTTTTTCTCTCCAATTGATCAGTTTCCCGATATTTTTTCAAAAAACTGAACTTTCATTAAACTGTATTTTAGCCGCTATCCTACGAACAGGATAGCTATTAATATTGGCTAGAGCAATAATAATGCCCTTCTGAATTTGTGACAACTGGGTTCCTCTTACCATGATATTAACTGTACCACTTTCCAAAATTCAATAAAAAAACTTTATTCAAATAAAGCACACACAAAATTTTGAAAAATTCATAAAAAAGAGGAAAATCCAAAAAAAAAAAAATAAAAACAAAACAAATAATCGCTCTTAGTTTATATTCGGAGATCTCCCAACAACGTAAACTTTAAACTTCTAGTATTATGTGCGTGCGGTTTTATTTTTTGTATTGGGTGTATTATTGAAATTCAATACGATGTGCTATGTTTAAAATTAACACTTTACGTGATGATTTTGTAGAGTTAAAATAACACGATGAACTTGTTTTATAAACAGGATATTATTGTAAAACTAAATAAAAAAATAAATTAAATAGAGCAGTGCGAAAATTAAACAGCGAATTTTTCGAATTTAATATTTTGTAAAATGACATTTTTTTATTCTTCCATATGAAAGAAAAAATTGGCAAAATTACGCCTGACTCGAAATTTAGAAGTGCAACAATTGATTTAATGTAAAAACGAACATAAAACCCAAAAAAAAAAAAAAAAAATATAAATAAAAAAATCGAAGCTTGGGCTTTATCAACTTTCTCTTTTTTCTGACTAATTTCAAAAATTATTCAATGAGCACTAAAGCAATGAGCAATGTAAGTAAAAATTATTATGTTAAAATAACAGGAGCCATCTTGATATATTTTGCCTCGGTGTTTTCTGGGTGTTGCTACAAAACTTTTCCTCATTCCAGTCCTTGCCCTTATACTTGTCCTACTCATTGTCCAAATTTTTGGTTTTAGTCCATGATCAAATTCAAATGATATGGTCACCTTCTTCAAATCCCTTTTTTACTTCTTGACCTACTTCTTGGTACAGCTTTTGTCCCAACCCTTGTTCTAAATCTTATTTTAAGTGCGTTCAAATCCTTGTTATATTCCCTAACCTTTGTTCAAATCTTATTCTTATTCTTGTCCGAAATATGTCTTCATTTTTGTCCTAATACTTATTCCAATCCTTGTTTAAATCCTTTTCCCAATCCTTGTCTAAGTTCTTGTTCTTATCCTAGTTCAAATCCATGCTCTAATCTTTTTCAAAATCTTTTCCTACTCCTTATCTTATTCCTGTTCCTAATCTTTGTCCAAATCCTTGATCTCATCATTTTTCTACTCCTGGTCTTCTAATTTTATTTTTTGTTCAATTTTTTAATTTAGTTTTTGTTTTTTTATTTCTATTTTTAGTTTATTTTTTTTATTTTGCTTTTGTTTTTGGTTTTATTTTCACTTCTACTTTTTATTTTACTTTTCCTTTTGCTTTTGTTTTTTCTTTTGCCTTTGCCTTTGCCTTTACGTTTGCCTTTGCCTTTGCCTTTACCTTTGCCTTTGCCTTTAGCTTTGCCTTTGCCTTTGCCTTTGCCTTTGCCGTTTGCTTTTGCTTTTGCTTTTGCTTTTGCTTTTGCTTTTGCCTTTGCCTTTGCCTTTGCCTTTGCCTTTGCCTTTACCTTTGCCTTTGCCTTTGTCTTTACGTTTGCCTTTGCCTTTGCCTTTGCCTTTGCCTTTACCTTTGCCTTTGCCTTTGCCTTTGCCTTTGCCCTTGCCGTTGCCTTTGCCTTTGCCTTTGCCTTTGCCTTTGCCTTTGCCTTTGCCTTTGCCTTTGCCTTTGCCTTTGCCTTTGCCTTTGCCTTTGCCTTTGCCTTTGCCCTTGCCTTTGCCCTTGCCCTTGCCTTTGCCTTTGCCTTTGCCTTTGCCTTTGTCTTTGCCTTTGCCTTTGCCTTTGCCTTTGCCTTTGCCTTTGCCTTTGCCTTTGCCTTTGCCTTTGCCTTTGCCTTTGCCTTTGCCTTTGCCTTTGCCTTTGCCTTTGCCTTTGCCTTTGTCTTTGCCTTTGCCTTTGCCTTTGCCTTTGCCTTTGCCTTTGCCTTTGCCTTTGCCTTTGCCTTTGCCTTTGCCTTTGCCTTTGCCTTTGCCTTTGCCTTTGCCTTCGCCTTTGCCGTTTGCTTTTGCTTTTGCTTTTGCTTTTGCTTTTGCTTTTGCTTTTGCTTTTGCTTTTGCTTTTGCTTTTGCTTTTGCTTTTGCTTTTGGTTTTGCTTATGCTTTTGCTTTTGCTTTTGCTTATGTTTTAACTTTCATGAGACTAAAACTCAATAATTTCTGTGGTAAGATAACATTAAACTTAACGACAGACAAGAAATTCATGTAGGAATGATAGTGAATTAACTTTGTTTGAAGCTGGTCTCTAAAAAGCTTTACGTTATCCTGAATTTGTTTTTTATTCTTATTATGAGACAAAGAACTAGCAACTATTGCCTTTAAATAAATAAATCATAGCGTCTTTAGTCACCGAGTTATAGTTTCATGCAACGCGATTGCATTTTTGTTTCACTTTTAATGTAGGTATACAGCGGTTGCCTCCGTAGTGTCATATCGCCATAAATTTTATTTTTTAGATCTTTGTGAGGTCTAACGATCTAACCATCCTGTACTAAGTGGATTATAGCTCGATATATTTCTATGAAACATTAGTCATTTTTTTGTTGCATCAGCTACTACTTCTGCGACCTGATGACGTTATGATTTTTTTTATATATCTGTTAAATACAAATTCGTTATGACGTCATATGTATATAATGTATTGAGGTTTAAACCCAACTTTTACTGGTTTTGAAAACCATTCCATTTTTCTACGCTTTAAAAATGTTAAACGTCAGCCCTGATTGGATATGAAATGATGGATATTGTATGGTTTGGCGTAGGTATCGTCTCCTAACAATAGATATTTTTCGATTGATTTTATTTTTGGAACTGTGTCGATTTGTGACTTATCATGCTAAAGGAGTTAATTTTATATACATAAATTAATGTTTTTTTTTTTCCAAATGAGTGTGTCCGTATACTTTATGACAGTGTCATAAAGTGTCATTATGACATAAAGTGTCATTATGACATAAAGTGTCATTATGACATAAAGTGTCATTATGACATAAAGTGTCATTATGACACTTCATTCACGTATACGTTCTTCCGTCGTCATTTTCGAAAAGTTGGGCTAATATCCCACAATCCCTACCAAATAGTCCGTCGTTGTGAGTGCATTGGCATCTCCTGAATCAATCGCTGGTAGCCACTAATGCCACAATGAGCTTTGTCCTATAAAACGATTTATTGTAACAGTCACCATTCATGTTTTCAAAGACCAGGCCAGAGAACGTACGACCCTGCTGGTTGTCCACCGACTGCAGTTCTTGAGTCAATTGGACCTTGTTCGCTTGAAGAACTATATCTTTTGTCGGTATTCGCTGCATTGAGGACGTGGAGATGTCGAGCTCTTCGATCACAGTGACGAATTGAAGTGCTTGGGTCGTTTTCAAAACTTTCTTTCACTGCGTCGATATTTTCGGTCTAACGTCCGGGATGAAGTCGTTTAGGTGTCTTCACATCATGCACTTAGCCAGTTTCTTGGAGTTTTTTTATTGCATATGTTGCGCACACACGTCTCATAAGGCATATGTTTCGTAACTGCGCTTGAACGCTTATTTTCATAATAATATTCAACGAATTGTTAATAATAATATTAACAAATTTTAACATTCTGCCGAATGACCACACTGGACGATTATCAAGCGACCAGCTGTTGAACAAAACGCATTTGCTACCTTCTTGTTGATACATCTGTCATGTCCAAGGAGTTCACCTTTAAGTCCCAAAAATCCTGAAAAAATAAAAATTTGCAGAGAATACCTTAAAAAACATGTGTCAGGTTTTAAAACACTACCTCAAGCTCCAAAATATATACTTAAGGAAAAAACTTGAAACACAGAATTTGAGATTTATTTCCTAGATAAATGTACCTACATTTTGCAATTATAGGTGTAGTTAAAGCATCAAAATGTAGTCCCAATAAAATATGATAATTTATTATATCAAAAATAATAAGGGAATATTTCTATCTTATTTCATTGCTTCAATTTATAATCCCTCCATCTCACTGAAGGATTTATTTGTGTGTATGTGTGCATGCATTGGCCATAAAGTCGATATAAATAATTTATTTGGCAAATTAATATCGAATACTTTGTTGTTTCAGCACGTTTAACATGCTATCGTTGATAATGGCCGGAAGCAAAATTATGATGACATGTATTTGTATTTGTATTTGTATTTCTCTTTGGTATTCATCAATATATCTGCTACTACTTGGCGTGTACCAATACATTGATAAATGTATAACTTTTTATGCAATATTATTTATTTTTGCTAAATTGTGTTTTATTTTTATATGCTACACCGTTTAACTTTTGCACATATTCGGGTTTTTTTCTCTCCCTCTCTATAGCATATATAAATATATGTATAATATTAAGGATGCGACATGTTCTCAAACATACTCTTGACAAACAGAGCTTCCTATACTATTAATATATGTTCTCTATGCGAACATCAGCGCATATCCTGCCCGCAGCTGTATATGTAATGTTTTTGATGTTAACGTGGCGCAACTTTCAGCTAACCAAAAAAAAAAAAAATATATAATATAAAAAAAATGAAGAAGAAAAACAAGATAAATTTAATAAAAGCAATAGCAAAGTACAAAAAAACAATATCTAGCAAATTATGCAAAGGTAACAATTTGATTATTTTGAATAACAAACAACAGGAAATGAAGTGTTGTAAGATGCTTGGCCTCAAGGTAAGCTGTTAAGAAAATGTTATCAAAGAACATGAATTTGTAAAATATTCTTTCTCCATTTTTTTTTTCCAATTTATTTAATAATGTTGAGCATTTTTCAAAATAATTGAGCTTTTAATGTGCAGCCTATAGACTTTTCAGCTTGTCATCTCTTCAGTGTGATTAATTTTATGACATGACATCTTTTGCTTGCTTTTATACTGGTGAAAATCTGCCAGTTTTAAAAAGTTTCTGCGCTCATACTACATGAGCAGGCATCTTTTGATTACATTGATTAACTTGAGCCAAAGTTCACTTAAGTGTGTGAGTGTCAAGTTGGCAGAAGTTCGACATTGTTGGATATTCTCTGCCAAACTATTGTCAACGTATGTCAAGTAAGGACAATGAAATCCACTTTGTCATTCGTTCTAATTAAGTGAGCTCAAACCCACTCAAGAACCACTCGACGAGGCTGTGGGCAGCAAGTTTCAGAGCGGAAATGTTTTTAATGCGATAAAGTAGGTGAGGTAGTTTTTGGAAGAACTGTACAAAAAGCATGCGAACTTTATAGTTTTCAAGTAGCTAGCAGTTGTTTTAAGAACTGCAGAGCTAAGAACATAAGTGATAGATATCAACATACTAGTGCCTCATAACTTACACACGAACTTCTGAAATCTTAAGAAGTATGAATATTCGGCAGTTGAAGCTTCAGTTCGGCTTCTACAGAGCTTCCAAAAACGCATTAGCTAAAACTATTTCCTATAAAGCTCGCTAGATAAGAAAAAACGAAAATGTTGCTTTTGAAGTTCAAAAGAGACTGTGCTGCATAAACGAATTTCAAGGCCTTAGGGCCTCACTATTATGAAGGTCTTCATATTTCGGAAGCCAACAAGACATTTCAAACGATATCAGAATTTAATTTTTTTTATTTTTAATAAAAAAAACTAGTTAAATAACAAATTTTCTAAACTTAAGAGCTACACATAATTTATCTTTTCTTTGATTTCATCGAATTTCAATTCTTCCAAAACTTTACATTCAATGGAAAGAATCTATTAATTTTTTCAATCCGTGGTTCTACCATTGACTTCCCCAAGTAATTTTTAACAACTCCAATATTAACACTAAACCTACTGATACTTCATTTATACCTATTCCCATAGGCGTCCGCAGGAATTTTTCCAAGGGAGGAGCAAAGGTATGTATTGGTGTACACGTATATGAAAATGATTATATGAAAATGTAACACATACACATAAGAAATAAAAATATATGAAATGTTTCAAGTCCAGGGGGACAAGTGCCCCTCCCTGCTCCCCCCTGTGGACGCCCTTACCTATTCCTACCACAGCGGGTCAAGTGACCAGTTCTTAAAATGATATATATATTACTATGGTAGCGAAAAATATATCATTTACCACAATTTGTACATGTATAAAACAATTTTCTTTTTTCAAATAACGATTTAAAAGTATTTATTTATTAAATTTAAAACACTTAAAAATAATACAAAAATTTAAAATTGGTCATTTGAGCCATCGTGGTAGTTTAAGTGTTAACAATGTTCACCGTTCATCTAAAGCAGACATGAGCTTCCATAAACAAAATTAGCCTAATTGGCCCAGCTACATATTTGTTTTATTTTATCAAATTTGTATTTGCACATTTCTAAGAACAACGAAACGTACAAAAAATAACAACAAAACCGACGATCACCAAATTTTTAACTCGCTTTAACAATTACAATTGCATGCAAAGGCAACAAAACAAAGCTTCACTCGACGAGGCTGAGAGCCCGAACAGAACCAAAGCGGCTGTCGGTTGACGGACTACTCTCGGAGAAATCCGCTGAGAACACGTCCAGAATAGGAGCGGTTGTCGGTTGTCGGATCAGCGTTGCTTTTCGGTGTTTGAAATGGTACAAATGCAACACACACACACAAAACAAAACGTCAGCTCATGGTAAATACTAAGAAATTAGCACTGAACACAGCCAATTCTTAGCTAAAATATGGCAACACTTACGCTACTCAAAGAGAGATCCGCCAGCCGTCAGAGAAAAAATAGAATTGATTCTATTCTGGCGTTTTTCCGTCGCGGATTTCTGTGGCCATTTAATTTTTGGCGGCTACATAGATTTTCATTTATTTTGATGCACAGCGCACACGACAACCGACTGCAGCTTTGGTTCTGTTCGGGCTCTGAGCTTGAGATTATTGTCCCGTTACTTGTGTAACACAAAAACACACATAATGTGTTTTTGTTTTGCACATACATTTTTTAATTTTTAAGCCAAAATGAGAATAATTTTGTGTTCGTTTAAAAAAAAAAACATTGGCCCACCAATTTATTTTCTTGCTCATGACCTGCAATGGGCAGAGAGCGCTCTGGGAACGTTGAGAGCAAGAATTGAAAGCAAAGGCTTTCGTAGCAACGCAAAACACAACAACAAATCAAAGACAAAAGACAAACCCAAAAATAATTCCCAGCAGGAAAAAAGAGCACTCCGAAAGGCCTTTTGGAGTGCTTGCAAGTCAGGTGAAAGCGCTGACTCCACGTATGACACACATTACATGTCGTTGGAAAAAAGCACTTCAATTTAGCTGACTTTAAAATGCTTCAGAAAGCCTCTTTGGGAAGCTTTGGGTCAGCAGTTCGTTACATTTGCTTTGGTTTGGGAGAGAAAGAGAGCAATTTTGAGCGATTTGAAAAATAAGGGTTAGAATTTGCAACCATCGATACTGCTTCAAAAGGCATTGTTCATTGTTAATGTTTTAAATTCATTGTTTAATATTTTCTTGCTTGTTCCTAAATGTTTTTAAATAAAACCGGTTTTTAAATGTCAGGAACCCTTTCTCCATTGCAGCTTTGTAGTCCTGTAAACCAAAAAATTATTATTTTTCGGCTTCCTTATATTAAAGCTTCCTCTAATCTTGAAAATACTTTTCATACGCTAATTTTGGAATCCCCTTCAGCTCCTTCATCGAATTCTGCTTTATCGTCTCAAAACGCTTTCCGCCAAGTGGTAACTTGAGTCGTGGGAATAGGAAAAAGTCACAAGGAGTCATGACGGGTGAATGCGGAACTGTGTGAAAGTTGTTCCTGGCTAAATATTCACGAACAAGATGAGATGTGTGAGCCGGTGCGTTGTCGTAGTGAAGAAACAACGCATTGTTTCGTGACTACAAAGGCGTCAAAATGAGAAATATGCTGTTCCAAAAAAGGAACATTTTAGACTTCCGAGGTAGTTTCAATTATGCTTTGATCCTAAAGATTCATTATCACCACGTAAGGAAAGTCCCCATATTGTAGGAAATGATTTGGCCTTCGTAACAAACAATGAAATTTTTCCCAGTAGCTCATTTGAATTTGATCCAGCAAGTGAGCTGGATCATTTTAATTGATCCAATTCGATGTTTTTAAGTGTTGAGGCCGTAACTGTAAAAGTGGGCAACACTTAGTCGTAATTGACGGCAAGATGGCGCTGGGTGTCCAGAAAATTGGCAGTACTGCATTATTTGACATATATAAAGATTGGCAGCATTGGTATTGCTAACAAACAATTTAAGCCGCAAACATAAATTTTGAGCTTGAAGGGATGGAAACAAATAAAGAAGAGTAAGTGAAGTTGAAATTTCTTAAACATTTTATTACATTTGCTTTATTTAGGCGACGGAAGTGGACAACAACCGAAACCAGGGCGTTTTTGGCAGCATATGCTTAGCAAAAGGAAGAGTTCATCCATGTAAAAAAAGGACACATGCGATGGCAAACGTGCTTGCCGACTTAGAGGCTACAGGTGGCTTGGTAATGCACATATGTTTAGTATGTTGTTAAAATATCTACCAATTCAACTGTTTAATTTCAGACGCAACCAATAACAGCACCTATGTTGACCACCAAGTTGAAAAACTTGATGCGTGCTTTTAAAACAGCGAAAGATGCCCAAAATAGAACTCGGGCAGCTGGAACAAAAATTCCATTTGAAGAGGAGATTGAGGAGACTTTTGGCGACCCGCCAATATTATCAAAAACGGCTACAATAAATATTGGTGGCACTCCAAGAGTGCGTGGTGAACCAGCAAGTGCTTTTCCGAATGCCAGGGAGCAGGATGGACCTTCAAATTCAACTAAAAAAGGACTCACAATGGCAAGATACTTGGAGGTCAAGTTGGAATTGAAGCGGCAAGCATTGCAATCTAAGATGCAAATGCACAGAGAAAAAATGATGAAGCTCGATGAACTCATCAATAAAAAATGAATTTAATAATATTTAAAAATAAAAACATGATCTCAAGAAAGTTCCTTCATAATTTTAGGTGATATATACATAAATAGTAAAAATAAAAAAATAAATAACTGGTCATTTCAGCCCTTGAAAGGCCTTTTGACCTAGCTTCTTATGATCAATTGTGTTGTGCGTGTTATTAAGTTTGTACACAATTGACCGAGAACCGGACCTACATGCTTAACGCCGACTCCGAGCGGCGATGAACGGAATGTTTTTGTTCTCAAGAAGCTTTACATGGCATTTTGATTACTCTCTGAGGTTTGCCATTGTCTGCAGAGAGGTGGCGGCCGTACAGAAAAATTATTTTAATTCAAATAATTTTCTGTCGCTGCTGGGGTTCGAACCTGGGTCTCCAAGTTCGTTGACATAGCGGCCACGCACGTTAACCAACTACGCCACGGACGCCACAAATAACACACATAAATAGTACAAATAAAAATAAGTCAAAAATTAAAACACAACATTTTTTTAATTTTTTTTAAAATTCATTTTTAACAACATACCAAAATTTCGTACATTCAAAATAGGCTTTAAATTTAAAGTTTGAAAATTTAATTGTTCTAAATACCCAAATCTATCATTTCCTGAAAAAGAACGTGACGACGATTATCAATTAAATATTCATAAAGAGAGTTATCTTCATTCTCTTCGCTATCTGCATTATCTTGGAATGGTTCTTCGATAATGTCATCATTTTCTATGCAAAAGTTGTGCAAAATGCAAACTGAAACCACTATGTTTATGACTAAATTTACATTTTGTTGTTCAAGAAAGTGTAAAAGTCGGCGAAATCATGTTTTTAAGAGGCCAAATGCGTTCTCCACAACTATTCGCGTGCCTGAATGTAATTTATTAATTTTTTTTTTTGAATCCGTGTGAGGTTTCCAGGGTCCTTAAATGGTGGAATGAGCCATTCCATGCACGGATAGGCTGAGTCCCCCAGTATAAATGTATTATTCTCAAACCCAACTCCTTGTAATTGCCGATAGAGAGATGATCGTCTCAAGGCACGGCTGTCATGCATTGAACCGGGCTCACCACAGGAAATGTTATAAAATTTTTTATCATGAACAGTTACGGCTTGTAGTTTAACGCTGTATTATTTCTTTCTGCAAAAGAAGTCTTCTTTGTTTTCTGTTGGTGCCCTGATATAAATGTCCGAACAGTCAATGGCACCAACAACATGCGGAAATCCTCGCTTTGACTGGAATTCGCAGGTAACGCTGCGCATGTCAGCTGGCCATTTAATGTGGTGATGTCCAATTGAAATTATCCAACTGCTCACACGGTTCACAACTTTTCAGGCAGTGGACTTTGATACATCAAAAAGATTTGAAATTGTCCTAAACGATTCCGTGTTCGCCACATACCAATATACCAAATATATAAATATATAAATAAATTTCTTTTGCCGCAGTTTATCTGACTGGACCCCCCTTCGTATCAAACTTCTTCGTGTAATCATCAGACGTGTAATACATATCTGGAAGTTTTGAATTTAGTATATATATATACAATAGTTCTTATTACTTATAAGTTTCGCAACAGTGTCTTTCTGAATCCGAAAATGTTTTTTGAAGTCATCCGTTGAAAATGCCTCAATTGTTGCATCAAAGTTGGTAACTTTTGCATGGCTTTCCCTCGCAATTTCTTCAGCGGAATCTTCGGTACTCGAACTACTCGAACTATCTGATTCCATGAGCAATTGAATAAATTGTTGGGCTGCTTCCATTGCACAGTAAAATTTTTGTTTTTTGTAAAACTTATTTGTCAGCTCAAAAAGTACATCAGATGTTTATCTTATGTAAAGCATAGCGCCATCTGTTTGTGATTAAAAAAACATCGCACAATTGATCCGAATCGTTTTTTCATAAATGATCTCATCTCCCATGAAAAAAACGCAGCTATTATATCTTTGTAGCGACATCATCTTGCAAAACAATAAATTTTTTATCATGTGATACAGGAGTGGAATGTGAGCTAAAGCTTTACCCTTCTTAAACCAAACATCTTGAAAAAAAAATTATTAATTGAATTGAATTTGTCACAAAACACATTTGCTTCACTGCGTGTGCTTCTAAAGCTGCGAGTGCTTCTAAAACCCCGTGTGCTTCTACAACCGCGAGTGCTTCTAAAACCACGTGTGCTTCTAAAATCGCGTGTGCTTCTAAAATCGCGTATGCTTCTAAAATCGCATGTGCTTCTAAAACTGCATGTGTTCACAACATTCTGAAAATTTTTTTGCTGATAAAGAGTTTTCAATTTTTAAGTAAAAATGTCAAGTTTTAAAAAATACAGTTAAAATGCATATTTCGATAAAATTTTTATTTCGTTATAAACCACGGGAGTTTTTGCTGGACTCAGTCTTATTGTTTTTATTTAAAACATTTCTGAAAAGCACATGAATATACATTTCGTATTACTCATGGACATTTGAACTGGACACTTGTAAAGCAAAAACGTGGTGCTGGTTCATTGGTTAGATTAAAAAAGAGCATGCATTTCAATATCATGCGTATATGAATAGTACAATTAACAAGGTAGATGCAGGGCTGCTTGCTATTATGTTGAATACTACTTAGTACTTAACATTTAAAGTAATAGTATTATAGCCATGGAACACTTCAAAAAAGTTTTACACTTACTAACGACCACTTTAATAGTTAACTCATGACCTGCAACACGTCGACCCTAACCTCTTCAACAAACAATGAGGATGCAAAAAATGTAAACTGAAGAATATATACCTTGCCCTTTAAAAACCGCCAAAAATGTTTGACCTTATTTTTCAAATGCAGTTTGGCAAATATTTTTTAAGGACCAACAAAAGCAAGTTCTTCTGCAATGGTCTTTGATTTAGTTTATTTGTAGTAACTGGCTTTGTGCAGTTCTCTTTCATGCCCGCAGCAGGACTAGAGAGTGAAATGGAAAATAATAAGTGGAATATATAACCTAAAGTCAGCCAAGTCAAAAACATCGAAAGAACTTGAATGAAAATTTGTCTGACTTTTTGAGTTTTGAATATGTATTTGCAATCGTGTCTATAAGAGTGTGTTTGTGAATTTGTATTTGTGTCGGTGAGTGTTTTTGCAAAAAAAAAAGCAAAAAATGTTCTCTGCTAAAAGAGGTCAATAGAGGTAAGCAAGCGCAAAAATTCAATAAAAAAAATAAAACAAAAAGGACGAACAAACTTCACAAAACATTCTTCAGAAACAAGGAAAGAAAAAAAAAACACCTGCGAGAAAATGTGAAAAATGTTAAAATGATTTATTTTTTAACGAATGACAGAAACAAACAACGAAGCGAGCAACCTGAAGGTAAGGCCTAAAAATATGCAAAGAAAAAAGAAAGAGCCCCAAACATGTGTTTGTTGTTTTTGAGGGGGAAAAGTTTTTGGCATATCCTAAAAGAGCCCGTTACTCTAACTAGCTCAAGGCAAACTTTTGCGATTCATTGCATTATTCCGCTTGTGGGTTGAGAGTTTTCAGGTGGGATAATTCTATTGACAATATGAAACCACGTTTTAAGAACTTTTTGCCATAATATTATTTACTATTTTCAAGATTCAAAAAGTTTTAAAACCTCATAAATATCGCATTATTGAATAATAAATGCAAATATATCATTTTATGTCATATCGTCATTATTAAATTTATTTTATAGATACAACTACAAAAGAAATAAATTTTAACATAATTGAGAAATTGTCATACTTACTCACTTTTGAACTTATGCAAGATATTGACTTATAGTACATAAGTATATACTATAACCGTATATAGTAAGTGCTACGGTAAAAATTATTACACACCAGTAAAGGCTGGTCATTTGTCTATACGACAAAAATGGATAAAAAATGCATGACATCATAAGGCAGCAGATGCAACGGCGTTGCATTAAATTCTTACTCGATGAGTATATTTGCACTACGGTAAATATTATAAAATGAAAATGAAGAATTTGTAATTGACCCTCTGACTAAAATAAGAAAAAGAATTAGGATGCTGCCAAGTCGCGAGGCAGCAGCTTATGCAACAAAAATGCAGTATTGTTGCATGGAATTATTACTCTCGTATTAAACGTGCTACTGTAAATTTTATTTTACGACAGCAGAGACAGGGTGTTTAACCTCGTAACGAACATAAAAACAAAAATTTTTCCGCCATGACAACATGGAGGTAACCGCTTAATGCAGTAAAAATGTAACAACAATGGAAAAACGTGTCATGGAATTATAACTCCGTGACCATTGGCGTTACGGTAAATTTTATGGATCGATAATAAATATGAGGTTTTCGGTTACATGATAAAAATACACTGAAAAAAAAAAGTTAGCTTAAAATTAAACACAATGTGTTCACAAAATGTGTTGTTAATTTGAATGTTTTTTCATATGTTTTTCAAAATTTTTAAATACATTTGCTATTACTTTGACGAAATTTGTTGCAAGCTATTTTTTAAACACAAATATCGTCAAATTAATAACAATTGTCGTCAATTTTAAAACATTTTTTTTTCAGTGTACAAGAAAAAATTTGATAGCGTTATGAGGTCCCGCAGAGAACAGCTCAATGTAACGTAAATGCTCCAATATTGGATGGATTTATTGCATGGTGCTTTGGTTACGTGACAAATCAAAAGCAAAATAAAAATTAAAACTAAAATCATGACAGATATTAGAACAAGGATCAAAATTTAAACATGGATAAGAAAAAGTACGAGGACGAGGATTTGTTCAATGTTTGGACAAGGGTTGTGATAAAGATAACACAAAGGACGCGAACAAGGATTTGGTCAAGGATTAGGAAAAGTAATAAGGTAAGCCTTAAGGCAAGGATTCAGACAAGGATTTATTCAAGGATTCGGAAATGAATTTAGATAACATAAAAAATAAGAATTACAAAAATATTGGAACAGGGAATGCAACCAGAAGTGAAACAAGGACTATGAATTGGATTCGGACAAGAATAAGGACACGGATTGCAACATATATCAAAAGAAGAATTTGGGCAAAGATCAGGACAAGAAGATATACAAGAGACAAGTATGTGGTCAGACATATGAATAAAGGTTTAAAGAAGACGAGTTTAAAGAAACGGTACAGATAAGGATAGGGACGAAGATAAAGATACGTTGTCACGTCGAAATCTACGATACTTTTGGAACAAATTGCCGACATCCCAGTGAGACCATGCGTCTGAGGAACCAATCGTTTGTCGTCAAAATGTTTTCGGATCAATTTGAAGCTTTTCATACCGACGCACAGTATTTTGATTCGAACAAACAAGATGGACAAAATTATTTTATGACGTTTTGGGGCATATGAGATTAAAACAAGAAAAAAATATTGTTCTGGAGGGGGGGGGGGGGGGCTTGGTCGGATATGTATCGTTTGCCAAATAATGAACCTTAAAGTGTTTTTCCACTTATCATAATGAAACATTGAAATGGTTGTATATAGAAACGTTATGTTGTAAATTTTTAGTTAAAAATAATTTCAAGTTCGAATATGAGTAAAATTGAACGAAAACTCTGTAATCGTTATGGCGGAATCTGACGGAATCTGACGGAATGCACTTTTCTTTTACGTGTCGAAGTTTATAAAAAGGTTACAGATTGCATAACACTTGAAGTATTATTTTATATGAGTCTGACGTTTAAATTTATATGTTAAGTTTATTTTAGTTTTAATGCATATGACTTTGTTTAAAAAGTAACGTAATATTTGACTCTTTGTAATAACTTTATCAAAAAAAAAAAAAAAAATACTTTCTTAGGTGAACTCATAACTATAGTCACTGAACCATAAGCGAAGGTTTTGAGTAAGATGAGACTTTTGCGAACGTTTTTAGGTAGTTTTTTTCTAATTGTTGATTTTATATTTTGTCGCTTAAAATTTCTTGCTATAAGAGATTAAATTCTTGAAAACTTTTCTCATAATTAAATACTGTACTTTGTTACGAACCTCTGCTGGTTCTTTTATATTTACTGGGGTAAGCTCAGCGGGTATCCAGGGTTCTTCACAAGAAATTACACAATATTTATTGTTACAAATCTGTTCTTTTTTATTAAATGAGGCCTTTATCTTGTATACAATTTGAAATGGTATATATATATTTATGTATTTATATGTATTGATTTTTTATTAATTTTCCGGGTATTTCCCTTATTTCTCCGGGTCTCTCACTTCTGTTCTTGATGCGGCTTAACAGGCTTACAAGTCACGGCACTGTTACTCGATGAAAAAAATTGTGAACACGCTGGCTTACAAACCATGGACAATGTTCTGGTTAGAGCAGGCGGGCTTACACGCCACGTACGCTGGTAAAAAAGTGTGAAGACAGGTGGGCCTACAAGCCACCGACGCTGCTTGTTGTTGATTGCAGGTGGCCTGCAAGCCACCGACTCTGCTCTTACCGTTAGATAAGCAAGTGGGCCTACAAGCCACCGACTCTGCTCTTACCGTTGGATAAGCAAGTGGGCCTACAAGCCACTGAAATGTTTACCGATTATCGTTGCAGTTGGGCCTACAAGCCAACGACTCTGCTTTTAACAAAAAAATGTCACTCACTATCAAACTCCGTTGCCCTGCAACTTTCCGCTATTCCTTTCCCTTGGTCGTCGTATTTTCTTTGAATACTACTGGAACCAACTGCTGCACTTTACTTTGCTTGAATTCAATTTTTTACTCAGCACACTGCGCACTTTAAATGTACAATATATTCTGTGTCCTCTGTATCGATTGCAGCCTATTTATATCCTCGTCTTCTTGTTGTTTGTCACAAATTCGCATTTGTGACGAAAGTTCTGGGCTTAATTTCCCGTAAGCAAAGTCCCGTACGGTGCCACTTTGTTGTTGCCTTCCTTCAGAAACTTTCCATATTTTTGCCCAGCGATTTGCCTTCTGTAGCTTGCATTATGTGATCCGCTACTCGACTCTGAGCAAGATGACGCCAGCTTCGCGCATGCGTTTGCGCACGTTTTGCAAGTCTCACACGCTTCTTCATGCTCTCCCTTTCTCACCCTTTATTTTCGTGTAAGAAAAGTGTATGGATGTTAATTTTTGTACTCATGTGTTTATTTAGATAACTCAGTGTTTATATGTATGTATGTGTAAATGTATAATGAGAAAAGTAAATATTCAATATTGGTGGTGTTCAGAGAGTGACAGTCTGTTTTTTTAGTCGTCACAACTTCATTTGCGAAATTCAAAAAAACTTATTTCGAGTTGAAAAAGAAACATTCTTTTTATCATTTTAATAGGTAAAAATTCCTCGTAAATTAAACATTTCTGTTCATAAATCATCATAAATATTTATCATAATCATTTTTTTTTTGATACAAATTATCGATATGTAATAATAAATAATATTATGCAATAACAATATTTATAATTCAAGAAGTTTAATTTTTTAACTCATTTCTGAACAAAAAAGAACCAACGATTGATACAAAAACGGTTCATTTCCGAGTGCCGAAAAAGAACTTTTCTATGATTTATTTTTAACTCATTTCCGAAGAAAAGAGGTTTGTTTCTGAGAGGCATTTTCGTTCGGCAATTGATTAGAAGAAAATAACTTCTTTATAGTTTTTTTTTTAATTCATTTCTGAAAAATTACAATTTATAGTTCTTTCTTAACTCCTTTCCGAACAAAATAAGGTTAATTTTTGAGAGGCATTTTAGTTCGACGAATGATACAAAAAGATTTAATTTATGAGTGCCGAAAATTAACGTTTCTACCCGAAAAGATTTATAAATGAATTCGAAAACGGTAGTTTTGGTTCACTGGGAACATTAAAAACAAATAAGGATAAAATTTTTCGTAGCGATTTAACGAATCTCACCCATTTGGTATCTTTCATATGATGACTGTTAAAGTTTTAGCATAAAAAAAACAGTGAGTTGGGTCAATTGGAAGTACTCCAAAGCGGTCAAAGGGCCATTCAGCCGAAGAGGTTTCGGGATTCTAAATAAAGAAACACAATAGCAAGTAATATGCGCAGCATTATTGAACCTTTTGAACGAAACACTCAAGGCAAATTGACCACATTTCATATTACACGAAGAACACGAAGAATTACGTTTTAAATTGCTTCCAGATATAGCCTACCGTGGCTATTATCTTTTCCTCAATTTCAAAAGATGGTTCTTGGGAAAAGATATGCATCGAATGAAGAAGTTGAATTGGAAACCGAATCTTTCTTCGAAGAATTGAACAAACCGTACTTAATCAAAGGTATCAAAATATGGAAATACCGGTGGACTAAGTGCATCCATCGAGCTATAATGAGAGAATGTTGAATAATAAAAATGAATTGTGTCTAACAATAACTTTTTTTTTTTAATTAGACCTAGAATTAATTGAACAGCCGAGTATAAGGAGAAGCACTCTTAACAGGAAAAATATTTCGAAAAAACAGGTATTAACCATAGACCCGTTTACATGTTTTACAACTTAATCCCGTTTAGCTGGGTCATATGGACCCGTAGTGTAATTTGTATGGAAATTTTCCATTTTTCAAAGAGATAAAATTAAAAAGTGCTGTTACTTCATGAAATATTAATTTTTATATTTGTTTTCTTTTTTTATATATATGTTTGCACAAAACATTTGCAATTTACAAAAAAAAAAAAACAAAGATTTATAAAAAAAAAAAAATAACTGGCCATTTCAGCCCTTGAAAGGACTTTGACCTAGCTTCTTATGATCAATTGTGTTGTGCGTGTTATTAAGTTTGAACACAATTGACCGAGAAATGGACCTACAGGCTTAACGCCGACTCCGAACGGCGATGAACAGAATGTTCTTATTCTCAAGAAGCTTTACATGGCATTTTGATTACTCTCTGAGGTTTGCCATTGCCTGCAGAGAGGTGGCGGCCGTACAGAAAAATTATTTGAATTGAAATAATTTTCTGTCGCTGCTGGGGTTCGAACCCGGGTCTCCAGGTTCGTTGACATAGCGGCCACGCACTTTAACCAACTACGCCACGGACGCCACACAAAGATTTATAACCGATTGATAAATCCGATTCGATTGAGCTGCATTTGATGTGCCAAGCATTGATGGATCTTCCCCATCATTATCATCATTATCATTATCATGTAAAGGTAACACGATTAATATGATGCAACGAACATAATGCAAAGGTCAAAATAGTTTTAAGCAATGGTCACACACAGCAGGCGTTTTATTATCCTTTGTTTTTCTGTTACCCTTACATGCTTCGCATCTTCGTCGTGGTTTCTTATCCTAATAAAAACAGTCAATAAAACAAGAATGAACAACATCCATTTGAAATGGAAATTATTTATTTTTTTTTACCTAAACTTATGGCATTCGAAGCGATTCTGTAGGGCGTTTTGGCTTTATACCAATCAAACTTAAAGCAATGCTTAGGTCGTGTGCTATCCGGAAACTTTTCACTCGGATTACGAAATTTTGACAGTCTGAATGAGAATATTTGGCAGATGCGAGGTGAATATGACTGTCAAAAATTCATGTAGCCCCAGGGGCTAGTATAAATTTTGTTAATAGGCAAGAGAATTTTGACACAGGAAAAAATAGAAAAAAAAAACACTTGTAAGCTCGTTCAAAATTTTGTGCTTCCGATAACATAGCAACCAGAAGTGGAAAATGTTGTATAAAATACTGGTAATTTTAAGTATATATTAACAATTTTGCAAATTAAATTAAATTCTTGCGCTACTACCCTACCGAAATCTAAAACGTCAAAATTTCATTGTCCTTTTGGCACAGTAAAAATGACAATTATATTTCGACAGAAATTGTATTCAAGTCAGTTACTTCTTTTCCACGACGAGTGAAAAGTTTCCGAATAGCACACGGCATTATTGATTGTTTCGTTGGAGTGTTGCATCGCTTTTCCAATTGATTTTTAGCATGATATAACGCAAATACTAAAAGACAACATAAAAGAGAACACTGCACATGCACAAAAGATCCATAAAAAAAGCATGTTTTCATACGACAAAATAATGCTGTCTCTCACTTTCCATGTACTCACAGTTGCAAAAAATTTAGAAAGGATTGCACAACAGCAAAAAGTAGTGAAAAAAGTACTACAAAAACTGATCCTTCATACAAATCGTATGGTAGAAAATGTCGGGTCATTTTGACTCAGATAAACATATAGTGCACATGTCAGTTATTTGTCTCTGCTATGCGCATATGTCACATACGTACAACTTTTTTAATATGGTTGCATAGATAAAAGTTCAGCAAATAAAATGGTAATTTTATGAATCATGAATCCTGGAATGTATAGTCCATGGGTTATAGAGGCTATGAATGCATACCTTTGCTTAGGATGCTAACAGTAGGAAAAGCGATCATCCCAAGATAGCTTCTGGCACACCCTTTAAGACTCGGCGATCATACCTTATTTCACTACCAAATGTTATATCTTTTTTTGTATGGAGCTGCTACGTAAGGGGTATTAATCCCTTTGTCACATCTTCGAGCACGTAAGAAGTGATTTGTCAAGAAGTGATTTGAAAGAAGGTACTCGGTTCTTTTGGCAATGAAGGAACGATATGGATGTCGATTTGTTTTGCTTTTTACTTTTGCATTTTTCACATTTTTTTTTTCCAACACATTGCGTTGAAGCTGCCGTCTTCATCTCCTAAGATATTAGTGCCTTCTTCCAATATTTGAGGCAATAAGAAAAGATAGATCGCTTTAGATAGGTGTTCGCCTACCTTCCGACTAGGTACATACGAGTTCTATAGAGGAGTAAAAACATCTGAAACGTTTCTGATCTGAGCATTGCCAACATTGTTTCCATTGTAAAAAGCATTTTTAAGTAGGATGAACGCTCTTCACGTCGCTAGCACAACTTGGAACTTTTATATTCATCGATCTTTTAAAAAACTACCACATCGGACAGTTGCAACAAGTTAAGAAGAATGAGTTGACTTTTTTCTTTTTTGTTGTTCTTACTATGCAACTATTTTCGTTTGGTTTCCTAAATGTCAAATCTATTCTCTCAGCTGCATTGTCCAGTTCATGTCCTGTATTCATCATCAGCACTCTATAAAACTTTAACTTACATCCGGCTACTGCTGGCAGATGCGCTTCGTAAGTTTTGTAATTTCGACAATTTGCATTCGAATAATATTTGCATTAAAATATGTTGTCATACCTCCTGCAGCAAGTTTGTCAAAGCAGGACATCCGGAGAAAGTTATTTGCTGTTGTCTGTTTGTCTGTCTGTGTGTTTATTTGTTTGTTTGTTTGATGTCTGTCGTTGTTGTTTTAATTAGAAAACTTGCAGGAATCATGAAAGTTCTTTTTTCCTATTTAAATAAAAGTTTAAAACGAAACAGAATGCGACGAATTGGAAAACATTTGTGGTCTGCAAGGATATTGAATTGAAATGCAATGCATTTAGAAGCAGAAGCAACATTTAATTGAGTTGAATTTAGAGAGTAAAATTAAGAACTTTAAGCTTATGGCATTTCTTAAGCAGCGCGAAAATTTTAGCACACATTTAGATGCTGCTCATAGAAATTCGACTCTGCTCTGGGATTCCTTGTTGTTCGCATTACGGGTCACATTTGATTGCTTCTGGCTGCAAGAAGTTGTGCAAACATTTGCAGGCATCCACACGTCATCCATTGAATTGCGCAAAATAATTCAATTCGATGCTATGCTTGCTTAATGGACGCATACTGCAGCGGACGTCGTCGCGCAAGGATGTGAAGCACAAAGAATGCAAGGCATGCATGACGGGGGGAGGTAGGGATAGTTAGGAGGCAGATGGCATATCGCAAAATAAAAAAGACAGCAAATGGATTCGTAGAAAAACTACTTACTATGGAATTGAACAATTGTAAACCATTCAACGGCAAAACACACAAAAACACAACAAACAAACAAAAAAGGACATTCGGTAGAAGTCTTTAAAAGCAACAATACAGCATTTATGCGCACACCAAGCAACTCCCACGACATCAACGCTTTCATTCTCCATGTTGACCAAGTTGGCTCAATGCAATGAGTCCTTTTATTGCGGCTAACAACTATTTTATCGTCCATTAAGGAATTCCATTGCCACATGAAATGAAGCAGTATTTGTCATTGCACTGGCCAAGTGGTATATTCACACACATACAAACCCACAAACATTCTCACACCGATTCCCACACATACGTATGTACATACATGGCTCAAGCTATAAGCTCAATAAAAAATGTTGAACTGCTCATCGTATTGTGGTCATTCGTACGCTGCGCTGCTGCTTTTTCTGCTGCGGAATCAAGCAAGTGGCGACAAGGCGAAATTCGCAACATGCCACAACAATCGCCATCGGTTTATTTATTCCCTGCTGCAGCAACTTTGCTGAATTTTGCTAGCTTGGAACGTTTTTAATGTTTCGAACATCAGACGTCGTGCTCACAGCTACTTCATTCTGATGCACATCATTGTCGTCGTAGTAGTCGTCCTCGTTGTCGTTCTGGCACTCGTAAGTGTCAATTTAGAAAATTTCATTTTATGCGTCATTTGGATTCATTTGCTACTCGGAATTTGTGTGCTCGAGAGTGTATTTAACTTATTTTGTGTTGTTTTCGTATCTTACTACTTGCCTCCTCCTCCTCCAGCTGCAGTGGTCCTAACACTATGAGTCAAATCAGGTCATTTAGAGAATTTTAGTCCTGATTCTGCTGACTCATAGTGAAGATAGTTCGATTATTGCTGATCATATGAGTGTTTATATAACGTGAACAACAGAAAGGATTGAGCTGAAGCAATAGGCGCATTTATCATCAGGATACAATGCTCCTTAGAAGTTTATTAAAACAAAAAGAAGACAAATTATGTTTGCCTAGGTGGTTGTAACAGTTTTCCATAAAAATTGTAACTCTCACAAAATTTAGTTTCATTTTAATTATCAAATTTAAAATTATAATTTGACTATATTACATGATTTATGGAAAATTTCCCGCATATTTGAATGGTTTCAAGTTTTTTGAGGCACTTTTGTTTTCGGGTGGCCTAAAGTAAATACTCTTTTTATTTCAATTCATTGAGTAAAAAAATATACTCTGAAGAGCAAATTCACGATTTACTAAGGGAAATAACGCATATTAGCATTATCCACGCCTTAGTATAAATATTATTTAAATATTTACGTGGATAAATCAAATGTTTTCCTCACAACTCGTTTTTTTCCCCGTATTTAAATTTTATTTATACCAGCAACAGCAACAGCAGCAACAGCATCGCACACGTACACACATACTCCGAAAGGCAGCAACAGCATCGCACTCTGTTCCTGCAGTTTATTTCTTGCAGTTGCAGGTTTCTTATAGTTCTCATTTAGTTATTGTTGCAAGGGTAATATAGCCTGCATATTTGGGCAATATGATTTGTGAGTGCGATGGGTGATCATGATGGGTGCGAAAATGGAACTATGTAGGGTGGAGTGACAACTCGATATTTGCTTACGAATATCTTGCAACGGTTGTCATTTACCTGCATATTTTGTATTTTCTATCTTACTTTTTCTTCCTCTTTTCTTCCTCCTCTTCAATTTAAATATTTTGATTTTTAAATTCAATATTTTTATAAACATTTCCTTTAATTGCGATAGTTTTATTTCAAATAGTAAATATTTGAGAGATAATTTAAAAAAATTCGTGCATAAATTTAATATATTTTTTATTAATTGTGTTTAAATATTTAGATATTTTATTTTATTAAAAAGTATTTAAATACATTTTAAATATTTACGTAGTCGATTTATGCAAATGCGTTATTGGTGCAAAATTAACTCGCTTTTTGGATAAATTAAAAAAGTTTTTGGATAAATTTAATATTTTTTTTCTCTTAGTGTAATAGAGAAAACTTTTCGTTTTCTAGAAATTGTTATCTATAAATGAGAATTTTTTTATCTATAAATGAGAATTTTTTAGTGCGAGAAAAATACTTATCATTCTTAGAGGCTTGAAATATTTTCATTTCCGACAAGTGAAGCAATATTTCTTCGAATATGCGAAAATTTATTCTAATTGTAGGAAATTTTATTTGAAAAAGAGAAAATTTTTTTTAAGAATTATATCAAGAGCTTTATGCCAAATAAACCATGAAGCAACAGGATGCTACAACAACAAAGTTCTTTGCAGAACAAACCAAGCTGACTAGACCATGGTTTCGTCGGACGCTTCCCCGACTTATCAGTAGTCTCAGTGGTTTAAGCAGTCGACTAACTTTGAAAAGCAAATAAGCGCAACAGCAATCAAACCGAAGCGGAATTATAAAAGCGCTATTCACTTTATCAAAGCAGTGTTTTCTACTCTTTTGCTAGTCGCAAAATTTCAAAAAGTTGACTGCATTGATTCTGCAAAGATTTTGTTGTTGCGCTTTTTGTTTACTTCTTTATCACGTGTCCATCTAGGTTCCAACATTAAGTTGGTATTAAACCATAGAAGGCGTGTAGAAGGTTTTTTTTTTAAAAGCAGATGTTTATTATATGAGCAAACATATAATATTTCATCATGTTTTCGTAGGTCGTGCTCGCACCAGTTTACATGAGTTATAAAATTGTGGTATTTTAAATGTTTATTTAATTTTATAATTCTTAAAAAACATATTTTTAAGAATTATATTTTGAGCTTTATGTCAAATAATTCATGAAGCAACAGGTTGCTACAACAACAAAAGTTCTTTGAAGAACAAACCGAGCAGACTAGACGGTTTCGTCGGACGCTACTCCCACTCATCAGTAGTCTCTGTGGTAGTCTTAACCTTTTGACTGTTTTGTTGATATCTGACAGCATCGTTTCTATTGCCTCAGAGGTCCGATTGATCTACGCCAATGCTCATAATTTATCAAATATTACTAGAAATAAATAAATTATTCGGTTTATCGCATTAACGACAAGGACATTTTTGACGTGACGAACTTACGTTTTGTCGCGTAGGTTTCCAAAAAAGTTGAAAAATGCATTTTTTCAATATTCATCGGCGTTGCATTGAATTATTAATCGCTGAGTATAAGAGCCATGGTTCAAAAAATGGTACGACCGTAAAGGTTAATGCTTTGACTTCATTATAAAAACAAAACAGAAAACGTCATCAGGACGCGATGGGAGCTGCTTAAGCAACGCAACTGAAAATTTGTTACTTGGAATTATTACTCGCTAAATATAAGTGATAGGATTAAAAATATGATATATAAATAAAGGCCTGTACTAAGCCCTCACAACAAAATTAGGCAAACAATTTCTGGCGTCATGGGGACAAAAAGAGAGAGATCCTCAAAGATCAACAATGCAACATTCATGCAGCAGCGTTGTATTGAATTTTTACTCTGTGAGAATATAAGCTACGATAAATGTTTGAAAAAGAAAATGGAATGGAAAAGGATTTATACTTGGCCTTAAGACAAAAATAAAGAAAAAAAAATTCAGACGTCACTAGGTTGTGAATATAGCAGCTTATGTAACAGAAATGTAATATCGTTGCATGGAATTATTAACTCCATTATTATTTTAACAGTAGTCTTGCATGACTTTTCACTGTGATCCACTCAAGCTACTAAGGTCCTAAACTAAGGGAAAAAAATATTAAATTTATCCAAAAACTTTTTTAATTTATCCAAAAAGCGAGTCATTTTTGCACCAATAACGCATTTACTTAAATCGACAACGTAAATATTTAAAATTTATTGAAATACTTTTTTAATTATATAAAATATTAAAATATTTAAACAGAATTAATAAAAAATACATTAAAATTATGCACGAATATATTTAAATATCTTTCAAATATTTGCTATTTGAAAATAAAACTATCGCATTTAAGGAAAATTTATATAAAAATATTGAAATTGAAAAACAATTTTTTTGAATATTTCCCACGAGTTGCGTCCATCAAATGCCATTTGGTGGTATATTTTATTTTCTTTTTTCGTTCTCTAATTTATACTATTTTTGACAGTTGGTGCAATAATATGGCATCAAATGTCAAAAATAGTATAAACTATAAAAAGAAAAATAGAGAATAAGAAGTAAATTATGCAGGTAAATGACAACCGATTCAAGACATTCTTGAGAAAATACCGAGTTGTCACTCCACTCTATATGATTTCATCATGCATCGCACTCACCATCGCATTCACAAATCATAATTGCCAAACTTCCATGCTATATTACGCTTGCAACATTAATTAAATGAGAACTATAAGAAACCTGCGTGCGATGCTGTTGCTGCTTGTCGGAATATGTGTGTCCGTGTGCGATGCTGTTGCTGCTTGCTTGTATGGAATATGTGTGTACGTGTGTGGTATAAATAAAGTTTAAATACGGGAAAAAAAAGAAGTTGTAAGGAAAACATTTGATTTATCCACGTAAATATATAAATAAAATTTATACTCAGGCGTGGATAATGCTAATATGCGTTATTTCCCTTAGTGTACGTATACTGCCAATATGCAGACAAAGTTACCCGGAAGTTTATTTTTTTTTTTTTTTTTTTTTGAGACTAAACCAACGCTCAGGGGATGCCCCCTATAAATGCGTAAGCATTGAGTTGATTCGGAAGAAGGGTGATAGTTTAGTTGGAGGGTGGAAAGATTGAGTAATGTCGGTGAAGATTTGTTTTGAACCTACACAGCTGGAAGCCATCGGGGAACATACTCGCAGGGAGATTATTCCACAATCTTACTGTGCGACCGAAAAACGAATTATCTCTGTAATGCGATATTCTATTGGACATCGAGGCAATGGTATAGGGATGGGCTTGAAGTGCTGACCGAGTGGACCTGGGAAATACTCGAGCTGGTGGTGTCAGGTCTTGTACCTCCCTTGAACACTTCCCATGGTAATACCTATATAAAAGGCTAAGGCACCCAACATTGCGTCGATGTCCAAGAGAGTTGAGAGAAGATGAAATATTTTCATCCCCTATCAAATATATCGCACGTCGTTGAATTCGGTCCAGAAGCTCCAAATAAGATCTTGAAGCCCCTGCCCAAATGTGCGAATTGTACTCCATTTTCGGCCTGATGTATGAAGTGTAGATCATGCGGATATCAGATGGGGTGAAATATCTTTTGCACCGTTTTAAGAAACCTAGGCACTTGGCCGCTTCTTTCGACACATCGAAAATATGATCATTCCAACGAAGATCGGATCTTATCGATATGCCTAGAACGTCAAGAGCATCTGACTCCACAAGATTCACATCGTTCATTTTAAGGGGAGCTAAGGGGCAATTCATTCGTTTGTGGATTATCAGACAACACTGGGTCTTGCTTGCATTAAACTCAACTCTATTAGCACGACCCCACTCAGAGATTTTTCTTAAGTCGTTAAGAAGTGTGTCATTCATATTTTGCCTCTTTCTCTCAATCTCCAAAGAGCTCGGGCGTTTTTTGAACGAATATGAATGACAAATGGTGCTGTCATCCGCAAAAGAATGAATTGGGTTATGAGTCAACGACAGAAGGTCGTTGATAAAAACCAGAAACAAAGTTGGAGATAGGACTGAACCCTGCGGTACTCCTGCATTGATGGTGTGCTCTCTGGACGAAACGCCGTCAACAACGACACGGATAGATCTGCCATTAAGAAAGCACGAAATCCATCGGGCAAATGTACTACCGACTCCATATGCGATTAGTTTAGTCACGAGCGCTTTATGCCACACTCGGTCAAACGCCTTAGAAATATCCAGAGCAACAACTCTACTCTCACCGAATAAATGAACGCATTGGTTCCATTTCTCTGTGAGGAAAGGTCACCAGTAGAGCAAGCCCTCCGGAAACCATATTGGCGATCACTGAGAAGTTCGTTGCGCTCCAGATAGTTCATCAGATGGAAGTTTATTACACTTTCCATGACCTTGGAAAGTGTAGAGCATATCGCAATGGGTCGATAGTTTGCAGGGTTCGCGGCATCGCCCTTTTTTGTTACCGGCTGGACATTTGCGATCTTCCAACAAGATGGAAATACTCCTGTCCTGTAGGAGATGTTGAAAAGATTGCGCAAAGGCCGAGCTAATGTAGAAGCACACTTTTTAAGTACAATTGGTGGTATGCCATCAGGACCAGAGGCTTTGTTGATGTTGAGGTTTGCAAGGACCTTTTTAACTGATCTCGTTCTTTTTAACTCGAAGTACAGAAGATGTACTTTCAACAAGAGGCAGTGGCTGATTGCTAACCGGGATTGTGGAGTTCTGTGCGAACAATTCAGCCAACAGGTTCGCTTTATCGGCCGGGTCAGTGAAGATTTGGTCATCTTTCAAAAGAGTTGGGATTGACGAAGAAGTCTGGTTCTTCACTCTCTTTACAAATGACTAAAAGTTTTTGCTTCCTTTGGAGCAGAGAAGAACCTGTTCTCTGACGCGTGTTTCGTGAAGAAACTTTTCGCGCTTTAAGACTGCATTACAGCGATTCCTAGCTTGGATGCGAAGTCTTTTAGTATCAGCATTCATGTTGGAACGCCATTTCAGAAAGGCTTCCTCTTTGGACCTGACTGCAATCCTGCAAGTCTCATTAAACCAGGAGTGGTCTTTTGGTTTAATGCTTCTCATCTTATTGGGAATGAAAGACCGCATACCCAATAAAATAATTTCCTGTACCATTAACGCCGCGGCGTTCACATTTCTATCAGCGAAACATAATTTCCAATTGAAGTTGTGGTAAAAATTATTTAACGCAACCCAATTTGCTTTTTCATAAAACCAAGCAATTCTCTTCGGGGCTTTAGGCGTAGAGGTGCGTAGGCTAGAATATGGAAAAGCAGCGGAGATAGTACAATGGTCCGAATTACCAAGAGGTGCATTGACACTCACTTCATATTTTTCTTGATGTGTAGTCAGAAAAAGGTCTAGGACTTTTTCGCTCTGCAAGCCAACTCGTGGAATATAAGTTGGCTCTTTCACAAGTTGAATCAATTGGTTCGATTCGGCAAAGATCTCAACATATTGGCCTTCAGGTGTCGATTGTCCTGAATGACTTAGCCAAGCCGGATTGTGGACATTGAAATCGCCGGCAACAACGATTTCGATGTCAGGGAACAACCCCAAATGCACCTTGTGTCAAGGTTAACCTTTATCGTGTCATACTTTTAGGCATAGCCTTAATTCATGTGCATCTTCGAAATTCGATCACAGTGGTTTACCGCTATCAGAGCATGTTGAGGTTGTGTTATTATGTTTTTAACTCCTCCCTTTTTCCACACTTCCATTTTAAGGTTCAGTTAGTTTAAATGATGAGTTAAGGCTATGTCTAAAAGTATGATACGATCTAGGTTAACCTTGATCCATGGTGCATTGAAGTAGACAAGAACTCAGTCAGTATTAAGCGTTCTCTCTGTCAAATAAATTCCGGGTAGCTTTTTCGGCATATTGGCAGTATAAGTAGCACCTAAGTAGCTTGAGTGGATCACAGTGTAAAGTCATGCAAAGGCTACTGATGAGTTGGTGTAGCGGCCAACGAAACAGTCTGTATAGTCAAGCTGTGTGATTTGCTCTATACAAACCCGTGGTTGTTGTTGTTGGTTGTTGCCTTCATTGTTCTTCATGTTGTCTTGTTGTCAGCATGCTTGGCCTAAAGCTCAAAAATTTGTTGTTCAATTTAGCAAAATCTGAATGTTTGTTGAACTTTGTATTAAACAAGCAGTAAATACTGATAGTGATACCCTCGAAGTGTCAACTACGACTAGCTATGCAAATTAATAAAAGGACTCATACCCATTTTAACTGGGATACCCTGCTTGTATTCGTTTAGTCAATGTATTGTTTATACAAGCCAGAGATAAAGAGATGGGAAACTTCGATGTGAAAGGGATAGCACTATGCCTGCTTTATGTCAAATTGAAGTCAATACTAACGCAATATTATAGTTGTGGTCGTACATTTTGTTGAGAAACTCACCCAGTTTGGGTGCTAGTTTCAGTTATTCAGCTGGTTTGGGTTCTCACCACTGTGTAAAATTTCACTGAGCTTAGACAAACTTACCACGGACTAAACAAAAACAAATTAAGGGGTAACTCACACTTGTAACTCTAAACTTCATCGATTTTTTTGTTCTTGCATATTTTTTAAGTATAACTATCTACGAAGTAATACGTCTCCAAAAAGGTCCGTATGCCTCGTATTTCTGGCATTCATATAATGTTTGGAACTTTCAGAAATGAATTTTCGATGCCTCTTATTGTTTAAATTTGTCAGTTTAGCTCGAAGGTTCGACAACTCGATTGCAGTAACAGAGAGGTGCGCGACGAGAGAAAAATTAAAAGCAACAGGAAATTTATAAGAATCATCGTCGGTGGAAGAGCTACCATATGGGTCCTGAATAGATGGCTGCATTTATGTTATTGTTTATTGTTATTGTTTAAAAATTAAATCCTTCGTGTAAACTGAAGTTGAAACTTAAATCGTAATTTCTCGAAATGTAATTTTTTAATCGGTGACAAAAATTACTCCAAAATTCTGAACCTATCTTTTTAAAAGTTTGCAGATTCATTCGATAAAAAATGGCCATTTTATAGCCAAAAAACAACAGTATATTTAGTGAAAATTTAACCATTAACTATACTTTGCATACTTTTTAAATGAATCGATCAGATACTAGTTTATGTTGTTATTTAACTAAATCTTTTAGCCTATTTCTCTTTCAGGTGATCCAGTTCACCACAATGTTGGTCACCGCAAAACGCAAAAATAAAAACACAATTTTTTAAAGTCATTTTTAACAAGACCATACAATATTTTTCAATAAAAAATATAACTGAAAGTGTTCAATGTATGTATTTTTAGATGATATAACGATCGTTTAAAAAATTTTAGTAGTTTTCGCATTCATGAAAAAACCCTATTTTTTGTACTGCAAGTTTGGGTAGCGCCTTAAGTAAATAAAGTCAGCTGCTGGTTCAAATTTACGCTGGTTGTTGTATAATCTGTGAAGAAACTCAACATGCATTGAAGGTTCGTGTACGGTATAAGGATCAGAGTTGCTTTTTTAATTTTCAAGGCATTTTCATTGGCAATATTAAGTTAATATGTTATCAGTTGAGAGATTTTGCATGCATAAATTAAGTTTCAGCCTCTTTTATATTCATTTTATGTCCATATCCAATGCCTATTTATTTAAGCTTCGAAAATAAAACAATATTATTGCTAACTTAAAGCAGCTGTTAGTCGATACAACAACATTTGACAATCTTGAGGTGAACTCATATACACAATATGTGAGTGCATAAAAAATGAGAAGAACAAGCACGATTTTGGCGCAAAATCAACAAAAATGACAGCAGAATCGAAGTTTCCCATCTCTTTATCTCTGATACAAGCCATTATAATCAAATAATTATAAGCACATCTTGTTGGCTCTCCATATGAATTTGGCATACAATATATCAGTATGAGTGTTGGTTTGATGTGTGGTGGGTGTGGGTGGTGTGCGGGTATGTGTTCTGCCACAATTGTGGTTGAGATGCACCCTGTGAAAGTAATCTCATACAACTCTTAATTAAAAAACTTTACAATTTTCTTTCAAAAACCTTTCATTTTTACTCCTGAATTAAACTGTATGGATCTATTTAGAGCATTTATGAAAACGAGAATTGATCGTACAAATATCTATAACAGATAATTGAAAAACCGATACGAGACTAAAATATTTTGTAATCAAAATTAAAATGAATAATCTCCAAGAGTTATTCCTTAGACCGGAAATATTTATTGATTATCGTTTTTATGCTCTAAGAAAGCAAGCATTTACGGCGCGGGTAGAAGGTAGGTAGCCCTTTGACTGAACTCAATCATTTAACTCTTTTAAAACAATGAAAAACTGTGGATACTTCTTTATCCAGAAAACTTTTAGCGCAATTGCAAGGATTTACTCACATTTTACTTGAGGTGAAATATTCGAAATTGAACCAGCAACAAATTAGAAATTTAAATTTTTTTTTAATTTTATGTAAATGATTTGTTATACAAGTAAGCGTAATTTTTTTGTATTTTATCATATACAACAACAAAAAGTTTTCATTAAAAAATTCCACTCAATTGCACAAGTTTAACAACGAGCGCAGCAAATTCTGAACTCAGATATTAGGAAAAAGGAGCAAAATAGCGAGAATAAAAACAACAAAGCCTCGAACATTTTCTCACAATTTGTTTGTTTACTTATTTGGGGGGGGGGGTTTCAAATGGGGGTTCAAAAGAAAATCACGTTCCTGATTGTACAATTGAATTGCATTTTAGCCACGTTTACACAAGAACATGGCTTAGACGAATAACGTCAACATAACGTTGCAAAAAGGACAAAGAAAAAAAAAAAAAATTTGTCAGCCAAGAAACCGCATTCAACGAAGCGTGAAGCCAAATAACCGTCAACTAAACAAATAATGCACTGAGAAAAACAATCTTTATTTTGCTGTTTTCTCCCCCTCTCCACCTATCACCATTTTTTCTTGTCTACTTTTTTCTACTATTTTAAAGTTTCCCTTTGTTATTCACGCGAAATTGTTCGCGTTGCTTCAACTTGAAAAAGTCAGCAGCGATAAAAAAAAAACAACGAACGAAACGGAAACAAGAAAATGTTATTCAACTGAAAATCCTTCCGTCTTAAGGACAATCCAACTACCAACAGACAAGTGGGGGTGTGTGCAGATTGTTGTCGTTGTAGGTTCGCCTTGCTCGAGTTAGCCAAACTCATGGCTGTCGATGTCTTTTAACATTTTCTCGTATTATTTTTACCGCTGTTAACCTTCCACCCTTCCCTTTACCAGCCGCGACTCTGCTTCATGGAAATCTTACATTTTGCCTTGAGCGTTCCTTTTGTCACTTAGTTTGCGTCACTATATTAGTTGTGTGTGTGTGTGTGTGTGTGTGTGCAGTTTTACTGCGATATGTTTTCTTTTGCTCAATGCATACAAGTAAGCAGCGGAAGGCGGAATTTATCCTGGACCATAAATTTTATTCCAATTTTCCGGCATCACTAACTTCCGGTTTAAGTTGGCTGCTGCTTTAAAAATGTTTGCAATAACGGTGGATCACACAACGTTTGTCTGGCTCCAATTGAGCGCAGTTAGTAAGTTTTGCCATGTTGCCATTTATTATTTTTATTGAAGTTTCAGCTTGAAGATGACTTTGAAGAATTTCTCTTTAGTTGAAACTTTGGCATTCATAAATACTCGTATTGCAAAGCTTATTGATAATATGATCCTTATTGAATTTGCCGATCTTTTACACACAATGGGCAGTTTTATTAATACTTTAAAGTAAATATGATTGTTATAGTAATTTTTATTCCTTTGTAAAGGATGAGAAGATTACCCATAATGATATTTCTGGCCTTGGCCACAACTGCAGTAAGTGGCAACACTTACCATCTGACGGTTCCATTGGAACCATAACATATTTGAACCCTTCTTCAGAACATTTACCATTTGAGCGCGATTCGTGTTGTTTAACCCTTTCGATACGACTTTTGCAATTTTTGTGTAAAACTAAAAGAAAAATTATATCTTATTTACTGACCGGTATTTTGAAATGCGATATATGTGTCCCAATAGTATTTTATAGTGGAACATATGTGACCTAACTGGGCTTTTCCGCATAATCTAAGAAATTTCTTTAATCAAAGAAACAAAAATTATAGCATTTTATTTACTTCCGGCTTGCAAAAAGAAAATTCACAAGCATTTCATTTCACTTGTAAGAGCGCAGTAGCGAAAAATTAGAAATGAAAAAAATTATGGAAATCTACGAAAGAAATTCATGAGTGTGCAGAAGCGAAAAAATTTGGCAAAACGGCAAATTACAGGCTACAGGTTCTTCTCTCGACCTTCCGCTGCATACATTTGACCCATCGACGTCTTGTAGGTCCGTAGGTCGTCTTGTAGGCAAAATGATCACCAACATTTGACATGTTTGTTAATCGGAGTTATTGTCTTCTCTGCCGACGAGACCTTTTGAACTTAGTGGTTTCTATATCCTTTGCAATAAGAGACTAAGCAAGTTGAACAAGAAAATCAAGAAAGATTAATTTATTTCGGTGTAATTTCGAATATAGTATCCATGTATTCACAGCGCAATAATAAATTTTCTTCCACCACTTTATTGATCAGCGATCCGCATCATATATTCCAGACATCTGGTCTGTTCAATCAACACCACCCATTATAGCTCGGTATGATTTCACTATACATATCAGGGCACGGAATATCTACCTTAGTGTTTCTGTATCTGACACACTGTCAGTGTGCGTTGTATAGCTGACATAGTAAGCAAGTGACAGTTACTGAGCAGCATCACGTCTTTCACAACCTATAATTTTACGGTAATTGTACCTAAGTTGCTCACTTTAAAAATTGCTCCACCTTGTTCCAATTTGTCTGATGTTTTTAGAACGTTTTTCCTTTTGGACATATAAGTCCCCAAAGCGGGAAAAGTACATAAAAATAAAAAAAAAAAAAATAAATAACTGGTCATTTCAGCCCTTGAAAGGACTTTGACCTAGCTTCTTATGATCAATTGTGTTGTGCGTGTTATTAAGTTTGTACACAATTGACCGAAAACCGGACCTACAGGTTTAACGCCGACTCCGAACGGCGATGAACGGAATGTTCTTGTTCTCAAGAAGCTTTACATGGCATTTTGATTACTCTCTGAGGTTTGCCATTGTCTGCAGAGAGGTGGCGGCCGTACAGAAAAATCATTTTAATTCAAATAATTCTCTGTCGCTGCTGGGATTCGAACCCGGGTCTTCAGGTTCGTTGACATAGAGGCCACGCACTTTAACCAACTACGCCACGGACGCCACAAAGGAAAGGGAAAGGTACATATGTTGTTGATTAAATCAACGGACGTAGAAAATCTATCAAAGAACGTAACACCAGGTTTCGAAATCGTTTTCGAAAGACCCATTACAACTCGTTCTCTAAATTTGTCAACATAGTCACGCGATGACCTGCTTGCTACTTGAGCGACGACCTTTCATTGAGATGACCAAGCTCAATACCTTGAATCATCAATACCTTGAATGTTGCTGTCATCGCGGCAGGTTTTCAACTTTTTTTTTCAAACATTACATAACGTCATCAATGCATTAAGTTTTATTTGCATTTGCAGGCTTATCAACGCATATCATTCGCACAATAAAATTTCGACATTATTTGCTGAAAGCCATATCGTGACATGGCTGCTGGTATGAGTTCGTTCTCCAACGAATTATGTTTAGGCCAGTAGCATCTGAAACTCGGCACGTGGTTGTAGGATACTACAAAAAGGCATCCAAGTACGGTATTGCCGTTCATCTTGAATTATAAAGTCGTTTAGCTTTCACTGTAGAAAATATTTCAAGCTCCTTGGCATGCAAATTGCGATATTTATGACTTTTTTAGCATGCCGTGGAACAAAAGTGTCCCAGGAGGATCGAAAGTATTAAAATAACTTGAAAAATTATTTTCGGAAAAAATATGCAATAACTCGTGGACAGGTTCGTGTGATTATTTTTCATAACTTTCGATGTGGATTATCAAGACCAGAATGCATCGATGAACAAGTTTTTTATGTGGTAATAAAGAACCATCCTCAAGCACTGTAAAAAAATCTGATGTAACGAATTCAACCGTAGCCGACGTTTACTCCAGAACGAATTCCGTGAATATCGTCCAAAATTGGTCGCTGTGCCAGAAAACATCGATGCTCATGATCATTTGGATGTAAAAAAGATTTGTTCGCTTTGGATTCTACATAATCTGACAAACAATCAAAGCAGGCTCGTTCTGATTGGTACAAGGATATGTTGAAAAATACGATAAAGGTATGCGTATAACATCTACAAAAGTGAACAGTCATGGGTTTATGCATGTGAGCCCCAAACAAAACAGCAATCGACTGTATAGATCTTCCAGAATGAGCTAAATCCGAAAAAGTTGTTCGCGGGAAATGCATATGGAAGCAAATGGTTGCCTGTTTATTGGGCATTACCGCTCATTTGACAACAGTGGCGTAAAAGCAACGTAGGACGGTCAATTCGGAATGGTACACGATCATTTTTTTTTGTCGCAAGTCATAGGAGAAATTCGAAAAAAGTCGAAGAATGGAAGAATTATTTTGCATCATGACAATGTGAGCTCTTACACATCTGTTCAAACAAAGACTAGCCAAAAAATTGAATTGATGGGTCATCCGCCAAACAGCCTTAATTTGGAAAGGAATGAATTTTTTTTTATTCCCAGCAATAAAAAAAAATTAATATGGTCAACGATTTTCGGCATTTGAAGAAGCGGTTGTTAAATTCAAAACTTTTTTTTTTCTGGAATTTGCCCAATTGGAGAGGGGAAAAGTGCTCAAAAAATTGGTTCAAACGCATGCAAAAGTGCATTTATATATACCTATTCATTCAATTCTACCTTGCATGAATGGGGAATGAATGAATTGGGGTGATAGAATAGTGGGTGAAATCATGTGGAAGATATAAAGGATGTTTTAAGCGCAATTCAAGTTATATGGTAATCTCATTCACAAGCTTCTTTACCATCAACTACAACTTTAGTTCGTAAATATTGACGAATTTTCTATTTCAGTTAATTAGAAATGGGGACAGAAAATGCAAAAATTGCTAACGCGTAGGACCACTTATCCTACTAATCCCACCAAGTCCCACTTATCTATCATCACATTTCGAACCAAGGAAAATTTGACTGAAAAGCTGATATTCTTGGTTAAAAGCTAAATTACAGTCGAAGAAGTATTTACCTATCCCATATTATCCCGAAACTAGGCTGTATGGGTCCTTCTCTCACGAAGTACTTCAAAGCAATTGGTCGCAAGTAATTTAAAAAGTCACATATCCGGACCGAAGTTTGCGAGAAGTTTTCGAAGAAATGATAAAAATTAACCGCAGAAAACGGATCATAGACTGAACCCATACAAAAGTTGGACAAAAATAGAAGGAGGTCTCGCACGTTAATGCAATTTGGTATGCTTGGTTGGTTTAAGCTACTTAAGTAAACTTTAAAAAATAGTTGATATTGGTCAGCCCCTAGGGGTACCTCCCTTGGACCTATATTAATTTTTTACATGATTTTATGTGGGAGGTACATACAAACGTTAACCGATCTTAACGAAACTCGCTCAGAATGCTAGAAAAATTAAGTAATAGATGGGTATTGAGAATGTTCAAAATCAGTTTGACCCTATATGTACCCTTCTGGGACCTATATTAATGATTTATATGGTCGTACCTGTATGGGAAGTACATAAAACAGTTGACCGATCTTAACGAATCTCGGCCAGAATGCTTGAAAAAAGATCAATATATGTGAACTGTAAATATTCAAAATCGATTTGACTCTAGGGATAGGACTTACTAGGGCGTTCAAGATGCTGCTGGCCTAACAAAGAAAACAGACGATTTTTGCCAAAATTATTGTTAATTTTATTCCAATAATTTTCTAACATTTCGATGCCTTTTAAATAGTAAGAATTGTCAAGATCTCCGAAATACGCTTCAGTTTCCAATTTGAACTGTTCATTTGTCGCAAATCTTCCCTGAATCTACCTTTTTAAGTTTGGGAACAGATAATAGTAGCTGAGGGCCAAATTGGAGAATATGGGGCGATTTTGTTATTCAAACGGTCCAATAATTTACAGCAATAATTGCTATTGATTGCTATTTTTCCTATTCTCAAAAATTCAATGCCACTTGATTCCCAAAAAAGCAGATTCCAACACCTTTTCGGCCGTTTTTTGAGTCTTCGCTCGCGTTGGTGCACTTCCACTGGGACCTACCCACCCTTTCCATTCTGGTGTAATGTGGCGGATCCAAGTTTCAACCATGGTCACTATTTTACGCAAAAAATCAGTCGGATTTCGTTTAAACATGGCTGGGAAGTGCGAACGAAGTTCATGTTTTGACGTAGAATACATCATTCTCGGATGTAAGTAGGGTGGTTGATAGTGATCAGGTGTCGGTATTTATATAACTTTTTGAGCCTTTGGTGGGCCTAAAGTACTGATCGTACAATGTTGATGTGAGCACTTGTTAGTCTGCTTGATCCTCAATGCGACAAAAATTCATGTTAGAACTCTCTAACGTATATAACTTTTACACAATTACATGAAATATAAAGCCAACATTTGATGTTAAACTTGCTACCTATTTATCGACAGTTTCCGGTTTTTTCGACAAAACCATAAAATATGTATGGGAGCCCCCCTAAGGAGTGGTCGGAGGGAATAGGTGTCGAAGGCAAAAATGTTCCTTTTGCAAAAGTAATGGGGTCGGTCATACATATTAACCCTCTCCTGCACTCTCTTAAAGGTCATATGCTCAGGTGTATGGAATAAATAAACAAAAACCACAAAATCTGTATGGGAGCCCCCCTAAGGAGTGGTCGGAGGGAATAGGTGTCAAAGGAAAAAAATGCTCCTTTTCCATAAGTAATGGGGATCAGTGATAAATATTAACCCTTTCCGGCAGAAAAAACATAAAATTTGTATGGGAGCCCCCCTAAGGAGTGATCCGGGGGAAAAGGTGTCAAAGACAAAAATGTTTCTTTTGCAAAAGTAATGGGGGTCGGTCATATATATTAACCCTCTCCGGCACTCTCTTGAAGGTCATATCCTCAGGTGTATGGAATAAATATACAAAAACCATAAAATTCGTATGGGAGCCCCTCTAAGGAGTGGTCGGAGAGAATAGGTGTCAAAAGTAAAAATGTTCCTTTTGCAAAAGTAATGGGGGTCTGTGATACACATTAACCCTTTCCGGCACTCTTTTAAAGGTCATATGCTCAGGTGTATGGAATAAATAAACAAAACCCATAAAATTTGTATGGGAGCCCCCCTAAGGAGTGGTCGGAGGGAATAGGTGTCAAACGCAAAAATATTCCTTTTGCAAAAGTAATGGGGGTCAGTCATAACTATGAACCCTTTCCGGCACTCTCTTAAAGGTCATATGCTCAGGTGTATGGAATAAATATACAAAAACCATAATATTTGTAAGGGGGCTCCGGGGGTCGGTCATACATATTAACCCTCTCCGGCACTCTTTTAAAGGTCATATGCTCGGGTGTATGGAATAAATATTTTGCTAAATAGTTTTTAAAAAAGATGTCATCAAAAGCGAATTGAATAATTCTACGTCTTGTGTTACGACATAGTAGAAACAACTTTATCTTTTTTTTTATTGATTGTTAACGAACGCGTCACCCATCTTGCAGTCAGCTTTCTCATACCGAAATGTTCATGTAAAATTGAAATCACCGACCCACTAGATATGTCTACGGTTGTAGCTATCTCACGCACTTTCACTTTCGGAGTGGTCACTGTTTTTGGTGGTCCTCAGGCGTGCTCATCTTTTGTGCTGATTCTCCCTCTTTTTAACTCTGCAATCCATTATTTTACGATTGAATACGACGAAGCAAATTCACCGTCATATTTATCAAACTTTTCTTTTGTTTCTTTCGCATTTTTGCTGTGAAAAAAGTAATGTTAAAGCATGAAATTCTTTTTTTATCCATTTTCATAACAATACCAAAAGTTGTTTAATTTAGAACACGTTAACATTATTATTCATTGACAGATCGATCTGACATTTATGGTGTGTTCATGTTAAGGCTGCCACCCATCAAAAATGTCATGCTTTTGAAGAGTGGTGGTGCCGTCACTTGGAGACCGGCAGCATCTTGAACACCCGTAAAATTCGGTAAATTTTTTGTACAATATCCTGTTTGTGATGATTTTTAAAATCATGTGAAAAATCAATTTCATTTTTTTAAAGTTTCTTTGATTTTGTCGAAAAATTTCAATAAATCTTGAGAAGAATAATGACAACTTTGTAACAACAGATTCCGATGGGTATTCACTTAGCATCGGAAGATTCAGCGCAGACAATAATTGGATGGCTTCAAAAAAATGATCAAAATCCCTTGAATCTTCGAAACTATAGCCATTTATCTGAACTGAGCACAAAGTAAGAACGAAAGCAAAATTTTAAACTCTGAAAGCTTTGAATACTATAAAGCTCTGATAATGTTGAAATAAAATCCTAAAAATCATTGAAAACTAAATAAAATCTGAAGAATAATAAAAGTTAAAACTTCAAAATGCTTTTAGAGGGCTTGGCTCACAAACAACAATAACAACAAAAATGTAAGTTTGTACCAGCAACAACAAAATTAACAACCATAAAACCATTCCAGAGCAATACGCTGTCACTTTGTGGTAAACCAAATGTATGTCTGTCAGTCACCCACCGTTACTTTCAGGGCTCTAAAAAAGCTGTCAAAAGTTGTCACATAATTACAAGCTATTAAAACAACATAATTGTTATTACTACGTTGTTGTTGGTGTTGTTGTTGTATCTGTTGTTTTTGCCAAAGGCTCGAATCCATGCACTACTCTCACCCAAAGTAGTCACGTGGGATGCTTCGCTCTAACTCTGCCCTCTATTGAAAAGGAGTAACAAAACAACGAAGAAAATTGAAATTCTTTACATACAGTTTTGGTTATCCTGTTATGCGAAGGAACTCGACGTAGCAACAAGTTTTGGCGAGCTTTCATTATCCTGCGTAAAAGTGACAAACTGTTTTCATTAAAATATTCTAATTTGTTTTCCCAATGAGACGGGAATACAACGAAAACAACAGTCGCAACAACAACAACAACAGCAGGCATCAGGATAATCCAGTTCGCCGTATCCTGGGTGTTTTTAATACGATATTAAATTGTTTTTCGAGGTTTTTCGCTTCATTTTTGGTTTTTGGCTGAACTTCTTTGTTTATTTTTTCTTTTTTTGTTTTTTGTCTTATTCAACCCTTTGTAGGAGAAGCCTGTTGGTGGTAAAAACAGGAGGTTTTGCATGGATAGCGGATGAGTGTGACAAAACGTGACATTATTTATGTTAAACGATGCGAAGTAACGCAGCGGCGAAAAGTTTAAATTTAATTAATTGTGGAAGATGGGTTTCGAGCGTGTTGACAGCCAGGCATTAGCGGTTGTCACAATGCCCACAGTTCGGATCTATAGAGGTGGCTACGAACGGAGATATACTTAATGAACTGATGTTGTTGCGTTGATGGCGACATTAAATTAAGAACTTGAATTTTTGGCAGAGTTGGTGACAATAAATCCTGGAGTTGCAGTTGCTTTAAGTTTTCTTGCATTGCAAGAGATGGTTAAGGAGGTTGATAAGGAGCGAGTTAAACTGGGCAAAAACTCAGCAAACATAAGAAAGAGTTAAGCCAATGAAATTATTACCCACGCATGCAAATTACAAACTTTTTCCTTCTACTAGCCCATCCATTATATTCTCCTGCCAATAGTGACTATTTCCTTTTTCCAAACCTGAAAAACTCTTGGTTTTTGAAAATTAAAGAACATACAGAAAATTTGCAAAAGTGAATGAAATATTTATTTGGATCAATAAATCAATGTCTGCCATTTGCTTTTAAAGATTATTTCAGGCAAATGTTGCCCGCGACTACGATTTAGATGGTCTATTTTGAAAGTCTGAATTTGGACCACTTTTTCCAACATTTCGGTCGGCATCTCACCAATGGCACGTTTAATGTTGTCTAACTACGTCTTCGAAAGCAGCAATCGTAGTTGGCTTTTCGTTGTAGACGAGAGAGAGACTTGAAATATCCCTGCAGAAAATAGTCTAAAGGGGTCAAATCGCACGATTTTGGCGGCCAATGGATTGCGCCAAAACGAGAGATTAATTGCTTACCAAACTCGACTCTCAATTGGTTCATGGTATCGCGCGTGGACCGTCCTCTTGAAGCGACATGCCAACAAAGTCCAATTCTTCCATTTTCTGCAAAAATGTCTTTAAGAATCAAACAGTATCTTGCTCTATTGACGCAGCCGTCATCACCTCTGAAGAAGTACGGTTCAATGATTCCGCCGACCCATAAACCGCAGCAAGCAGTGCACTTTTGCTGCATTGGCAGCTCTTGAACTGCCTCTGGCTGCTCTTATGACAAAATTCGGCAATTCTGCTTATTCACGTACCCATTAAGCCAGAAGTGAGCCTCATCACTGAAGACAATTCTTCGATAATATCACATTTCTCACACAGAACGAATTTTTATTGTAAATTTCAATAATTTGCAAACATTTTTCGGGCGTTAGTCTATTCATGATGATATGGCAAGACGAACTGAGAATTTTTCACTTTGACACATATCACAAATCACGAGTAAACTGTCAAAAACAATAAATTCAAAACCCAAAAGGACTTCAATCACACTTCAAATATTGAAAACCAAATTTATATCATTAATAACTGCGTAGTTAAAACACGCATAACAACAAAAAAAAAAAACACAGGTGCGTCACTGGACACACGAGAGAAGCGAAGCATTTTCGCAATTTCAAAGATTTGAGAATTTAATGCCTTTTTTCGATTAAAATAATTTTTGAATTTAAAACTTTAATATAACAAAGTTTTTCGTTTTTGTATGGGAGCACCCGTAAGGAGAGGTCGGAGGGGACAGGTCCTCAAGGGAAAATTGTTCCCTTTGCAAAAATAATGGGGGTTGATAAAACATATTAACCCTCTCGGGCCCTCTTGTTCAGTTGTAGGGAATAAATATACAAAAATCATTAAATTTGTTTGTAGCGTAACGACATCTAGTAGTAAGTAGAAGCAACATTTGTGTTTTTTAGTACTCTTGTTTGTATAGCCAATACACAATCTATAGTGGTTATTGTGTATTGGCTAATGGTTATTGTAGGAGATGAAGGCTTGTAGCCAATACAATTCCTTAAATAGATTATTTTGATCTACTGCAACATAGCTTTAGTTAAATCTTGATATTGAATCAGCAAGCTTAAAACTATCAGCCAACGGGCATAAGTTCAATTCCTGCAGCGGGGAAGAAATTATTTTTAATTTAACATTTTCTGGTTCAATTGATGCAAGCAAAAAACAATATCAATTCTAAGAAAAAAGGTGTCGGAAAAAAGTGTCGTTTTTTCTGATTTCACTCTAGCAAATCGCAGAACGAGGCGTAACAAGCTTTGCTTCAAAAAAAAAAAAAAAAATAAACATAAACAAAAATTAGGTATCAAGTGAAGTTTGATCCCTCTACGGCCTCTATTTACGGAGATATGAGCAATTGAAGTTTTTGAAGTTTGTGTTCATTGTAAAATTTGAAACTCAAATTAAAGGTTGAAAAAGCACCTTTACAATGCTGCAACTTTGACTCCTCTACGGCCTCTATTTACGGAGATATGAGCATTTGAAGTTTTTGAAGTTTGTTTTCAATGTAAAATTTGAAACTCGTATCGCACAAGGACAATTTAGGTATCAAATTAAAGGTTGAAAAAGCACCTTTACAATGCTGCAACTTTGACCCCTCTACGGCCTCTATTTACGGAGATATGAGCATTTGAAGTTTTTGAAGTTTGTTTTCAATGCAAAATTTGAAACTCGTATCGCACAAGGACAATTTAGGTATCAAATTAAAGGTTGAAAAAGCACCTTTACAATGCTGCAACTTTGACCCCTCTACGGCCTCTATTTACGGAGATATGAGCATTTGAAGTTTTTGAAGTTTGTTTTCAATGCAAAATTTGAAACTCGTATCGCACAAGGACAACTTAGGTGTCAAATTAAAGGTTGAAAAAGCACCTTTACAATGCTGCAACTTTGACCCCTCTACGGCCTCTATTTACGGAGATATGAGCATTTGAAGTTTTTGAAGTTTGTTTTCAATGCAAAATTTGAAACTCGTATCGCACAAGGACAATTTAGGTATCAAATTAAAGGTTGAAAAAGCACCTTTACAATGCTGTAACTTTGACCCCTCTACGGCCTCTATTTACGGAGATATGAGCATTTGAAGTTTTTGAAGTTTGTTTTCAATGCAAAATTTGAAACTCGTATCGCACAAGGACAACTTAGGTGTCAAATTAAAGGTTGAAAAAGCACCTTTACAATGCTGCAACTTTGACCCCTCTACGGCCTCTATTTACGGAGATATGAGCATTTGAAGTTTTTGAAGTTTGTTTTCAATGTAAAATTTGAAACTCGTATCGCACAAGGACAATTTAGGTATCAAATTAAAAGTTGAAAAAGCACCTTTACAATGCTGCAACTTTGACCCCTCTACGGTTTCTATTTACGGAGATATGAGCATTTGAAGTTTTTGAAGTTTGTTTTCAATGTAAAATTTGAAACTCGTATCGCAAAAGGACAATTTAGGTATCAAATTAAAGGTTGAAAAAGCACCTTTACAATGCTGCAACTTTAACCCCTCTACGGCCTCTATTTACGGAGATATGAGCATTTGAAGTTTAGCATGCCCATATCTCCTGTAACTCGCTGTATCTCGCATCGCAAAAAACACCTATACAATGCTGCAACTTTGACCCCTCTACGGCCTCTATTTACGGAGATATGAGCATTTGAAGTTTTTGAAGTTTGTTTTCAATGTAAAATTTGAAACTCGTATCGCACAAGGACAATTTAGGTATCAAATTAAAGGTTGAAAAAGCACCTTTACAATGCTGCAACTTTGACCCCTCTACGGCCTCTATTTACGGAGATATGAGCATTTGAAGTTTAGCATGCCCATATCTCCTGTAACTCGCTGTATCTCGCATCGCAAAAAACACCTTTACAATGCTGCAACTTTGACCCCTCTACGGCCTCTATTTACGGAGATATGAGCATTTGAAGTTTAGCATGCCCATATCTCCTGTAACTCGCTGTATCTCGCATCGCAAAAAACACCTTTACAATGCTACAACTTTGACCCCTCTACGGCCTCTATTTACGGAGATATGAGCATTTGAAGTTTGTTTTCAATGTAAAATTTGAAACTCGTATCGCACAAGGACAATTTAGGTATCAAATTAAAGGTTGAAAAAGCACCTTTAAAATGCTGCAACTTTGACCCCTCTACGGCCTCTATTTACGGAGATATGAGCATTTGAAGTTTTTGAAGTTTGTTTTCAATGTAAAATTTGAAACTCGTATCGCACAAGGACAATTTAGGTATCAAATTAAAGGTTGAAAAAGCACCTTTAAAATGCTGCAACTTTGACCCCTCTACGGCCTCTATTTACGGAGATATGAGCATTTGAAGTTTAGCATGCCCATATCTCCTGTAACTCGCTGTATCTCGCATCGCAAAAAACACCTTTACAATGCTGCAACTTTGACCCCTCTACGGCCTCTATTTACGGAGATATGAGCATTTGAAGTTTAGCATGCCCATATCTCCTGTAACTCGCTGTATCTCGCATCGCAAAAAACACCTTTACAATGCTACAACTTTGACCCCTCTACGGCCTCTATTTACGGAGATATGAGCATTTGAAGTTTTTGAAGTTTGTTTTCAATGTAAAATTTGAAACTCGTATCGCACAAGGACAATTTAGGTATCAAATTAAAGGTTGAAAAAGCACCTTTACAATGCTGCAACTTTGACCCCTCTACGGCCTCTATTTACGGAGATATGAGCATTTGAAGTTTAGCATGCCCATATCTCCTGTAACTCGCTGTATCTCGCATCGCAAAAAACACCTTTACAATGCTGCAACTTTGACCCCTCTACGGCCTCTATTTACGGAGATATGAGCATTTGAAGTTTAGCATGCCCATATCTCCTGTAACTCGCTGTATCTCGCATCGCAAAAAACACCTTTACAATGCTACAACTTTGACCCCTCTACGGCCTCTATTTACGGAGATATGAGCATTTGAAGTTTTTGAAGTTTGTTTTCAATGTAAAATTTGAAACTCGTATCGCACAAGGACAATTTAGGTATCAAATTAAAGGTTGAAAAAGCACCTTTAAAATGCTGCAACTTTGACCCCTCTACGGCCTCTATTTACGGAGATATGAGCATTTGAAGTTTAGCATGCCCATATCTCCTGTAACTCGCTGTATCTCGCATCGCAAAAAACACCTTTACAATGCTGCAACTTTGACCCCTCTACGGCCTCTATTTACGGAGATATGAGCATTTGAAGTTTAGCATGCCCATATCTCCTGTAACTCGCTGTATCTCGCATCGCAAAAAACACCTTTACAATGCTACAACTTTGACCCCTCTACGGCCTCTATTTACGGAGATATGAGCATTTGAAGTTTTTGAAGTTTGTTTTCAATGTAAAATTTGAAACTCGTATCGCACAAGGACAATTTAGGTATCAAATTAAAGGTTGAAAAAGCACCTTTACAATGCTGCAACTTTGACCCCTCTACGGCCTCTATTTACGGAGATATGAGCATTTGAAGTTTAGCATGCCCATATCTCCTGTAACTCGCTGTATCTCGCATCGCAAAAAACACCTTTACAATGCTGCAACTTTGACCCCTCTACGGCCTCTATTTACGGAGATATGAGCATTTGAAGTTTAGCATGCCCATATCTCCTGTAACTCGCTGTATCTCGCATCGCAAAAAACACCTTTACAATGCTGCAACTTTGACCCCTCTACGGCCTCTATTTACGGAGATATGAGCATTTGAAGTTTTTGAAGTTTGTTTTCAATGTAAAATTTGAAACTCGTATCGCACAAGGACAATTTAGGTATCAAATTAAAGGTTGAAAAAGCACCTTTAAAATGCTGCAACTTTGACCCCTCTACGGCCTCTATTTACGGAGATATGAGCATTTGAAGTTTTTGAAGTTTGTTTTCAATGTAAAATTTGAAACTCGTATCGCACAAGGACAATTTAGGTATCAAATTAAAGGTTGAAAAAGCACCTTTAAAATGCTGCAACTTTGACCCCTCTACGGCCTCTATTTACGGAGATATGAGCATTTGAAGTTTTTTAAGTTTGTTTTCAATGTAAAATTTGAAACTCGTATCGCACAAGGACAATTTAGGTATCAAATTAAAGGTTGAAAAAGCACCTTTACAATGCTGCAACTTTGACCCCTCTACGGCCTCTATTTACGGAGATATGAGCATTTGAAGTTTTTGAAGTTTGTTTTCAATGTAAAATTTGAAACTCGTATCGCACAAGGACAATTTAGGTATCAAATTAAAGGTTGAAAAAGCACCTTTACAATGCTGCAACTTTGACCCCTCTCCGGCCTCTATTTACGGAGATATGAGCATTTGAAGTTTTTGAAGTTTGTTTTCAATGTAAAATTTGAAACTCGTATCGCACAAGGACAATTTAGGTATCAAATTAAAGGTTGAAAAAGCACCTTTACAATGCTGCAACTTTGACCCCTCTACGGCCTCTATTTACGGAGATATGAGCATTTGAAGTTTAGCATGCCCATATCTCCTGTAACTCGCTGTATCTCGCATCGCAAAAAACACCTTTACAATGCTGCAACTTTGACCCCTCTACGGCCTCTATTTACGGAGATATGAGCATTTGAAGTTTTTGAAGTTTGTTTTCAATGTAAAATTTGAAACTCGTATCGCACAAGGACAATTTAGGTATCAAATTAAAGGTTGAAAAAGCACCTTTACAATGCTGCAACTTTGACCCCTCTACGGCCTCTATTTACGGAGATATGGGCATTTGAAGTTTAGCATGCCCATATCTCCTGTAACTCGCTGTATCTCGCATCGCAAAAAACACCTTTACAATGCTGCAACTTTGACCCCTCTACGGCCTCTATTTACGGAGATATGAGCATTTGAAGTTTTTGAAGTTTGTTTGCAATGTAAAATTTGAAACTCGTATCGCACAAGGACAATTTAGGTATCAAATTAAAGGTTGAAAAAGCACCTTTACAATGCTGCAACTTTGACCCCTCTACGGCCTCTATTTACGGAGATATGAGCATTTGAAGTTTTTGAAGTTTGTTTTCAATGTAAAATTTGAAACTCGTATCGCACAAGGACAATTTAGGTATCAAATTAAAGGTTGAAAAAGCACCTTTACAATGCTGCAACTTTGACCCCTCTACGGCCTCTATTTACGGAGATATGAGCATTTGAAGTTAAGCATGCCCATATCTCCTGTAACTCGCTGTATCTCGCTTCGCAAAAAACACCTGTACAATGCTGCAACTTTGACCCCTCTACGGCCTCTATTTACGGAGATATGAGCATTTGAAGTTTTTGAAGTTTGTTTTCAATGTAAAATTTGAAACTCGTATCGCACAAGGACAATTTAGGTATCAAATTAAAGGTTGAAAAAGCACCTTTACAATGCTGCAACTTTGACCCCTCTACGGCCTCTATTTACGGAGATATGAGCATTTGAAGTTTTTGAAGTTTGTTTTCAATGTAAAATTTGAAACTCGTATCGCACAAGGACAATTTAGGTATCAAATTAAAGGTTGAAAAAGCACCTTTACAATGCTGCAACTTTGACCCCTCTACGGCCTCTATTTACGGAGATATGAGCATTTGAAGTTTAGCTTGCCCATATCTCCTGTAACTCGCTGTATCTCGCATCGCAAAAAACACCTTTACAATGCTGCAACTTTGACCCCTCTACGGCCTCTATTTACGGAGATATGAGCATTTGAAGTTTAGCATGCCCATATCTCCTGTAACTCGCTGTATCTCGCATCGCAAAAAACACCTTTACAATGCTGCAACTTTGACCCCTCTACGGCCTCTATTTACGGAGATATGAGCATTTGAAGTTTAGCATGCCCATATCTCCTGTAACTCGCTGTATCTCGCATCGCAAAAAACACCTTTACAATGCTGCAACTTTGACCCCTCTACGGCCTCTATTTACGGAGATATGAGCATTTGAAGTTTAGCATGCCCATATCTCCTGTAACTCGCTGTATCTCGCATCGCAAAAAACACCTTTACAATGCTGCAACTTTGACCCCTCTACGGCCTCTATTTACGGAGATATGAGCATTTGAAGTTTAGCATGCCCATATCTCCTGTAACTCGCTGTATCTCGCATCGCAAAAACACCTTTACAATGCTGCAACTTTGACCCCTCTACGGCCTCTATTTACGGAGATATGAGCATTTGAAGTTTAGCATGCCCATATCTCCTGTAACTCGCTGTATCTCGCATCGCAAAAAACACCTTTACAATGCTGCAACTTTGACCCCTCTACGGCCTCTATTTACGGAGATATGAGCATTTGAAGTTTAGCATGCCCATATCTCCTGTAACTCGCTGTATCTCGCATCGCAAAAAACACCTTTACAATGCTGCAACTTTGACCCCTCTACGGCCTCTATTTACGGAGATATGAGCATTTGAAGTTTTTGAAGTTTGTTTTCAATGTAAAATTTGAAACTCGTATCGCACAAGGACAATTTAGGTATCCAATTAAAGGTTGAAAAAGCACCTTTGCAATGCTGCAACTTTGACCCCTCTACGGCCTCTATTTACGGAGATATGAGTATTTGAAGTTTAGCATGCCCATATCTCCTGTAACTCGCTGCATCTCGCATCGCAAAAAACACCTGTACAATGCTGCAACTTTGACCCCTCTACGGCCTCTATTTACGGAGATATGAGCATTTGAAGTTTTTGAAGTTTGTTTGCAATGTAAAATTTGAAACTCGTATCGCACAAGGACAATTTAGGTATCAAATTAAAGGTTGAAAAAGCACCTTTACAATGCTGCAGCTTTGACCCCTCTACGGCCTCTATTTACGGAGATATGAGCATTTGCAGTTTGTTTTCAATGTAAAATTTGAAACTCGTATCGCACAAGGAGGTATCAAATTAAAGGTTGAAAAAGCACCTTTACAATGCTGCAACTTTGACCCCTCTACGGCCTCTATTTACGGAGATATGAGCATTTGAAGTTTAGCATGCCCATATCTCCTGTAACTCGCTGTATCTCGCATCGCAAAAAACACCTTTACAATGCTGCAACTTTGACCCCTCTACGGCCTCTATTTACGGAGATATGAGCATTTGAAGTTTTTGAAGTTTGTTTTCAATGTAAAATTTGAAACTCGTATCGCACAAGGACAATTTAGGTATCAAATTAAAGGTTGAAAAAGCACCTTTACAATGCTGCAACTTTGACCCCTCTACGGCCTCTATTTACGGAGATATGAGCATTTGAATTTTAGCATGCCCATATCTCCTGTAACTCGCTGTATCTCGCATCGCAAAAAACACCTTTACAATGCTGCAACTTTGACCCCTCTACGGCCTCTATTTACGGAGATATGAGCATTTGAAGTTTAGCATGCCCATATCTCCTGTAACTCGCTGTATCTCGCATCGCAAAAAACACCTTTACAATGCTGCAACTTTGACCCCTCTACGGCCTCTATTTACGGAGATATGAGCATTTGAAGTTTTTGAAGTTTGTTTTCAATGTAAAATTTGAAACTCGTATCGCACAAGGACAATTTAGGTATCAAATTAAAGGTTGAAAAAGCACCTTTACAATGCTGCAACTTTGACCCCTCTACGGCCTCTATTTACGGAGATATGAGCATTTGAAGTTTAGCATGCCCATATCTCCTGTAACTCGCTGTATCTCGCATCGCAAAAAACACCTTTACAATGCTGCAACTTTGACCCCTCTACGGCCTCTATTTACGGAGATATGAGCATTTGAAGTTTTTGAAGTTTGTTTTCAATGTAAAATTTGAAACTCGTATCGCACAAGGACAATTTAGGTATCAAATTAAAGGTTGAAAAAGCACCTTTACAATGCTGCAACTTTGACCCCTCTACGGCCTCTATTTACGGAGATATGAGCATTTGAAGTTTTTGAAGTTTGTTTTCAATGTAAAATTTGAAACTCGTATCGCACAAGGACAATTTAGGTATCAAATTAAAGGTTGAAAAAGCACCTTTACAATGCTGCAACTTTGACCCCTCTACGGCCTCTATTTACGGAGATATGAGCATTTGAAGTTTAGCATGCCCATATCTCCTGTAACTCGCTGTATCTCGCATCGCAAAAAACACCTTTAAAATGCTGCAACTTTGACCCCTCTACGGCCTCTATTTACGGAGATATGAGCATTTGAAGTTTAGCATGCCCATATCTCCTGTAACTCGCTGTATCTCGCATCGCAAAAAACACCTTTACAATGCTGCAACTTTGACCCCTCTACGGCCTCTATTTACGGAGATATGAGCATTTGAAGTTTAGCATGCCCATATCTCCTGTAACTCGCTGTATCTCGCATCGCAAAAAACACCTTTACAATGCTGCAACTTTGACCCCTCTACGGCCTCTATTTACGGAGATATGAGCATTTGAAGTTTTTGAAGTTTGTTTTCAATGTAAAATTTGAAGCTCGTATCGCACAAGGACAATTTAGGTATCAAATTAAAGGTTGAAAAAGCACCTTTAAAATGCTGCAACTTTGACCCCTCTACGGCCTCTATTTACGGAGATATGAGCATTTGAAGTTTTTGAAGTTTGTTTTCAATGTAAAATTTGAAACTCGTATCGCACAAGGACAATTTAGGTATCAAATTAAAGGTTGAAAAAGCACCTTTACAATGCTGCAACTTTGACCCCTCTACGGCCTCTATTTACGGAGATATGAGCATTTGAAGTTTAGCATGCCCATATCTCCTGTAACTCGCTGTATCTCGCATCGCAAAAAACACCTTTACAATGCTGCAACTTTGACCCCTCTACGGCCTCTATTTACGGAGATATGAGCATTTGAAGTTAAGCATGCCCATATCTCCTGTAACTCGCTGTATCTCGCATCGCAAAAAACACCTGTACAATGCTGCAACTTTGACCCCTCTACGGCCTCTATTTACGGAGATATGAGCATTTGAAGTTTTTGAAGTTTGTTTTCAATGTAAAATTTGAAACTCGTATCGCACAAGGACAATTTAGGTATCAAATTAAAGGTTGAAAAAGCACCTTTACAATGCTGCAACTTTGACCCCTCTACGGCCTCTATTTACGGAGATATGAGCATTTGAAGTTTTTGAAGTTTGTTTTCAATGTAAAATTTGAAACTCGTATCGCACAAGGACAATTTAGGTATCAAATTAAAGGTTGAAAAAGCACCTTTACAATGCTGCAACTTTGACCCCTCTACCGCCTCTATTTACGGAGATATGAGCATTTGAAGTTTTTGAAGTTTGTTTTCAATGTAAAATTTGAAACTCGTATCGCACAAGGACAATTTAGGTATCAAATTAAAGGTTGAAAAAGCACCTTTACAATGCTGCAACTTTGACCCCTCTACGGCCTCTATTTACGGAGATATGAGCATTTGAAGTTTAGCATGCCCATATCTCCTGTAACTCGCTGTATCTCGCATCGCAAAAAACACCTGTACAATGCTGCAACTTTGACCCCTCTACGGCCTCTATTTACGGAGATATGAGCATTTGAAGTTTTTGAAGTTTGTTTTCAATGCAAAATTTGAAACTCGTATCGCACAAGGACAATTTAGGTATCAAATTAAAGGTTGAAAAAGCACCTTTACAATGCTGCAACTTTGACCCCTCTACGGCCTCTATTTACGGAGATATGAGCATTTGAAGTTTAGCATGCCCATATCTCCTGTAACTCGCTGTATCTCGCATCGCAAAAAACACCTTTACAATGCTGCAACTTTGACCCCTCTACGGCCTCTATTTACGGAGATATGAGCATTTGAAGTTAAGCATGCCCATATCTCCTGTAACTCGCTGTATCTCGCATCGCAAAAAACACCTGTACAATGCTGCAACTTTGACCCCTCTACGGCCTCTATTTACGGAGATATGAGCATTTGAAGTTTTTGAAGTTTGTTTTCAATGTAAAATTTGAAACTCGTATCGCACAAGGACAATTTAGGTATCAAATTAAAGGTTGAAAAAGCACCTTTACAATGCTGCAACTTTGACCCCTCTACGGCCTCTATTTACGGAGATATGAGCATTTGAAGTTTTTGAAGTTTGTTTTCAATGTAAAATTTGAAACTCGTATCGCACAAGGACAATTTAGGTATCAAATTAAAGGTTGAAAAAGCACCTTTACAATGCTGCAACTTTGACCCCTCTACGGCCTCTATTTACGGAGATATGAGCATTTGAAGTTTTTGAAGTTTGTTTTCAATGTAAAATTTGAAACTCGTATCGCACAAGGACAATTTAGGTATCAAATTAAAGGTTGAAAAAGCACCTTTACAATGCTGCAACTTTGACCCCTCTACGGCCTCTATTTACGGAGATATGAGCATTTGAATTTTAGCATGCCCATATCTCCTGTAACTCGCTGTATCTCGCATCGCAAAAAACACCTTTACAATGCTGCAACTTTGACCCCTCTACGGCCTCTATTTACGGAGATATGAGCATTTGAAGTTTAGCATGCCCATATCTCCTGTAACTCGCTGTATCTCGCATCGCAAAAAACACCTTTACAATGCTGCAACTTTGACCCCTCTACGGCCTCTATTTACGGAGATATGAGCATTTGAAGTTTTTGAAGTTTGTTTTCAATGTAAAATTTGAAACTCGTATCGCACAAGGACAATTTAGGTATCAAATTAAAGGTTGAAAAAGCACCTTTACAATGCTGCAACTTTGACCCCTCTACGGCCTCTATTTACGGAGATATGAGCATTTGAAGTTTTTGAAGTTTGTTTTCAATGTAAAATTTGAAACTCGTATCGCACAAGGACAATTTAGGTATCAAATTAAAGGTTGAAAAAGCACCTTTACAATGCTGCAACTTTGACCCCTCTACGGCCTCTATTTACGGAGATATGAGCATTTGAAGTTTTTGAAGTTTGTTTTCAATGTAAAATTTGAAACTCGTATCGCACAAGGACAATTTAGGTATCAAATTAAAGGTTGAAAAAGCACCTTTACAATGCTGCAACTTTGACCCCTCTACGGCCTCTATTTACGGAGATATGAGCATTTGAAGTTTAGCATGCCCATATCTCCTGTAACTCGCTGTATCTCGCATCGCAAAAAACACCTTTAAAATGCTGCAACTTTGACCCCTCTACGGCCTCTATTTACGGAGATATGAGCATTTGAAGTTTAGCATGCCCATATCTCCTGTAACTCGCTGTATCTCGCATCGCAAAAAACACCTTTACAATGCTGCAACTTTGACCCCTCTACGGCCTCTATTTACGGAGATATGAGCATTTGAAGTTTAGCATGCCCATATCTCCTGTAACTCGCTGTATCTCGCATCGCAAAAAACACCTTTACAATGCTGCAACTTTGACCCCTCTACGGCCTCTATTTACGGAGATATGAGCATTTGAAGTTTTTGAAGTTTGTTTTCAATGTAAAATTTGAAGCTCGTATCGCACAAGGACAATTTAGGTATCAAATTAAAGGTTGAAAAAGCACCTTTAAAATGCTGCAACTTTGACCCCTCTACGGCCTCTATTTACGGAGATATGAGCATTTGAAGTTTTTGAAGTTTGTTTTCAATGTAAAATTTGAAACTCGTATCGCACAAGGACAATTTAGGTATCAAATTAAAGGTTGAAAAAGCACCTTTACAATGCTGCAACTTTGACCCCTCTACGGCCTCTATTTACGGAGATATGAGCATTTGAAGTTTAGCATGCCCATATCTCCTGTAACTCGCTGTATCTCGCATCGCAAAAAACACCTTTACAATGCTGCAACTTTGACCCCTCTACGGCCTCTATTTACGGAGATATGAGCATTTGAAGTTAAGCATGCCCATATCTCCTGTAACTCGCTGTATCTCGCATCGCAAAAAACACCTGTACAATGCTGCAACTTTGACCCCTCTACGGCCTCTATTTACGGAGATATGAGCATTTGAAGTTTTTGAAGTTTGTTTTCAATGTAAAATTTGAAACTCGTATCGCACAAGGACAATTTAGGTATCAAATTAAAGGTTGAAAAAGCACCTTTACAATGCTGCAACTTTGACCCCTCTACGGCCTCTATTTACGGAGATATGAGCATTTGAAGTTTTTGAAGTTTGTTTTCAATGTAAAATTTGAAACTCGTATCGCACAAGGACAATTTAGGTATCAAATTAAAGGTTGAAAAAGCACCTTTACAATGCTGCAACTTTGACCCCTCTACGGCCTCTATTTACGGAGATATGAGCATTTGAAGTTTTTGAAGTTTGTTTTCAATGCAAAATTTGAAACTCGTATCGCACAAGGACAATTTAGGTATCAAATTAAAGGTTGAAAAAGCACCTTTACAATGCTGCAACTTTGACCCCTCTACGGCCTCTATTTACGGAGATATGAGCATTTGAAGTTAAGCATGCCCATATCTCCTGTAACTCGCTGTATCTCGCATCGCAAAAAACACCTGTACAATGCTGCAACTTTGACCCCTCTACGGCCTCTATTTACGGAGATATGAGCATTTGAAGTTTTTGAAGTTTGTTTTCAATGTAAAATTTGAAACTCGTATCGCACAAGGACAATTTAGGTATCAAATTAAAGGTTGAAAAAGCACCTTTACAATGCTGCAACTTTGACCCCTCTACGGCCTCTATTTACGGAGATATGAGCATTTGAAGTTTTTGAAGTTTGTTTTCAATGTAAAATTTGAAACTCGTATCGCACAAGGACAATTTAGGTATCAAATTAAAGGTTGAAAAAGCACCTTTACAATGCTGCAACTTTGACCCCTCTACGGCCTCTATTTACGGAGATATGAGCATTTGAAGTTTTTGAAGTTTGTTTTCAATGTAAAATTTGAAACTCGTATCGCACAAGGACAATTTAGGTATCAAATTAAAGGTTGAAAAAGCACCTTTACAATGCTGCAACTTTGACCCCTCTACGGCCTCTATTTACGGAGATATGAGCATTTGAATTTTAGCATGCCCATATCTCCTGTAACTCGCTGTATCTCGCATCGCAAAAAACACCTTTACAATGCTGCAACTTTGACCCCTCTACGGCCTCTATTTACGGAGATATGAGCATTTGAAGTTTAGCATGCCCATATCTCCTGTAACTCGCTGTATCTCGCATCGCAAAAAACACCTTTACAATGCTGCAACTTTGACCCCTCTACGGCCTCTATTTACGGAGATATGAGCATTTGAAGTTTTTGAAGTTTGTTTTCAATGTAAAATTTGAAACTCGTATCGCACAAGGACAATTTAGGTATCAAATTAAAGGTTGAAAAAGCACCTTTACAATGCTGCAACTTTGACCCCTCTACGGCCTCTATTTACGGAGATATGAGCATTTGAAGTTTTTGAAGTTTGTTTTCAATGTAAAATTTGAAACTCGTATCGCACAAGGACAATTTAGGTATCAAATTAAAGGTTGAAAAAGCACCTTTACAATGCTGCAACTTTGACCCCTCTACGGCCTCTATTTACGGAGATATGAGCATTTGAAGTTTTTGAAGTTTGTTTTCAATGTAAAATTTGAAACTCGTATCGCACAAGGACAATTTAGGTATCAAATTAAAGGTTGAAAAAGCACCTTTACAATGCTGCAACTTTGACCCCTCTACGGCCTCTATTTACGGAGATATGAGCATTTGAAGTTTAGCATGCCCATATCTCCTGTAACTCGCTGTATCTCGCATCGCAAAAAACACCTTTAAAATGCTGCAACTTTGACCCCTCTACGGCCTCTATTTACGGAGATATGAGCATTTGAAGTTTAGCATGCCCATATCTCCTGTAACTCGCTGTATCTCGCATCGCAAAAAACACCTTTACAATGCTGCAACTTTGACCCCTCTACGGCCTCTATTTACGGAGATATGAGCATTTGAAGTTTAGCATGCCCATATCTCCTGTAACTCGCTGTATCTCGCATCGCAAAAAACACCTTTACAATGCTGCAACTTTGACCCCTCTACGGCCTCTATTTACGGAGATATGAGCATTTGAAGTTTTTGAAGTTTGTTTTCAATGTAAAATTTGAAGCTCGTATCGCACAAGGACAATTTAGGTATCAAATTAAAGGATGAAAAAGCACCTTTAAAATGCTGCAACTTTGACCCCTCTACGGCCTCTATTTACGGAGATATGAGCATTTGAAGTTTTTGAAGTTTGTTTTCAATGTAAAATTTGAAACTCGTATCGCACAAGGACAATTTAGGTATCAAATTAAAGGTTGAAAAAGCACCTTTACAATGCTGCAACTTTGACCCCTCTACGGCCTCTATTTACGGAGATATGAGCATTTGAAGTTTAGCATGCCCATATCTCCTGTAACTCGCTGTATCTCGCATCGCAAAAAACACCTTTACAATGCTGCAACTTTGACCCCTCTACGGCCTCTATTTACGGAGATATGAGCATTTGAAGTTAAGCATGCCCATATCTCCTGTAACTCGCTGTATCTCGCATCACAAAAAACACCTGTACAATGCTGCAACTTTGACCCCTCTACGGCCTCTATTTACGGAGATATGAGCATTTGAAGTTTTTGAAGTTTGTTTTCAATGTAAAATTTGAAACTCGTATCGCACAAGGACAATTTAGGTATCAAATTAAAGGTTGAAAAAGCACCTTTACAATGCTGCAACTTTGACCCCTCTACGGCCTCTATTTACGGAGATATGAGCATTTGAAGTTTTTGAAGTTTGTTTTCAATGTAAAATTTGAAACTCGTATCGCACAAGGACAATTTAGGTATCAAATTAAAGGTTGAAAAAGCACCTTTACAATGCTGCAACTTTGACCCCTCTACGGCCTCTATTTACGGAGATATGAGCATTTGAAGTTTAGCATGCCCATATCTCCTGTAACTCGCTGTATCTCGCATCGCAAAAAACACCTGTACAATGCTGCAACTTTGACCCCTCTACGGCCTCTATTTACGGAGATATGAGCATTTGAAGTTTTTGAAGTTTGTTTTCAATGCAAAATTTGAAACTCGTATCGGACAAGGACAATTTAGGTATCCAATTAAAGGTTGAAAAAGCACCTTTGCAATGCTGCAACTTTGACCCCTCTACGGCCTCTATTTACGGAGATATGAGCATTTGAAGTTTAGCATGCCCATATCTCCTGTAACTCGCTGTATCTCGCATCGCAAAAAACACCTTTACAATGCTGCAACTTTGACCCCTCTACGGCCTCTATTGACGGAGATATGAGCATTTGAAGTTTAGCATGCCCATATGTCCTGTAACTCGCTGTATCTCGCATCGCAAAAAACACCTGTACAATGCTGCAACTTTGACCCCTCTACGGCCTCTATTTACGGAGATATGAGCATTTGAAGTTTTTGAAGTTTGTTTTCAATGTAAAATTTGAAACTCGTATCGCACAAGGACAATTTAGGTATCAAATTAAAGGTTGAAAAAGCACCTTTACAATGCTGCAACTTTGACCCCTCTACGGTTTCTATTTACGGAGATATGAGCATTTGAAGTTTTTGAAGTTTGTTTTCAATGTAAAATTTGAAACTCGTATCGCAAAAGGACAATTTAGGTATCAAATTAAAGGTTGAAAAAGCACCTTTACAATGCTGCAACTTTAACCCCTCTACGGCCTCTATTTATGGAGATATGAGCATTTGAAGTTTAGCATGCCCATATCTCCTGTAACTCGCTGTATCTCGCATCGCAAAAAACACCTATACAATGCTGCAACTTTGACCCCTCTACGGCCTCTATTTACGGAGATATGAGCATTTGAAGTTTAGCATGCCCATATCTCCTGTAACTCGCTGTATCTCGCATCGCAAAAAACACCTTTACAATGCTACAACTTTGACCCCTCTACGGCCTCTATTTACGGAGATATGAGCATTTGAAGTTTTTGAAGTTTGTTTTCAATGTAAAATTTGAAACTCGTATCGCACAAGGACAATTTAGGTATCAAATTAAAGGTTGAAAAAGCACCTTTAAAATGCTGCAACTTTGACCCCTCTACGGCCTCTATTTACGGAGATATGAGCATTTGAAGTTTAGCATGCCCATATCTCCTGTAACTCGCTGTATCTCGCATCGCAAAAAACACCTATACAATGCTGCAACTTTGACCCCTCTACGGCCTCTATTTACGGAGATATGAGCATTTGAAGTTTTTGAAGTTTGTTTTCAATGTAAAATTTGAAACTCGTATCGCACAAGGACAATTTAGGTATCAAATTAAAGGTTGAAAAAGCACCTTTACAATGCTGCAACTTTGACCCCTCTACGGCCTCTATTTACGGAGATATGAGCATTTGAAGTTTAGCATGCCCATATCTCCTGTAACTCGCTGTATCTCGCATCGCAAAAAACACCTTTACAATGCTGCAACTTTGACCCCTCTACGGCCTCTATTTACGGAGATATGAGCATTTGAAGTTTAGCATGCCCATATCTCCTGTAACTCGCTGTATCTCGCATCGCAAAAAACACCTTTACAATGCTACAACTTTGACCCCTCTACGGCCTCTATTTACGGAGATATGAGCATTTGAAGTTTTTGAAGTTTGTTTTCAATGTAAAATTTGAAACTCGTATCGCACAAGGACAATTTAGGTATCAAATTAAAGGTTGAAAAAGCACCTTTAAAATGCTGCAACTTTGACCCCTCTACGGCCTCTATTTACGGAGATATGAGCATTTGAAGTTTAGCATGCCCATATCTCCTGTAACTCGCTGTATCTCGCATCGCAAAAAACACCTTTACAATGCTGCAACTTTGACCCCTCTACGGCCTCTATTTACGGAGATATGAGCATTTGAAGTTTAGCATGCCCATATCTCCTGTAACTCGCTGTATCTCGCATCGCAAAAAACACCTTTACAATGCTACAACTTTGACCCCTCTACGGCCTCTATTTACGGAGATATGAGCATTTGAAGTTTTTGAAGTTTGTTTTCAATGTAAAATTTGAAACTCGTATCGCACAAGGACAATTTAGGTATCAAATTAAAGGTTGAAAAAGCACCTTTACAATGCTGCAACTTTGACCCCTCTACGGCCTCTATTTACGGAGATATGAGCATTTGAAGTTTAGCATGCCCATATCTCCTGTAACTCGCTGTATCTCGCATCGCAAAAAACACCTTTACAATGCTGCAACTTTGACCCCTCTACGGCCTCTATTTACGGAGATATGAGCATTTGAAGTTTAGCATGCCCATATCTCCTGTAACTCGCTGTATCTCGCATCGCAAAAAACACCTTTACAATGCTGCAACTTTGACCCCTCTACGGCCTCTATTTACGGAGATATGAGCATTTGAAGTTTTTGAAGTTTGTTTTCAATGTAAAATTTGAAACTCGTATCGCACAAGGACAATTTAGGTATCAAATTAAAGGTTGAAAAAGCACCTTTAAAATGCTGCAACTTTGACCCCTCTACGGCCTCTATTTACGGAGATATGAGCATTTGAAGTTTTTGAAGTTTGTTTTCAATGTAAAATTTGAAACTCGTATCGCACAAGGACAATTTAGGTATCAAATTAAAGGTTGAAAAAGCACCTTTAAAATGCTGCAACTTTGACCCCTCTACGGCCTCTATTTACGGAGATATGAGCATTTGAAGTTTTTTAAGTTTGTTTTCAATGTAAAATTTGAAACTCGTATCGCACAAGGACAATTTAGGTATCAAATTAAAGGTTGAAAAAGCACCTTTACAATGCTGCAACTTTGACCCCTCTACGGCCTCTATTTACGGAGATATGAGCATTTGAAGTTTAGCATGCCCATATCTCCTGTAACTCGCTGTATCTCGCATCGCAAAAAACACCTTTACAATGCTGCAACTTTGACCCCTCTACGGCCTCTATTTACGGAGATATGAGCATTTGAAGTTTAGCATGCCCATATCTCCTGTAACTCGCTGTATCTCGCATCGCAAAAAACACCTTTACAATGCTGCAACTTTGACCCCTCTACGGCCTCTATTTACGGAGATATGAGCATTTGAAGTTTTTGAAGTTTGTTTTCAATGCAAAATTTGAAACTCGTATCGCACAAGGACAATTTAGGTATCAAATTAAAGGTTGAAAAAGCACCTTTACAATGCTGCAACTTTGACCCCTCTACGGCCTCTATTTACGGAGATATGAGCATTTGAAGTTTTTGAAGTTTGTTTTCAATGTAAAATTTGAAACTCGTATCGCACAAGGACAATTTAGGTATCAAATTAAAGGTTGAAAAAGCACCTTTACAATGCTGCAACTTTGACCCCTCTACGGCCTCTATTTACGGAGATATGAGCATTTGAAGTTTAGCATGCCCATATCTCCTGTAACTCGCTGTATCTCGCATCGCAAAAAACACCTTTACAATGCTGCAACTTTGACCCCTCTACGGCCTCTATTTACGGAGATATGAGCATTTGAAGTTTTTGAAGTTTGTTTTCAATGTAAAATTTGAAACTCGTATCGCACAAGGACAATTTAGGTATCAAATTAAAGGTTGAAAAAGCACCTTTACAATGCTGCAACTTTGACCCCTCTACGGCCTCTATTTACGGAGATATGGGCATTTGAAGTTTAGCATGCCCATATCTCCTGTAACTCGCTGTATCTCGCATCGCAAAAAACACCTTTACAATGCTGCAACTTTGACCCCTCTACGGCCTCTATTTACGGAGATATGAGCATTTGAAGTTTTTGAAGTTTGTTTTCAATGTAAAATTTGAAACTCGTATCGCACAAGGACAATTTAGGTATCAAATTAAAGGTTGAAAAAGCACCTTTACAATGCTGCAGCTTTGACCCCTCTACGGCCTCTATTTACGGAGATATGAGCATTTGAAGTTTGTTTTCAATGTAAAATTTGAAACTCGTATCGCACAAGGACAATTTAGGTATCAAATTAAAGGTTGAAAAAGCACCTTTACAATGCTGCAACTTTGACCCCTCTACGGCCTCTATTTACGGAGATATGAGCATTTGAAGTTTAGCATGCCCATATCTCCTGTAACTCGCTGTATCTCGCATCGCAAAAAACACCTTTACAATGCTGCAACTTTGACCCCTCTACGGCCTCTATTTACGGAGATATGAGCATTTGAAGTTTAGCATGCCCATATCTCCTGTAACTCGCTGTATCTCGCATCGCAAAAAACACCTTTACAATGCTGCAACTTTGACCCCTCTACGGCCTCTATTTACGGAGATATGAGCATTTGAAGTTTAGCATGCCCATATCTCCTGTAACTCGCTGTATCTCGCATCGCAAAAAACACCTTTACAATGCTGCAACTTTGACCCCTCTACGGCCTCTATTTACGGAGATATGAGCATTTGAAGTTTTTGAAGTTTGTTTTCAATGCAAAATTTGAAACTCGTATCGCACAAGGACAATTTAGGTATCAAATTAAAGGTTGAAAAAGCACCTTTACAATGCTGCAACTTTGACCCCTCTACGGCCTCTATTTACGGAGATATGAGCATTTGAAGTTTTTGAAGTTTGTTTTCAATGTAAAATTTGAAACTCGTATCGCACAAGGACAATTTAGGTATCAAATTAAAGGTTGAAAAAGCACCTTTACAATGCTGCAACTTTGACCCCTCTACGGCCTCTATTTACGGAGATATGAGCATTTGAAGTTTAGCATGCCCATATCTCCTGTAACTCGCTGTATCTCGCATCGCAAAAAACACCTTTACAATGCTACAACTTTGACCCCTCTACGGCCTCTATTTACGGAGATATGAGCATTTGAAGTTTTTGAAGTTTGTTTTCAATGTAAAATTTGAAACTCGTATCGCACAAGGACAATTTAGGTATCAAATTAAAGGTTGAAAAAGCACCTTTACAATGCTGCAACTTTGACCCCTCTACGGCCTCTATTTACGGAGATATGAGCATTTGAAGTTTAGCATGCCCATATCTCCTGTAACTCGCTGTATCTCGCATCGCAAAAAACACCTTTACAATGCTGCAACTTTGACCCCTCTACGGCCTCTATTTACGGAGATATGAGCATTTGAAGTTTAGCATGCCCATATCTCCTGTAACTCGCTGTATCTCGCATCGCAAAAAACACCTTTACAATGCTGCAACTTTGACCCCTCTACGGCCTCTATTTACGGAGATATGAGCATTTGAAGTTTTTGAAGTTTGTTTTCAATGTAAAATTTGAAACTCGTATCGCACAAGGACAATTTAGGTATCAAATTAAAGGTTGAAAAAGCACCTTTAAAATGCTGCAACTTTGACCCCTCTACGGCCTCTATTTACGGAGATATGAGCATTTGAAGTTTTTGAAGTTTGTTTTCAATGTAAAATTTGAAACTCGTATCGCACAAGGACAATTTAGGTATCAAATTAAAGGTTGAAAAAGCACCTTTAAAATGCTGCAACTTTGACCCCTCTACGGCCTCTATTTACGGAGATATGAGCATTTGAAGTTTTTTAAGTTTGTTTTCAATGTAAAATTTGAAACTCGTATCGCACAAGGACAATTTAGGTATCAAATTAAAGGTTGAAAAAGCACCTTTACAATGCTGCAACTTTGACCCCTCTACGGCCTCTATTTACGGAGATATGAGCATTTGAAGTTTAGCATGCCCATATCTCCTGTAACTCGCTGTATCTCGCATCGCAAAAAACACCTTTACAATGCTGCAACTTTGACCCCTCTACGGCCTCTATTTACGGAGATATGAGCATTTGAAGTTTAGCATGCCCATATCTCCTGTAACTCGCTGTATCTCGCATCGCAAAAAACACCTTTACAATGCTGCAACTTTGACCCCTCTACGGCCTCTATTTACGGAGATATGAGCATTTGAAGTTTTTGAAGTTTGTTTTCAATGCAAAATTTGAAACTCGTATCGCACAAGGACAATTTAGGTATCAAATTAAAGGTTGAAAAAGCACCTTTACAATGCTGCAACTTTGACCCCTCTACGGCCTCTATTTACGGAGATATGAGCATTTGAAGTTTTTGAAGTTTGTTTTCAATGTAAAATTTGAAACTCGTATCGCACAAGGACAATTTAGGTATCAAATTAAAGGTTGAAAAAGCACCTTTACAATGCTGCAACTTTGACCCCTCTACGGCCTCTATTTACGGAGATATGAGCATTTGAAGTTTAGCATGCCCATATCTCCTGTAACTCGCTGTATCTCGCATCGCAAAAAACACCTTTACAATGCTGCAACTTTGACCCCTCTACGGCCTCTATTTACGGAGATATGAGCATTTGAAGTTTTTGAAGTTTGTTTTCAATGTAAAATTTGAAACTCGTATCGCACAAGGACAATTTAGGTATCAAATTAAAGGTTGAAAAAGCACCTTTACAATGCTGCAACTTTGACCCCTCTACGGCCTCTATTTACGGAGATATGGGCATTTGAAGTTTAGCATGCCCATATCTCCTGTAACTCGCTGTATCTCGCATCGCAAAAAACACCTTTACAATGCTGCAACTTTGACCCCTCTACGGCCTCTATTTACGGAGATATGAGCATTTGAAGTTTTTGAAGTTTGTTTTCAATGTAAAATTTGAAACTCGTATCGCACAAGGACAATTTAGGTATCAAATTAAAGGTTGAAAAAGCACCTTTACAATGCTGCAGCTTTGACCCCTCTACGGCCTCTATTTACGGAGATATGAGCATTTGAAGTTTGTTTTCAATGTAAAATTTGAAACTCGTATCGCACAAGGACAATTTAGGTATCAAATTAAAGGTTGAAAAAGCACCTTTACAATGCTGCAACTTTGACCCCTCTACCGCCTCTATTTACGGAGATATGAGCATTTGAAGTTTAGCATGCCCATATCTCCTGTAACTCGCTGTATCTCGCATCGCAAAAAACACCTTTACAATGCTGCAACTTTGACCCCTCTACGGCCTCTATTTACGGAGATATGAGCATTTGAAGTTAAGCATGCCCATATCTCCTGTAACTCGCTGTATCTCGCATCGCAAAAAACACCTGTACAATGCTGCAACTTTGACCCCTCTACGGCCTCTATTTACGGAGATATGAGCATTTGAAGTTTTTGAAGTTTGTTTTCAATGTAAAATTTGAAACTCGTATCGCACAAGGACAATTTAGGTATCAAATTAAAGGTTGAAAAAGCACCTTTACAATGCTGCAACTTTGACCCCTCTACGGCCTCTATTTACGGAGATATGAGCATTTGAAGTTTAGCATGCCCATATCTCCTGTAACTCGCTGTATCTCGCATCGCAAAAAACACCTTTACAATGCTGCAACTTTGACCCCTCTACGGCCTCTATTTACGGAGATATGAGCATTTGAAGTTTAGCATGCCCATATCTCCTGTAACTCGCTGTATCTCGCATCGCAAAAAACACCTTTACAATGCTGCAACTTTGACCCCTCTACGGCCTCTATTTACGGAGATATGAGCATTTGAAGTTTTTGAAGTTTGTTTTCAATGCAAAATTTGAAACTCGTATCGCACAAGGACAATTTAGGTATCAAATTAAAGGTTGAAAAAGCACCTTTACAATGCTGCAACTTTGACCCCTCTACGGCCTCTATTTACGGAGATATGAGCATTTGAAGTTTAGCATGCCCATATCTCCTGTAACTCGCTGTATCTCGCATCGCAAAAAACACCTTTACAATGCTGCAACTTTGACCCCTCTACGGCCTCTATTTACGGAGATATGAGCATTTGAAGTTTTTGAAGTTTGTTTTCAATGTAAAATTTGAAACTCGTATCGCACAAGGACAATTTAGGTATCAAATTAAAGGTTGAAAAAGCACCTTTACAATGCTGCAACTTTGACCCCTCTACGGCCTCTATTTACGGAGATATGAGCATTTGAAGTTTTTGAAGTTTGTTTTCAATGTAAAATTTGAAACTCGTATCGCACAAGGACAATTTAGGTATCAAATTAAAGGTTGAAAAAGCACCTTTACAATGCTGCAGCTTTGACCCCTCTACGGCCTCTATTTACGGAGATATGAGCATTTGAAGTTTGTTTTCAATGTAAAATTTGAAACTCGTATCGCACAAGGACAATTTAGGTATCAAATTAAAGGTTGAAAAAGCACCTTTACAATGCTGCAACTTTGACCCCTCTACCGCCTCTATTTACGGAGATATGAGCATTTGAAGTTTAGCATGCCCATATCTCCTGTAACTCGCTGTATCTCGCATCGCAAAAAACACCTTTACAATGCTGCAACTTTGACCCCTCTACGGCCTCTATTTACGGAGATATGAGCATTTGAAGTTAAGCATGCCCATATCTCCTGTAACTCGCTGTATCTCGCATCGCAAAAAACACCTGTACAATGCTGCAACTTTGACCCCTCTACGGCCTCTATTTACGGAGATATGAGCATTTGAAGTTTTTGAAGTTTGTTTTCAATGTAAAATTTGAAACTCGTATCGCACAAGGACAATTTAGGTATCAAATTAAAGGTTGAAAAAGCACCTTTACAATGCTGCAACTTTGACCCCTCTACGGCCTCTATTTACGGAGATATGAGCATTTGAAGTTTTTGAAGTTTGTTTTCAATGTAAAATTTGAAACTCGTATCGCACAAGGACAATTTAGGTATCAAATTAAAGGTTGAAAAAGCACCTTTAAAATGCTGCAACTTTGACCCCTCTACGGCCTCTATTTACGGAGATATGAGCATTTGAAGTTTTTTAAGTTTGTTTTCAATGTAAAATTTGAAACTCGTATCGCACAAGGACAATTTAGGTATCAAATTAAAGGTTGAAAAAGCACCTTTACAATGCTGCAACTTTGACCCCTCTACGGCCTCTATTTACGGAGATATGAGCATTTGAAGTTTAGCATGCCCATATCTCCTGTAACTCGCTGTATCTCGCATCGCAAAAAACACCTTTACAATGCTGCAACTTTGACCCCTCTACGGCCTCTATTTACGGAGATATGAGCATTTGAAGTTTAGCATGCCCATATCTCCTGTAACTCGCTGTATCTCGCATCGCAAAAAACACCTTTACAATGCTGCAACTTTGACCCCTCTACGGCCTCTATTTACGGAGATATGAGCATTTGAAGTTTTTGAAGTTTGTTTTCAATGCAAAATTTGAAACTCGTATCGCACAAGGACAATTTAGGTATCAAATTAAAGGTTGAAAAAGCACCTTTACAATGCTGCAACTTTGACCCCTCTACGGCCTCTATTTACGGAGATATGAGCATTTGAAGTTTTTGAAGTTTGTTTTCAATGTAAAATTTGAAACTCGTATCGCACAAGGACAATTTAGGTATCAAATTAAAGGTTGAAAAAGCACCTTTACAATGCTGCAACTTTGACCCCTCTACGGCCTCTATTTACGGAGATATGAGCATTTGAAGTTTAGCATGCCCATATCTCCTGTAACTCGCTGTATCTCGCATCGCAAAAAACACCTTTACAATGCTGCAACTTTGACCCCTCTACGGCCTCTATTTACGGAGATATGAGCATTTGAAGTTTTTGAAGTTTGTTTTCAATGTAAAATTTGAAACTCGTATCGCACAAGGACAATTTAGGTATCAAATTAAAGGTTGAAAAAGCACCTTTACAATGCTGCAACTTTGACCCCTCTACGGCCTCTATTTACGGAGATATGAGCATTTGAATTTTAGCATGCCCATATCTCCTGTAACTCGCTGTATCTCGCATCGCAAAAAACACCTTTACAATGCTGCAACTTTGACCCCTCTACGGCCTCTATATACGGAGATATGAGCATTTGAAGTTTTTGAAGTTTGTTTTCAATGTAAAATTTGAAACTCGTATCGCACAAGGACAATTTAGGTATCAAATTAAAGGTTGAAAAAGCACCTTTACAATGCTGCAACTTTGACCCCTCTACGGCCTCTATTTACGGAGATATGAGCATTTGAAGTTTAGCATGCCCATATCTCCTGTAACTCGCTGTATCTCGCATCGCAAAAAACACCTTTACAATGCTGCAACTTTGACCCCTCTACGGCCTCTATTTACGGAGATATGAGCATTTGAAGTTTTTGAAGTTTGTTTTCAATGTAAAATTTGAAACTCGTATCGCACAAGGACAATTTAGGTATCAAATTAAAGGTTGAAAAAGCACCTTTACAATGCTGCAACTTTGACCCCTCTACGGCCTCTATTTACGGAGATATGAGCATTTGAATTTTAGCATGCCCATATCTCCTGTAACTCGCTGTATCTCGCATCGCAAAAAACACCTTTACAATGCTGCAACTTTGACCCCTCTACGGCCTCTATATACGGAGATATGAGCATTTGAAGTTTTTGAAGTTTGTTTTCAATGTAAAATTTGAAACTCGTATCGCACAAGGACAATTTAGGTATCAAATTAAAGGTTGAAAAAGCACCTTTACAATGCTGCAACTTTGACCCCTCTACGGCCTCTATTTACGGAGATATGAGCATTTGAAGTTTAGCATGCCCATATCTCCTGTAACTCGCTGTATCTCGCATCGCAAAAAACACCTTTACAATGCTGCAACTTTGACCCCTCTACGGCCTCTATTTACGGAGATATGAGCATTTGAAGTTTTTGAAGTTTGTTTTCAATGTAAAATTTGAAACTCGTATCGCACAAGGACAATTTAGGTATCAAATTAAAGGTTGAAAAAGCACCTTTACAATGCTGCAACTTTGACCCCTCTACGGCCTCTATTTACGGAGATATGAGCATTTGAAGTTTTTGAAGTTTGTTTTCAATGTAAAATTTGAAACTCGTATCGCACAAGGACAATTTAGGTATCAAATTAAAGGTTGAAAAAGCACCTTTACAATGCTGCAACTTTGACCCCTCTACGGCCTCTATTTACGGAGATATGAGCATTTGAAGTTTAGCATGCCCATATCTCCTGTAACTCGCTGTATCTCGCATCGCAAAAAACACCTTTAAAATGCTGCAACTTTGACCCCTCTACGGCCTCTATTTACGGAGATATGAGCATTTGAAGTTTAGCATGCCCATATCTCCTGTAACTCGCTGTATCTCGCATCGCAAAAAACACCTTTACAATGCTGCAACTTTGACCCCTCTACGGCCTCTATTTACGGAGATATGAGCATTTGAAGTTTAGCATGCCCATATCTCCTGTAACTCGCTGTATCTCGCATCGCAAAAAACACCTTTACAATGCTGCAACTTTGACCCCTCTACGGCCTCTATTTACGGAGATATGAGCATTTGAAGTTTTTGAAGTTTGTTTTCAATGTAAAATTTGAAGCTCGTATCGCACAAGGACAATTTAGGTATCAAATTAAAGGCTGAAAAAGCACCTTTAAAATGCTGCAACTTTGACCCCTCTACGGCCTCTATTTACGGAGATATGAGCATTTGAAGTTTTTGAAGTTTGTTTTCAATGTAAAATTTGAAACTCGTATCGCACAAGGACAATTTAGGTATCAAATTAAAGGTTGAAAAAGCACCTTTACAATGCTGCAACTTTGACCCCTCTACGGCCTCTATTTACGGAGATATGAGCATTTGAAGTTTAGCATGCCCATATCTCCTGTAACTCGCTGTATCTCGCATCGCAAAAAACACCTTTACAATGCTGCAACTTTGACCCCTCTACGGCCTCTATTTACGGAGATATGAGCATTTGAAGTTAAGCATGCCCATATCTCCTGTAACTCGCTGTATCTCGCATCGCAAAAAACACCTGTACAATGCTGCAACTTTGACCCCTCTACGGCCTCTATTTACGGAGATATGAGCATTTGAAGTTTTTGAAGTTTGTTTTCAATGTAAAATTTGAAACTCGTATCGCACAAGGACAATTTAGGTATCAAATTAAAGGTTGAAAAAGCACCTTTACAATGCTGCAACTTTGACCCCTCTACGGCCTCTATTTACGGAGATATGAGCATTTGAATTTTAGCATGCCCATATCTCCTGTAACTCGCTGTATCTCGCATCGCAAAAAACACCTTTACAATGCTGCAACTTTGACCCCTCTACGGCCTCTATTTACGGAGATATGAGCATTTGAAGTTTAGCATGCCCATATCTCCTGTAACTCGCTGTATCTCGCATCGCAAAAAACACCTTTACAATGCTGCAACTTTGACCCCTCTACGGCCTCTATTTACGGAGATATGAGCATTTGAAGTTTTTGAAGTTTGTTTTCAATGTAAAATTTGAAACTCGTATCGCACAAGGACAATTTAGGTATCAAATTAAAGGTTGAAAAAGCACCTTTACAATGCTGCAACTTTGACCCCTCTACGGCCTCTATTTACGGAGATATGAGCATTTGAAGTTTAGCATGCCCATATCTCCTGTAACTCGCTGTATCTCGCATCGCAAAAAACACCTTTACAATGCTGCAACTTTGACCCCTCTACGGCCTCTATTTACGGAGATATGAGCATTTGAAGTTTTTGAAGTTTGTTTTCAATGTAAAATTTGAAACTCGTATCGCACAAGGACAATTTAGGTATCAAATTAAAGGTTGAAAAAGCACCTTTACAATGCTGCAACTTTGACCCCTCTACGGCCTCTATTTACGGAGATATGAGCATTTGAAGTTTTTGAAGTTTGTTTTCAATGTAAAATTTGAAACTCGTATCGCACAAGGACAATTTAGGTATCAAATTAAAGGTTGAAAAAGCACCTTTACAATGCTGCAACTTTGACCCCTCTACGGCCTCTATTTACGGAGATATGAGCATTTGAAGTTTTTGAAGTTTGTTTTCAATGTAAAATTTGAAACTCGTATCGCACAAGGACAATTTAGGTATCAAATTAAAGGTTGAAAAAGCACCTTTACAATGCTGCAACTTTGACCCCTCTACGGCCTCTATTTACGGAGATATGAGCATTTGAAGTTTAGCATGCCCATATCTCCTGTAACTCGCTGTATCTCGCATCGCAAAAAACACCTTTAAAATGCTGCAACTTTGACCCCTCTACGGCCTCTATTTACGGAGATATGAGCATTTGAAGTTTAGCATGCCCATATCTCCTGTAACTCGCTGTATCTCGCATCGCAAAAAACACCTTTACAATGCTGCAACTTTGACCCCTCTACGGCCTCTATTTACGGAGATATGAGCATTTGAAGTTTAGCATGCCCATATCTCCTGTAACTCGCTGTATCTCGCATCGCAAAAAACACCTTTACAATGCTGCAACTTTGACCCCTCTACGGCCTCTATTTACGGAGATATGAGCATTTGAAGTTTTTGAAGTTTGTTTTCAATGTAAAATTTGAAACTCGTATCGCACAAGGACAATTTAGGTATCAAATTAAAGGTTGAAAAAGCACCTTTACAATGCTGCAACTTTGACCCCTCTACGGCCTCTATTTACGGAGATATGAGCATTTGAAGTTTAGCATGCCCATATCTCCTGTAACTCGCTGTATCTCGCATCGCAAAAAACACCTTTACAATGCTGCAACTTTGACCCCTCTACGGCCTCTATTTACGGAGATATGAGCATTTGAAGTTTTTGAAGTTTGTTTTCAATGTAAAATTTGAAACTCGTATCGCACAAGGACAATTTAGGTATCAAATTAAAGGTTGAAAAAGCACCTTTACAATGCTGCAACTTTGACCCCTCTACGGCCTCTATTTACGGAGATATGAGCATTTGAAGTTTAGCATGCCCATATCTCCTGTAACTCGCTGTATCTCGCATCGCAAAAAACACCTTTACAATGCTGCAACTTTGACCCCTCTACGGCCTCTATTTACGGAGATATGAGCATTTGAAGTTAAGCATGCCCATATCTCCTGTAACTCGCTGTATCTCGCATCGCAAAAAACACCTGTACAATGCTGCAACTTTGACCCCTCTACGGCCTCTATTTACGGAGATATGAGCATTTGAAGTTTTTGAAGTTTGTTTTCAATGTAAAATTTGAAACTCGTATCGCACAAGGACAATTTAGGTATCAAATTAAAGGTTGAAAAAGCACCTTTACAATGCTGCAACTTTGACCCCTCTACGGCCTCTATTTACGGAGATATGAGCATTTGAAGTTTTTGAAGTTTGTTTTCAATGTAAAATTTGAAACTCGTATCGCACAAGGACAATTTAGGTATCAAATTAAAGGTTGAAAAAGCACCTTTACAATGCTGCAACTTTGACCCCTCTACGGCCTCTATTTACGGAGATATGAGCATTTGAAGTTTTTGAAGTTTGTTTTCAATGTAAAATTTGAAACTCGTATCGCACAAGGACAATTTAGGTATCAAATTAAAGGTTGAAAAAGCACCTTTACAATGCTGCAACTTTGACCCCTCTACGGCCTCTATTTACGGAGATATGAGCATTTGAAGTTTAGCATGCCCATATCTCCTGTAACTCGCTGCATCTCGCATCGCAAAAAACACCTTTACAATGCTGCAACTTTGACCCCTCTACGGCCTCTATTTACGGAGATATGAGCATTTGAAGTTTTTGAAGTTTGTTTTCAATGTAAAATTTGAAACTCGTATCGCACAAGGACAATTTAGGTATCCAATTAAAGGTTGAAAAAGCACCTTTGCAATGCTGCAACTTTGACCCCTCTACGGCCTCTATTTACGGAGATATGAGCATTTGAAGTTTTTGAAGTTTGTTTTCAATGTAAAATTTGAAACTCGTATCGCACAAGGACAATTTAGGTATCCAATTAAAGGTTGAAAAAGCACCTTTGCAATGCTGCAACTTTGACCCCTCTACCGCCTCTATTTACGGAGATATGAGCATTTGAAGATTAGCATGCCCATATCTCCTGTAACTCGCTGCATCTCGCATCGCAAAAAACACCTGTACAATGCTGCAACTTTGACCCCTCTACGGCCTCTATTTACGGAGATATGAGCATTTGAAGTTTTTGAAGTTTGTTTTCAATGTAAAATTTGAAACTCGTATCGCACAAGGACAATTTAGGTATCAAATTAAAGGTTGAAAAAGCACCTTTACAATGCTGCAACTTTGACCCCTCTACGGCCTCTATTTACGGAGATATGAGCATTTGAAGTTTTTGAAGTTTGTTTTCAGTGTAAAATTTGAAACTCGTATCGCACAAGGACAATTTAGGTATCAAATTAAAGGTTGAAAAAGCACCTTTACAATGCTGCAACTTTGACCCCTCTACGGCCTCTATTTACGGAGATATGAGCATTTGAAGTTTAGCATGCCCATATCTCCTGTATCTCGCTGTATCTCGCATCGCAAAAAACACCTTTACAATGCTGCAACTTTGACCCCTCTACGGCCTCTATTTACGGAGATATGAGCATTTGGAGTTTAGCATGCCCATATCTCCTGTAACTCGCTGTATCTCGCATCGCAAAAAACACTTTTACAATGCTGCAACTTTGACCCCTCTACGGCCTCTATTTACGGAGATATGAGCATTTGAAGTTTTTGAAGTTTGTTTTCAATGTAAAATTTGAAACTCGTATCGCACAAGGACAATTTAGGTATCAAATTAAAGGTTGAAAAAGCACCTTTACAATGCTGCAACTTTGACCCCTCTCCGGCCTCTATTTACGGAGATATGAGCATTTGAAGTTTAGCATGCCCATATCTCCTGTAACTCGCTGTATCTCGCATCGCAAAAAACACTTTTACAATGCTGCAACTTTGACCCCTCTACGGCCTCTATTTACGGAGATATGAGCATTTGAAGTTTTTGAAGTTTGTTTTCAATGTAAAATTTGAAACTCGTATCGCACAAGGACAATTTAGGTATCAAATTAAAGGTTGAAAAAGCACCTTTACAATGCTGCAACTTTGACCCCTCTACGGCCTCTATTTACGGAGATATGAGCATTTGAAGTTTTTGAAGTTTGTTTTCAATGTAAAATTTGAAACTCGTATCGCACAAGGACAATTTAGGTATCAAATTAAAGGTTGAAAAAGCACCTTTACAATGCTGCAACTTTGACCCCTCTACGGCCTCTATTTACGGGGATATGAGCATTTGAAGTTTTTGAAGTTTGTTTTCAATGTAAAATTTGAAACTCGTATCGCACAAGGACAATTTAGGTATCAAATTAAAGGTTGAAAAAGCACCTTTACAATGCTGCAACTTTGACCCCTCTACGGCCTCTATTTACGGAGATATGAGCATTTGAAGTTTTTGAAGTTTGTTTTCAATGTAAAATTTGAAACTCGTATTGCACAAGGACAATTTAGGTATCAAATTAAAGGTTGAAAAAGCACCTTTACAATGCTGCAACTTTGACCCCTCTACGGCCTCTATTTACGGAGATATGAGCATTTGAAGTTTTTGAAGTTTGTTTTCAATGTAAAATTTGAAACTCGTATCGCACAAGGACAATTTAGGTATCAAATTAAAGGTTGAAAAAGCACCTTTACAATGCTGCAACTTTGACCCCTCTACGGCCTCTATTTACGGAGATATGAGCATTTGAAGTTTTTGAAGTTTGTTTTCAATGTAAAATTTGAAACTCGTATCGCACAAGGACAATTTAGGTATCAAATTAAAGGTTGAAAAAGCACCTTTACAATGCTGCAACTTTGACCCCTCTACGGCCTCTATTTACGGAGATATGAGCATTTGAAGTTTTTGAAGTTTGTTTTCAATGTAAAATTTGAAACTCGTATCGCACAAGGACAATTTAGGTATCAAATTAAAGGTTGAAAAAGCACCTTTACAATGCTGCAACTTTGACCCCTCTACGGCCTCTATTTACGGAGATATGAGCATTTGAAGTTTTTGAAGTTTGTTTTCAATGTAAAATTTGAAACTCGTATCGCACAAGGACAATTTAGGTATCAAATTAAAGGTTGAAAAAGCACCTTTACAATGCTGCAACTTTGACCCCTCTACGGCCTCTATTTACGGAGATATGAGCATTTGAAGTTTTTGAAGTTTGTTTTCAATGTAAAATTTGAAACTCGTATCGCACAAGGACAATTTAGGTATCAAATTAAAGGTTGAAAAAGCACCTTTACAATGCTGCAACTTTGACCCCTCTACGGCCTCTATTTACGGGGATATGAGCATTTGAAGTTTTTGAAGTTTGTTTTCAATGTAAAATTTGAAACTCGTATCGCACAAGGACAATTTAGGTATCAAATTAAAGGTTGAAAAAGCACCTTTACAATGCTGCAACTTTGACCCCTCTACGGCCTCTATTTACGGAGATATGAGCATTTGAAGTTTTTGAAGTTTGTTTTCAATGTAAAATTTGAAACTCGTATTGCACAAGGACAATTTAGGTATCAAATTAAAGGTTGAAAAAGCACCTTTACAATGCTGCAACTTTGACCCCTCTACGGCCTCTATTTACGGAGATATGAGCATTTGAAGTTTTTGAAGTTTGTTTTCAATGTAAAATTTGAAACTCGTATCGCACAAGGACAATTTAGGTATCAAATTAAAGGTTGA